>PVJD01002474.1:0-201161 GCA_004026545.1 Mormoops blainvillei | reverse complement strand
CTTACAACTCGGAGTTGTCCAGATAGAAGGTTTCATTCATATATACATATATATGTAATATGATATGTTATATGTGTATATAATGTGTATTTTATTATTATGCAATATTAATAATGTACATTTTCCAATTAAGCAAAGTTGCTACAATTTTTGAGGAGTTAGGTAGAGTAGAAAAACAATTTGAGAGTTTAGTGAAATAAACTTTAATGAGGAATTGCTACCAAGTCAGAATTTCAATTGCCCAACAGTTCTCATATTTTGTATTTCCAATCAGCCTAATGATGCCTGGGCTGAATTTTAGGCAATACATACAGAAATTTTGGACACTAGTATTCTCAATTTTTCTTTACAGATGCTAAATTTTGGATCCTGTTTAAAGACGTTTGCTTTGAACAACAAATACTATATAATGTTTTTGAATTTTACTATTTACAGGAGCTTATGGCATATTCACCCACAAATGGAAATAAATCCTTCAGTAGATGGTTAATAAACAATATAAAACAATTAAGTTTGGATTTGTTTTATCTGTTCATAATTTTTATATGGTTAGAATTTGAGATTTTTAATAATCTTCTTTATGGGCTTAGCTTCTGTTGTAGGAATAAATCTCTGCTTGTCTTTTCTGGACACTGTGGACCATAGTTATAACTGATTGTGTATTTATCTTCTTTTGAGTGTTGAAGAGAACTCAGCAGAAACATTCTAGTATACTCCATGACACTTAAAATATTTAGGGTTGGAGCATAATAGTTAAATGAGTATTTAAAATACTAGATAGTTGTCTTTATATAATTCATAAATTTTCAAGTTTTGTAATATTGAATTATATTAGAATAATATAATCAGGAATTTAATAAGCATTTGTACATCTCTAGTAACCATTGCAATACAGAAGAAATACATCAATAACTATTTAGGTTGAAAAAATTTTGTTGTGAGAGAATTCTGATCCCCAAAACAATAAAAGTTCAAATTATAAAACTGTTATATAGATTCTAAATGTCACAGATTTTTTTTGTCATCTTTACATCTTTGGTCAAGATGTTGGTGGTTTATTTTGATCTTGAAGTTATAGATCACAAGGCTTTTTGTGAAATATCCTTTAAAATACTATATTTATCTATGTGTTCTATTCCCAAATAATATAAAACCTCTAGAGTGAAAAAGAATAAAATGTTAGGTATGTACAGAAAACAATCCCTGATCTCTGGCCAGGATTAAAAATATAAGATTCTAAAGGAATATAGTTAGTTATTGCATTTTAAGACTGCTTTTTAAAAAATATTTGTTATCATTTTTTAAAAAGATGCAGTTGTGTAGTTTTATATAAAAATTAGAAAGTAAAAACAGAAGAAAATGAATAAATAAAAACCACTTGCTAAAGTTTTAGTAATAATACTTTAGATTGCTTTTCTGCATAATAGAAAGGTTGACTATTTTTAACGTGTAGTTTTGTTCTTTATATCTTACCTTTAAAATATTATGTATAACTGAGGATGGAGAACAGTGCTGGGGATAAGTATTCTATGTAAGTGGCATCAGTGAAAATGGCAGAGTAAGGACCTCAGAAAAGTTGTCTCTTCATAAAATCAACTAAAAAATTGGCATAAATTGTTCAAAGAAATATTTTTAATCTTGAAATTAACCAAAGGTTCGCAGCAACTCATGGTGTATTTATTTACGTATTTATTTTTAAAAGTTGACTCTCAGTAGTAAAGAGAGTTTTGTGGTGTTTTATCTTGCGCTAGCTCTATCCCCTGTCCTTAAACTGGACAATAGCCTTGACAAAACAAACAAACAAACAAAAAAACCCTGCATTTCAGCAATTGAAAGGAGTGGAAAATAGCAGAATCTCTCTCAAAGCTTCATTCCCAGGAATTATTATTATTTAATATGCTTGGTGGTTACCTAGAGTCTCTAGTCAAAACATTTACCTTTATTTTACTTGACTTTGGTTTGCCATGGCTAAAAGCTTCTCCCAAGAACTGTGCTCAACAACATTTATAGACAATTGTTTTAAACTTTGCAACTGCTTGGGGAATGGTAGATGGTTGGAATAAAGAACAGACTAACCAAAAAGGCATTCTTTGCAGAAATAAAAGAAATAATTGTAAAATTTGTTTGGAACCAAAAAAGACCCCAAAGAGTAAGAGCAATCTTGAGAGAAAGAAACAAAGTCAGAGATATCACACTTTTGGATTTAAAACTATGCAACGAAACCATATTAATAGAAAAGATATTGCACTGCCTCAAAACTAGACACATTGACCTTTAGAACAGAAAAGAAAACCCAGAATTAAATCCTATTATATAAGGTCAACTAATACTCAGTGAGAGAGCAGAGAACCCCAATGTCGAAAGGATAGTCTCTTCGACAAATGGCGTTGGAAAAGCTGGAGAAACACATGCAGAACCAGGAAACTGGACCCTTGTCTCAGGCCATTCTCTTAACTTAAAGTGAACCAGAGACTTAAATGTAAGTTCATGAACCCATGAACTTCTAAAACAAAACATAGGGTAGAAGTTCATCAATATTGGTCTTGGCAATGATTTTTTGAACATGACCCGAGGAGTGCAAACAACAAAAGCAAAAGTCAACGAATGAAATTACAAAAGCATCTGAACAGTAAAAGAAACAACAGAATGAAAAGACAATGTAGGGAATGGAGAAAATTTTAAAAGCCATGTATCAGATAAGTGGTTAATATCCAAAATATATAAAAAACTCAGTCAACTTAGTAACAAACAAAAATGATTAAATTAAAAATGGGCATGAATTATTATTCATAATAGCCAAAAGTGGAAATAACCCAAATATCCATCAATTGGATAATGTAAAAACAAAATGTAGTATAGTCATACATTTGGAATATGTAAAAAGAAATGCAGTACTGGTATATGCTATGAAATGCATGTGTGAAACTATTATACTATTAAAACAAGCCAGATAAAAAGTTCATATATTATTGGGTTTCCACTATATAAAATGTCCAGAATAGGCAAATTCATGAAGATAGAAACTAGATAGTGGTTGTCAAGAGCTGGAAAACAAAAGGAACAAGGAATGAATGCTACTAGATTTGAGATTTCCTTTTGGACTGATGAAAATGTTTCAAAATTAGACAGTGGTGATTGAAGACTGTGAATATACTAATAATTACTGCATTGTACTGTTTAAAAGAGCAACTTTTATGACATGTGAATTATATCTCAATTAAAACAAACAAAAATTAAAGCATTAAGAACTAAAGTGAAATAGTCACCCAGAGTTTCTGGCTGTTAAATGTGCCTTTTATATTTTACTTTATAAGCAGAATTCTTTAGGAAACAAGGATTTTATATCAAAATTTAAAATTTGGGCTATTTCCACACAGATTATACACAAATAAACCAGTATCTACATTTCTAAACATAAAACGCACAAACAAAAGCCTCTGTATATTTCATATCCATATTTCACTTCTAGTATATATATAAAATAAATGTTAACTATATATCATTAATAAAATATATTACTTCATAAGAATTCAATATAAATGTATTAATTTAGCTTCCCTACAGACTGATGCCATGTATTCTAATTTGTCATTTTATTTTAAATATATTTTATGATCCTTTAAAAATATAATTTTTATCATTTGGTTCTCTTTCTAGTTTTGACACACAAGATTAGTGTATGTTTATATTTCCAATTGTGTAGTTTTTTTCATGAATTTTGAGGCTACCTTTGGAATTAGAGATAATTTCTCTTCTTATGTATGGATTTTGCTTCCCCAATTTCTGTTTCCTTCATTCTTTTGTAACTCCTATTTTATAGATGTGTGCCTTTGAAAGTTAACCATCCTACCTCTTCTCTTTATGGCTTTCCTATATTTATCTCCTTATTCTTCCCCTGAATTCTGGAGAAATCCTTGTTCTTATCTTCTAATTCACTGTTCTTTTTTATACAGCATTCCATTAAGAGATGCTTTATAACTTCAGTTAGTTGTGTGAACGTAACTTCTTACCTTACTTTCTCATTACCTACTTCGTAGCCTTCCTTTTTGGCTAGGCTACTGACCCTAATCAGGACTTGTTCTTGGCTTATCTTAGCCAGGTTTTATTATACAGGGGTGTGCAGCAGTTAGGTTTACAGTGGTGAGTATGCAGAACACAGATTGACTTTTGTATTATTATTTACTAATTATTGTACTATTTTCCATACAAACAACTGTCAACCTACTTTTGTCCACCAGTGTACAGAGGTACTTTCCTTAACTTGCAATAAATGGTGAGGCACTCAGCCCATTCTATCATCCTGTCTCAACTGCCTTTTATCATTTAGAAATTATTCTTGTTTTCAAGATATTTTCTTAAGCTTTGTCAGTGATTTTTATGTTTTTTATTATTTTCTTACTTCAATAATTTCAATAGGAACAAGGAAAAAGTAGGGCTAAATTCAGATTGTCTCCGGAAAATCACTTTGCTTATTTCCAGCACTGTGGTGCAATAAGCAGTATAAAGCACCCAGAATAGAAGATATTTCCAGTTCTAATTAATTTCAAAGTCCAATTATAATGGGGTATCAGAATTCCCCTGTTCTCCCCCTCCCCCATGCCAATCCACTGGCTTTGAGCAAACTTGGAGTTTGGCGCTCTCCCCAGGAGAATTCAGGAAAGGCTCCTAGGTTTGAGATCCCATCAGTGATAGGCTAGAACTCAGCCCCCAGCTACCCTGTCAGCCAGGTGTTAATGCTGGACATAAGACCTACATCACCACCAGGCATCCTTGGTTGAGTAAATTTTTAGTATTTCTTCAAGACTTCACATCTTCTAAATTTCACATCTTCTTTAATTCCTTTTTTTATAAAATGCCCATCTTCAGTGGCTTCTATGACAACAAGAGTCTTTTTTTTTTTCAGGTTGACATTTAATCACTGTAGATGTTCAAATAAAGGGAAACTGCTGATCTTTCACATTAAGTTTCTAAAATCCCTTCCTTTAATATAATTCCTCTGTGTCTTACTGACTCTTTTGCCACCGGTTGATCTTTAAAATGAGTCAAGTAAGGGTCGTCAAGGAACATGTGTAAAGGAACCATGGACAGAGACCACGGGTAGGACTGAGTGTGGGAGGTGGGGGTGGGTGAGGTGGGGAGAGTGGTGGTGGGGAAATGGGGACAACTGTAATTGAACAACAATAAAAAATAAATAAAATGAGTCAAATAAGAGAATTTGAACTTCAGAGCATGCATCTATGACAAGTGGTTTCCTCCTCCTAAGGCGATGTCCATCAGTTTCCTGTCTGACTACAAGGTGTTGCAGTCAAACATGTAGTAAGGTGTTGACCACATGTCAGAGCTGTTTAAGCGCCTTCCCTATTTCATTCATTTACTATAACAGTCAGGCAGGTCTAGTAAACTGTTAACCCCCTTTTTATAGATGGAGGAACTGAGACATACAAACACTTAAGTAACATATTGAAGGTCACAAAGTAGTAATTGATAGAGCTGTGATTAAAAAAGAAAGCAATCTGACTCAGCATCTAAACTCCGAACTGCTGGTCTGTGTTTTACTAACGGAAGTTGTTTATGATAATACTGCTGACTCCAAGAGAGAAAGCTACAGTGCAACATTTTGCTTCTGCTTTGAAAACCTGTCGCTTCTTTTACCATCCTGGATTTACTTTGTAGACATTGGTAGGTTATAAAAAGGATCTTTTAAATCCCATTACACATAAATAAACATTTGTTATGTACTAACTGTGTACCTGGAGCTATAGTTAGTATTTCAGACTTACGATTTCATTGATATGAAATACATATAAGGCTGACATCATATCTTTGCTTACCAATATAAAAATAGAGCCTCCGAGTTTATTTCAACCATACAAATGGTTGGTAGGTGAATCGGGAATAAACTCCATTCTGTTATCAAACATTAGGAGAATCAATTGATAAGATTAAAGGAAGCTCCTGGCTTTGGACCAGGAATTCACTGAGCTTCAGCCAAAGGTTTGGTTGCTGTGTCACACCCTTTTCTTGATATCGAGTATGTGTCTCCTGAATCAGGCCCCAGGCTTTTCCCAGCATCACATGCAGTTTCATTTCATGTAATCCAGAATGGTATTCTGTCAGACTCTGTTGTGACAAAATGTGATTTAGTAGCATATAGTAGTACTTATTCACTCACTCAACAATGTATTTAGCATCCTCTATAGGAAAGCCGAGATGATGAAAATAATAAGACCCAACAAAAACAGGTCAATAAAGAGCAGGGCATGCATTGATTTTACATTATATTTTAAATATATTTTTCATAATTAACCTCCATTATTTTCATGTGGGTTCTCTGGGTTCAAGGACTGTTCCTTTATCTCTATAATTTCTGAGCCTACAACTGGGCATTAATAAAAAAACAGGAAAAATTATATGGTTACATATCCAGTGGAGTTACATAGAAAGGCAACTCTGCCACCTAATTAAAATAGGCAAATCATATAGTCTCTGTTGAATGGGAGCAGTAATACTTAAAAGGATATTGGGGATAATTAAGAGAAACAATGCTTAATAATTACCTACTGTAACACTTTACACATGATAGTTTTTCAATAAAGCATTAATATTATTAATTATTATTATAGCTGTTAAATCACTATGTGTTGAATGAACCACAGTAGCCTGAAAATAGGTGTTATAATATTAATCAACATTAATTATAATATTTTATCAGATCACAGAATATTGAGGGACTAGTTGTGCTTGAAAGGGCAGACTTCAGAACGCAGGTGGTATCTTAGGTAAGTTGCCCAAGAGTGGGTTGCGTCTGTCAATCAGAATGGGTAGGGGAAGGGAGGTACCAAAAAAGCATGGCCCAAACAGAATACTCAAACTTCTGTCTCTGACAAAAATTTCCCCCAAGGTGCTGGATAATTTTATGAGCATATACTCCTTAAACATGAGAAAAAGGCATCAAGTAAATCTCAGATACCATTCACCTGGTGGGAGAAATGTGCTAAACAAGATACTTCTGGTCTCAATGACTAACTGTAACTTTGCTTGAAGACAAGATGGCCTCCCACTAAGATAGGCGCATACTTCATTGGCCTGAAGAGTATGGTTGAGAGCTGCTCTGTGAAAGTATTTTTGGCAGGTGACTTTCAAAAGCTCTATATCTGTGTCTTCTCACAACTTTCCTGAAACTCTCAATAGGGAGAAATGTCAACTTTGAAATCTACTTTTAAATTAACTTGTTAAGATACCCTCTGTCAGCTTCCCAGTAGCCCTCACTGCTTTATCTCTACTACACATCCTGCAGCGAATAGGACAATTATCAGGTTGCCCACCGAAGGCATGTTTTAAATAACAGATCATCATACTGTTGCAACACATCATTTCTAATTATTACTTCCTTAAGCTTATTCAAAATTATCTAAGGTGGGACTATTTACTGGATAAAATTAGAGTTCCTCAAATCTATATTTAAAAGGATTTGAATGCATTTTAAGATAAAATTGTCACTTTTTTCCCCAATGTATTTCTTTCAAATTATGTTTCTGACAGCCCAAGTGCCCATCAGTAGATGAGTGGGTAAAAAAGCTGTGGTATATTTACACAATGAAATATTACATAGCATGAAAAAAAGAAGGAGCTCTTACCTTTTGTGACAGCATGGATGGACATGGAGAAAGTTATGCTAAGTGAAATAAGCCAGTCAGAGCAAGACAAATACCATATGATCTCACTTATATGGGGAATCTAATGACCAAAATAAACTAATGAACAAAAGAGAAACAGAGGCATAGAAACATGGAAGAGACTGACAGCCATTGGAGAGGAGGTAAAGGGGGGACCGAAAGGAAGAAGGTGAAGGCATTAACCAAAGAACATGTATGTATGACCCATGAACCCCAACAATGAAAATGGCGTGGTGATGGTCTCAGAGAGGGGGGAAGCACGGGCTGAGTGAAGGTGGGAAAAGGAGGAAAAGGGGGTGACAGCTGTAAGAACATAAACAATAAAAAGTAAAGAAAAAATAAAAATAAAGTGTTTCCTCATTTTAACGGTACTTTAGGAAAGCAGGGAACAACTTATAAAGTTCCTTAAAAGTCATATAGTACTGTGAACACAAACACACACACTCAGACTTAATGTTTCCTCCCACTCATACTTCTACTTTCGAATCTTTAAGATTTTCAAAAGATTTAAGATTTAAGATTTTCAAAAATTTGAAAATCTTTCAAATTTTTCCAAACAGCCTTAATCTCCTTCAGAAAAAAAATAATCCAGGCATCCAGGCCATCTTTATTTTAGCGACAGGTGCTAGATTTCCAGTAACTATAGAATGGAGTTGATTGAACTAGGGGAAGCACAAAGAGAAAAGGTTAAATATGTAATGAATTCATGATTTTTTAGTTTACTACACTAGGCATTTGACCTGTAGTATTTGAAAAAGATTATTTCAAACTCAGCTCAATTAAATTTTTACTAAAAGTAATGGATGATTTTTAATGTTACTGAAGTTTGGGATGTTATTAAGTGAGTTGGCTTGGTTTTGAACTTGAATGACCTCTTCCCTTTGTGTTCAATAGCATCTTTTAAAGATTTATGGAAAAGAAACAATAATTTGAGAAAGACTACACACAGATCTTCTGTTGACAGAACAATTATCACAAATGAAATTAGACTATAATTTCCTATTTTATGTTTTTCTTCCCAAGAAAGTAATTGTATATATAATTTGGTGGAAATACAGAGGTATATGATGTAATGGCCCTATAGTTAGCAAATATACAAGGCTAAGGAGATAGCATTACATTATTCTAAAGAGAATGAAATCAACAATGTAAAACAAGTCTTTGGAGATCTTACTGTGATTTTAAAAGTGAACACAGTAATGACCAGCAGGTTATGCTACCGTGAAAAGGACAAGGGAAACTAAACACAGAAAAAAGGTATCAGAAGTGCTGAGACTTAAAATTTACACTGGCCACGACTGAGGGCCCACCTCTACCATCCTGCATCTGTGCTGTGGAACGCCATATCTTGTGCTAATGTCACAGAATGCTGAAGAGTGATTAAGCTTGGGAGATCCCAGCTTCACTTTATTGGAGGCAAGAATAAGACCACAAATGATCCAAGACTATGTGGAGTTGAGGGGAGAGAGAGAGAGAAGACACAGTGAGAAAAGAGAATGCCTCAGTTTACCAACTTGCTTCTGCCCCTGGTTTTTAAAGTATCAGCGTAATCATTATATATATTAAGTAGGCAGAAAAACAAGGTTATTTTCCAGACAGGGCTTTGTCGAGTTGGAAAACTTGCCATAATTACTAGATTAGTTAACTCATCAGATTACTCACTAGTTAAAAATTATTAGCTTTAAATTGATTTCATTAAATTGTAAGTATTAGTTTCTCTTGTCAAATCTTGAGTTTTATCATTTTTCTGCAGTGACTGAAATGCTAGTATTATGTAGGGTTCTAACATTTTAAATGGAGAAATTCTTATCTGCTTTTCCCCCTTCCATGTGCTTTTTCGTTAATCTAGTTCAGAAGCTTAAAAAAAAAAAGAAAGTGCGAATATTGATGTTTCCATTCTGTTTAGATCTTGAAGTTATTGCTTAATGCAAGCAGGAATTTATCACATTGGAGGTATGTCCAACAATGTAAATATGCACAACCTTATGCAGGAAAAGAAAAAGTGGGCCTTTTCCATGACTTAATTCAAACCACCAAATAACCTATAAGAGAATGTGGTAAACCCCCGTCACCTCCCTGTTCCCCTCACACATCTTTCACAGGCATATCTAGAACATTATTTTCATTGTATCATGCTTTATAAGGTCATTTCTGCTTTACACATTCTCAAAGATTCTGCATAACATATTTTAATTGGCTCTTTAACAGCTCTTGCCTGTTAAGTATTGTGTAGATGACTTTGAAAGTCAACCCGGGTTCAATTTATTCATCAGGCAATGAAGATAACACAAAGTGACTAGATATGTATTAAGATAAGAGAAAGCTAGTTCAATTAACTCATGAGTATTTACACTAATGAATCATAGTTTCAACAATTTAATAGATGGGAGTTGTGTGGTAGATCATTCAGAATGGTAGATAATGGATAATCATATTTGGAAGTTGGCTTGATATATATAAGAATATGATATTTTATGGTCTTCTGAGAATTAGCAATGCTGCAAAGAAAGCAGGGTAAATCGTATACCCACCTGGCCCCACACTGAACTCTCTTCCTGGAGGGATTAGAATATTTGTCAGAAAGCCTCAGACTTGTGCAGTAGGCCAGGCTAAAGCAGAACTGTTCCCTGAGAGCTTCTGCATCACTTTCAGTAAGAAGCAATTAAAGTGCTGGCTCTCAGAATCACAGCAAGTTCATTGTTCATCATTTTGATTTTCAAGACCACTCTTTTTTCCAAATTCTGTTAGACTACAGTAAATTAAGGAATTATGAGGGCAACTATAAAACTCTGGCCTTAACATTTGAATTACTGACATTAGCAATATGAACTTTTAAGATTCATCAAGTATAATCGTGCTAATTATAATTCCTGCTATTATTTATAATCTGAAGGACATTGCATTATCTAATTTGCTTCTCATTATGACATTGTGGTATAAGAAAGACAACTAATATGAAGTCATTTTATAGATTTAAAGAAACTAAGGTTAAAAGAAATGTAGCTGTGCCCTGGCTGGTATGGCTCAACATATTGAGCTCCAGGCGATGAACCAAAGAGTTGCTGGTTCGATTCCCTGTCAGGGCACATGTCTGATTTATGGGCCAGGTCCCCAGTAGTGGGCGCATGAGAGGCAACCACACATTGATGTTTCTCCCTTTCTCCTTCCCTCCCTTTCCCTGTCTAAAAATAAATAAATAAAATAATTTTTTAAAAAAAGAAATGTAACTTTGTCTCCAAAGTTATGTCAAGGAGGTAGCAAAAAACAAGACCTGGATTGATATTATTGACTCTAACTGACTTGTTCAATATATATTTTCCAGTAAACCATTGTTTGATTCTTAATGATATAATTTTATGATTCACTATTGTTTCTATTCTCTCCTATATTGCAAAACAAAGACACATACATAGAGAATAAATTTATATATAAATTGTGTTGTGTAATAATTAAACATTATGTGCCAAGTATGTGCCAAAATATTTCCATGAATTATCCTGCTTCTCCCTCAAGACATCCCTATTAAGAAAATACCACATTTTCTTGCATTTGGAGAAAAAACAAGTAAATAGCATCTTAAATTGCACTTATCCAGGTTAAGAGCTGTTAGATGACAGAAGCCAGAACTGAATCTTAAACAAATTCCAAACCTACAGCTGTTTAGCATTTATAATAATGTATTTTCCATATAAATATATTTCCTTTTCTTAATATTGGACTTTCAGTATTTTACCTTGAATTTAAAATACTAATTATTAAATTGTCTAGTATAGTCCTATGTTTTCAAGCTTGATTTTCCCTAAGGATATGAATCATTTTTGATGCAAAGAAGGAAATATAGTTTTGTTTCCTTAAAGTAATATTTTTAAAATTCCAACATCATATTTGTCTAAATCCATTTCCCAAATATCCATTTTTTTAAGAATATTTAATTTGAACTCTCTTCACGTACTGCTTAATAATTTTGAAAAATAATTGGATGTTTACCATAGAAACTTTTGAAAATGCCTCCATTCCTCAAAAATCACATGGAAAATAGGAAAAAAATATTTTTGCCAACCACTACTATTAACATGTAGGCATATGCCATTAGAGTCTTATTTTCTAAGCATACATTGTGTGAGAAAGTTAAGGCATAGAGAGGTTATATAATGAGAATTAGGTCATATAACCAGACAAAGATGCAACCCAGACAATCTGACTCCAATGTTCCCTATCATCGAGTAGATTGCAAATGTTTCCCTGTAGAAAGCACTGTTAGCTCAAGGGCCATATTGGACTTATGGGGTCATAGTTTACCAGCCTCTGCTCTTGACTGTTGCTGTACCCTGCCTCTCAAAAACAAAATAAAATTCAACAAGACAAACAAGCAAAAAAAAAAAAAAAAGAATAAGAGTTCGTTTTGATCATATTACTCCTAAGACGTCTGTTTGCCAACCAATTGGAAATGTCAAGTCTGGGGTCCTTAAAAAGAGTTGGAAATATAATATGGAGTGTAATAGAATTGCATGAGGCAGAAAAAATATATATTTAATATAAAAGTGACTTTAAGGTGTGGGTAAAATGTCTTTTGCTTTACATTTAACCTCTCCCGAAAGGGAACGAGTACAGTTCATTGAGCAAAATTATCGGCCTTTATGATTGTGCGCTGCACTGCCACTGCATGCGGGTTAATCAATCACTTCGTGTAGGGCATGCTCATAAAAACAGAATGTTGTTCAGGCTCAAGAAACCCCGTGTAACTCAAATAAAAAGAAAAACTGATTTGGTTTCCTGCCATTGACTTGATTCTAAACAAATTATGCTGGTCAGACATATGGAATGTGTCCCCAGTGATTGAGGAGGAACTGGCACTTCCTTTGCAGAGCTTGTGTTGATTCTGGTTCAAAACATAAGCCATTACATTTAGTTTCTTGCTATTTCAGTTTGCCATCTAATTGCTGACATTACAGCAGGGGAAAATAAAGAAAAAATGGCTTGGGAATATATAGACAACTCTCCTGCAGGAATTATCTACTTTGACAAGATAATAGTTTATTACTGAAAGACAAATGGCCTTTCAAATCCCAAGTCATTTGTCATGAAATAGGAATTGAGTCTAATATAGTGTATTTATTTTGAAGTGCATTGTTTTAGGATGATAGTCTTGTTCCCTTGGTTCAAGTATGCTAAATAACTACGTACGAAAGATTAAATTTAGCTGCAGATTCTGTAAACCATTGCCAACTTTAGCACACAAAAAAATGACAAAGTTTAGTGGGAGAAGAAAAATACTGTTTTTAAAATCACTTTTTGACTGGTTTAAGTAATGAATAAATTTGTAAAAGTTGCTTGGAAAATGGTTATTTCAACATTTACTGAATCAGAAAATTCTTGTTTCTAAATATATTTATAGATATTAAAGGAAAAAAAATCAACTAGTAAAAGCCAGGATTTTACATCTTAAGTTGCAAGGAACTAACTGTCCGCCATTGCCTATAATATTGAATTGACATGAGAATCCTATTTAATATAATTATCTAAATAAGATTATTTGAGTCCTATCTTCATTAAACATTTTATACTAATTTTTGAATGACTAGTATGTTTTAACTATTTAAAATTTCTTCTTATAGTAATATATGTTTTAATGAAGAAAATTAAGTATTATAATTAAACCTGAAATACGTTAGACGTAAAGATGATTACAAAGTATATTTTACTTTGTTTAGAAAGCACAAAAGAATACATGGAAATAAAGATAAAAACAGGAGGAAAATACTGAATGAGGGAGGAAGGCAGCAAGAAAGAAAGAAAAGATGAGAGAAAGGTAAGGAGGAGTCAAGAAATGCAGCGTCCTAGGATGCTATGCATTCATATTGTGCTACAATGTAATGGGTCTGTCTCTCTCATCTTCAGATAAGAAAGCTGACTCACCATAGACCCAGCCTTGGTTTGCGCTAGCTATAACTGATGTGAACTGGCCTCACTCTGGCCCTTAGCAATTTATTATTGTAACTGAGATGTAATCGCCATATAAAATTATATTAGTTTCAAATGTACAATAAAATGATGAAAAATAAGTCTAGTTAACATCCATCACCACACCTAGTTATGTAATTTTTCTTGTGATGAGAACTTTTAAGATATACCCTCTTAGATATTTTCAAATATAAAATACAGTATTTGCTATAGTCACCATGCTGTGCATTATATCCCCAGGACTGACTTATTTTATAATCGGAAGCCTGTGCCTTTTGGTCGCCTTCACCAGTGTGTGAGTGTGCGTGTGCGTGTGCGTGTGTGTGCGTATTTCACCTTTTCTTCATCCATTTCTTGGCCATTATAAATACTTCTGCAGTGTTACCAAAAGTGGAATTGGCAGATCATATGGTGGTTCTATTTTTAATTATTTGAGGAAACTCCATACTGCTTTTCATTGTAAAAAATATTCCCACCAACCATTCATGAGGGTTCCCTTTTCTCCACATCCTCACCAATACTGTTATTTCTTTGATTTGTTAATAGCCATTCTAACAGATGTAA
This sequence comes from Mormoops blainvillei, assembly GCA_004026545.1. Classification (NCBI taxonomy): domain Eukaryota; kingdom Metazoa; phylum Chordata; class Mammalia; order Chiroptera; family Mormoopidae; genus Mormoops; species Mormoops blainvillei. The sequence goes on along the minus strand of PVJD01002474.1, from coordinate 186,960 downwards.
GGTAATACCTTATAGTGGTTTTAATTTTTGTTTTCCTAATGGTTAGTGATGTTGAGAGCCTTTAAATGAACCTATGAGCTGTCCCTAGTACTTTTTAAATTTATTCCCTCTCAGCCAGAAATAAGTGTTATATGACCAAAGACAGACAAAAAGACTTCTCCATAACTAATGACCTCTGCTGTATAATCCATACTGTACCATGAAATGTGAACAGGTTCAAACAGACTCTTTCCTTGAGATTTTTTGTTGGATAGTTTAAGTAAGAAAACTGAAGGAAATAAGGATAAAAAATAAAAATGCTACTATAAAATGTTGCCACAGGGTAAAATTGATGCCAGGCACCCATGAAAAATCCATACTATTGAGCAAAAATGTATGGAGCAACAGAAACCTGCAGAAGCCAGTTGGTAGCAGGCTATGAAAAAGCTGACACAGGAAATGGGTCTGAGCCACATTTATGTGTGTGTACACTTGTGTGCGAATGTTCTCAACTCCAGGTTTCTTGAATTCCTGGGCTAGTGTGAATCTTATTCTTAGTCTTCCATGCAACGTATCTCCCCACTCAGTAAGCACCCTAAATACAGTTTCCTTTAATTAATTAAAGAGTTGAAATAACTCATGCTTGTGGAACCCAACTGAACATTAGAAGCATCTGGAGAGCTTTTAAAAATTACCAAGAGTTTCCAATTTTATGGGTCTGGGGTGTATCTTGTTTGAAAGCTCCCAGGTGACTTTAATGTGCAGCCAGATTTAGAACCACTGGACTAGCTTGATTGGTTCTTAATTTCTTGAAATCAAAACAGCCATTTTGAAATTCAAATTAACCACCCTGCACTATGATTTAATAACTAAATTGCATGCTACTATACTAAGTTATTCCTCTAATTAGTGGTCTTGTTAATTATAATCCAATTAATTTGTTTAGTTTATTGCAGGTTTCCATGCATTTTTACAAACATAATCCCAGTTGCTTTCAATGGTAAATATAACACTGAACCTATTCTGTTCCATGGTGTTTTTACATATCCATAGGTTTCATAATGACATCACAGTTCCCTACACTTTACTCCACAATTTACAAGATTTTTCCCAAAATTCTATATAATATTTTTATAAAAAGCATAAATGTGTGGTAATCTTTTTGAACCTTTATATATCCTTTTGACAATGGGCTAGCAAAATTTTTATCAGGGGCTGGTAGCATTTCTGTAAAAAGCCAGGTGGTAAATATTTAAGACTTTGCAAACCATACAATCTCTATTGCAGTTACTTAGTCCTTGTAGTCTGAAAGCAGCCATAAACTACATGTATTACAGTAAAACTTTATTTACTAAAACAGGTGGTAGACCAGATTTGGTACATGGGCTATAGTTTGCTAAAACCTGCACTGGGCAAACTATAGTTTATCTGGATAAAAAATTCTTTAGATATAATCTTTATCTCTCAAAACTTTGTATATGTTGGAAGTTATCTTGAGATAGAATGTGCAGGGAAATTAGGTAACGAAAATAATTTTTCACCCAAAATAGGAAACCATTTTTAATTGGAAGGGAATCTGATTTTCATACATCATTAAGATTCAAAAACTTAGCCAAATATTTACCCAAGTATATACAATTTTGTCAGGCACACAGTAATGTAAGCTCTTAAATATTTCTTTAATAAATGACTATTTCACCCTTTATTTTTATTTTATATATAATTAGCAATGAAAATATTTTCATATGTTTACCTGTTCATCAGTCTTTTATATTTTTACATTGTTCTTGACCCTTTGCTTAAGTCATTTATTGTTTTCTTTTATAGTAAATCTGCTCCCTATTTCCTACTTTCTATATTAAATTTATGTTAGTCTTTTTGTAGTTGTCTTTGATCTCAAATTATGATAATTTCATTGTTACTAGTCCTGGATGTATATTTTGAATCTAGTGTAAAATATACATTTTTTTTATTTCTTTCCAATAAGCTTCTTATCTTTTAAGGCAAGTTGATTTCACAGAAGGACATCTCAAATGCTTTGGCCGGGTTTCCTTCTCATAGCCTGCCTTATACTTTTACATGCCGCGTGATTATTCTCAAGTTGGTTCTACAAACGTGTGCCCAGGGAACAGAGCACAGCTGATTTCCCTATCAGCAGCTGGGTGTGTTCTCCTTTGAGGATCTCCAGCCCGATCACAGAGAAAAGGAGCAATTTAGATGTCCTGTCGTTTTGTTTTGCTTGTGCAGATACATAGCTACCCAGGCAGGTAGTGTGGAAAAAGCAGAGCAAGAAGCAGTCTTGGCCAAGGAGATGACCTCTGTGCTAGACAGTCCCTCTCCTGTGTTTGCTATGGAACTCTAAGTTAGGAGAGACAGGCCCTCCTTCTCTGCCAGCGCTGGTCCTTTGTTAGATCTCTTTGCTGGGAGCCAGCTCTCACAGGGCCTCTGCCCTTGGCCCAGCCTTGCCATCAGGGCAAGAGTAAAGGCAGCTGCTCAATTTCTACTGCGTGGAAAGCAGGCAGTCTGGTTGCAAATAAATTGTTTGCGGAAAAAGGTTGCAAATGAGTAAGTTGAAAGCAAACTTGTTGAAATGATAAATCGGTCAAAAATGAATTTTTCCAGTCACTGATTTTGCAATTTTTCCAACCACTGATGCCTGCTTTACTTTTAAAAACAGCAATTACTCAAACTAAGGAAATATTCTTTTTGTTCCTACTTTTAAAAACAGTGGTCAGCCAGTGGTTAACTACCTCTTTATGTTTACGAACCATGATTCTTTAATGTAAGCATATAGCTTTCTCTAATTGTAAATGGTTACACTTAAGGCCAAGGTTGTAATAATATCTATAATTATTAGAAATGTCAAATTAATGAGAAATGCTTAGTTTGTAAATTTTTCCCATACTAGTACCTACTTTAACTGTTTATACTCCTTTTATCCTCATAGTTTTTATTTTTTATTAATAGCTTTATTTATTTGTCTTATAAAGAAACTAAAATGTCCAGAGAAGCAAATAATATGAGTTTTTGTTTGTGTGTGAAAAATATTTATCTAGCATTCCCCTCGCTGATCATCCCATTAGGTGTCTGTATCCCCTGATTTATCTCATTATTTGCAAAGTAAAAGTGGTTGCCTCTGGAAAAAATATTTTTAAATCAATGATTAGACAATGTATAGTCTATTAATTTGTAATTTTCAACAATGTGCAACATATTTTGTCAACCACTTTTTTAAGAGTTTACTTGGAACCATGCACTGTGGTTTGTAACCACTTGTCCATTTGGATGGGAACTTGTAGAATCTTTGTAGGCATCCTCTCCCAAAGTCCACCTTCCTGGGGGCCTACCCTCTCACTGACTCCTCAAAAGAAACCCCTGAAGTAGGAACTATCCTACCCTGTTCCACAGGCAAGGACACTGAGGCAAAGCTAGAAAGTAAGCCAACCCAGATTTCATGTTAGTCATGCTGATTCAAAATCACTAATATTTGAACTAACTGTTCTACCACCCATATTAGCAAAGGATAACTTGAAGATGCACTGTCAATTTTATCTGATTTTCTTTTGCTATTATTTTAGTAGCATGCTTATATGTAACAAACGAAATAAAACAAAATTATATCAATTTCTTTTATCTCAAAATTCATTAATTTTTTTATGTTTATTTCAGTCTCACACTATGAACTAATTGTATACCCAATGTTTCTGCTGTGTTTGGTGAAGAGACTCAATAATTCTATTACCCCTAGCAAGATAAAAGGAGGGGGGTTTGAAATGACTAGCAGCTACAGATCAATACCCTAACTCAATACAGATAATTATTGAAATCACTAGGAGAATAGCAAGCTGTCAGATGTAAGCAATCATTTTTAGGCCTGGGATATATCTGCAGAAAACACAGAGCAAACTTTAAGTGTATTATTTTAAAATTGAAAGTCATATACCTACAGTTGTCTTTCTATTATCCATTTTCACAGATATGTTATCATTGTCTTCTGATATTATATATTGTTTTATTAAATAATTTGACCCCCTAAGCTTCATATTATATTGAATGTCATCCTCTGTCTGCTTTTTTTTCTCATTGACTATCCCTGTTTTGCTCTTTTACTAAACTATTAAGTTTTGTTCACTTACTTTATATTTTTAAATGTGAATGTCTTATTTGGATTTAAGCATTTACAGTGATCAGCCATGAAATACAGAAGGCACAGTTGTCGTGTATCTATAAATTAAAATAAAATTCCCTATAAATATAGCATTTCTGCAGTATCTGAATTCTGTCTTAGTGATAAATTTGCATTATGTCTCCTAGTCATGGTTTCTTTGAATCTCTGAGGTTGTAGTTATCATCAAGGACTCTCTTCTTTATCTCTCTCAAATTACACAGCTTTCTGTTTCTCCTAAACTATGTTAGTAAAATATCTGTTTATCTTCATCCCTTTGGGTTTTTTTTTAACCTTCTATCCTGGGATTCCCAGCTCCTTTTCAAAAGTTACTGAATGGGGCCTGAAACCTTATTATATTCGTGAATTCAGATGGAAAGCTCTTCCATTGTATCTGCCCTGAAGAAAATCAATGAGGCTAAGCTTTACATCAAGCACATTTTTCACTTTTGTTTTGCATTTCAGTGTCTGCATCATTGGTATTGTGAGAAAATAATTAAAATAGAAAATTAATAGAAACTTTCACAAGGATACACACACAGAGATGAATTTTCTACCATTAAGAGGTAAATGCAATGTTTATAAAATATTAGAATAAAACCTGTTGTGTAGATTCTGAACACAGTATCATTATAAAACCAGGAAGCATATGGCTTCTTCATCCAGATCAATATAAATAAATAAATAATAAATAAATAAATAAATAAATAAATAGTAAAAGATAACAGGAAACTTTATAGCTTATTTGATGATTAATGTGGACATAAATCATCACTTTTAAGAGTGTGATCCTATCTTTTGTGAAAATGAAGATGTAACCTTAACTCCTCGGTATACTTTTTCCCAGGTTGTGAGTGTCATTGCATTTCTTTTATTGATCTCTTTGCAATGAAAGGTTAAGAATGCCTCCAAACATAACCTGCTTTCCATCTACAAATAAAATACATTTTTAACACTTACACAAAAATTACTGCAGTTTCTTGAAGAAAAATGGCAATGAAAGTATTTAGGATTCAAGGAAAAGTTATGGTTCCTAAAAACAGTAGCACACTGAAGGGAAATGGTTGGTTTGTTTTCATAGATGCGTCTACTGTCATGAGAACCAGCCGCTGCATTTAGTTTCCTATTTGACAAGGTGAGACAAAGAGTAAAAAAAAAATAAGGTAAAATTTTTATCCCTGTGCTCAGATGGCAAATTTGATAATCAATTTAGTCTTTATGTAAATAGTTAATGCTAACAGATGACAGCCTCACATAAATACTGGTTTTAGAGATGTCTAGGGACCTTTAAAAGGTTGGAATATTATGTATTCTGGAGAAAAAGTATGGAAAGTAGTTTCCAGCCATGACATTACGTGTATTAATTTCAGTAGCAGACTCACACACATGGCTAGTGATCCACTGGGGAATTTCATTTATTTTTGTTTCAAGAGCTTAGTCCTGGGTATTAAGATGATAGATTTATCCTGATCCTAAAAGCTTTCTTTTGAAAGTCAGACTTCCGTAGTCCAGAGAAAACTTCTTAATTCATTTGACAATTAAAAATTTCTTTGAGTAGTTTCTGATGAAAATGGAAACAGTTTCTTGACTGTCACGGCTTTTCTCTAGACATGTCCTCCTTTTCTGATGACCTTTTCTTCCTTTTTCATAATAGTAATTCTTTGGTTTGTGTTAGAAAACATCTCTAATGAAGGGTTTCTCAATTCATACACTACTAAGACTTTGTTTTGGACCAGGTATTTCTTTTTTGTGGGGGTTGCCGCCTGCACAGAAGGATATTTGGCAGCATAGTTGGCTTCTCTCCATTAGACGACAGTATCATATACCCCCACCCTTAACAATGAAAAATGTCTGCAGATGTTAATAATGCCCCATTGTGGTGTTGGGGTGGGGGCAGCGCAAAATCACCCAAGGCTGAGAACCATTGCTCTAATATGTAATGTTGATTATTGTCTTTGTTTGGAGTCTGGGTGGCCTAGATACACACAAGTAGAGTTAATTATCCATTTCAGTCATTTGAGAATATAAGGCATTATTGTGATGATTAGAGAATGGGTGAGTGGGTAATCAAAATAATTGTCGTAACAATAATAGTAGATAACAGTGCTTACTCAAGCAAACAAAATTTTAGGCAGTTAAAAAGTGTATTAACTTTTTAAATATTCACTTAAGCTCATGAAATAAATATGATTACTTTTTTTTTTCATTTTATAGAAGTGGGAAATGAGGTTTGGACAGATTAAATAATGCCAAGATCATATAGTTAGCAAAAAAAAAAAAAAAAGAGCGAGAGAGAGAGAGAGATGAAGTTTGCAATATTCAAGATATCAGTTGAGATCTGAGACCTAGTTTGTTTCTAACAATGAAAAGTAGTTAGTGACAATAACTTTTGTTGAATGTGTAAATGAAGAAATCCTTGTGGGTTTAGGTTCTTGGCCTTCGTAATGATGCCTTATATTTTTTGGCCTACTCCTTACAGAAGTGTTCTGATACCTGTTTCATTTTTTTTTAACTTAGTTTCCATAGATCTAAGTTTTAAATTGAGATGGTAAACCCATATACTATCTACAGGGAAATGAAATTAATGGAATTGGTCTAAATTAAAACAAACATTAGGCTAGATGGAGAAAACTGGCAATGGTGGGTTGAGTAGCCCCCTGAAAGGTGACTGACCACAGCCAAAGGGCTGCAACTCTTGAGCTCCATCTGATGGTTGTCACACTAGAATGAAAGGTCAGCGATCTCATAGATGCTGATTTCTCAAAAAAAAAAAAAAAAAAAAAAAAAGAAAAGCAGAACATTCAGACTTTTAAATAAAATTTTCCCATCATATTCCTAATAATGAATTAAAATAAAATAAAAATAAAAAAGGAAAGTGTTTGACCAAACAAAACACAACTGCAGGCAAGTACAGTCTATTGAGTACTGTTTTTGACCTCTCCTCCAAATAGGTGTCTTTAAGTTAGAGCATATCGCAGGATCCATTCTTTTCTTTTACAAAAAAAAAGAAGAATATTTCTGAAACAACTATTTAATTACTAAACTTTTGGTCATTTCACTGCTTTTATTTTCATTTCTAGAAGAAACACAAGTCTGCCAAGCACTCTAACAACTGTCTCATCAAATTTTCATGAATGATTTTGCCAACTTAGAGGATATACCTATTACACAGAAAAGAAAACTAAAGAGTTAAAAAATGTACTCAACTAACCTAAATTTGTTATGTTCGCTGTCAGAGAGTAATTTGGGTTAGAAATATTGAGACTATTTGGCAAAACAATATCTACATTTCTTTTTCCTTTGCATCTTTACAAGGCAAGCAAGGGATATTATATCATCAATATTTACTAAGGTGGTCTAAAAATGGCTTCAATAGAAAATGCACAAAGAGCAAGAAATTTTTTTAGTCCCTGTCAGTAGAATTTATTTAGATTTGGTTTTGAAGCATAGTTTTAATCATATGCATAGAGAAATTCTCCAGTTAAACTTCCAGTTTTTAGATGAGTATATTAAGAAGCTCTAACACAAACCAACTTTATTGTCTATTTCTAAAAATTGATTTCTTATGACTCGTTATGTGCTTTTATTTAATAAAATAATTCATGCCAAAACAGGCTTACAACACCCAAATATCTGTATGGTTCTTCTTCTCTTAGTTCAGTTGACCATAAAAATATACTTTTTTTCTTGCCAATGCTTTCTAAGGCCCATCTGAGTATACTCCTACACACACACACACAAATAAAACTGTACACACAAACACAAACATTTATCTATTTTAAATCATGATCATTTTGTACATAAGTCAAACTATTTGCTGCTTTATTTTCCCATTAACACAGAACCCTTCATTGCCTGAGCATGACTTCATTTTCAATTCATTTTTATAAGAGATCAACATAAAAATTCAAAAATACAAGATGAGATAGGAGATGTGTTTTTTTTAATATAAAAACATGAATGTACAACTTCCAAAAAGTTTATTTTATTGCTGTTGCTGAGGGGAATTACAAAGGTCAACTGTTTCTGTTTTTATGATAATTTTGAAGTTTATGTGTGTATACAAAAATAACTCAAAAACTATATAAATGTTCAGTGGTTCTTGACTGGGGCTCTTTTACTCCCCAGGTGACATTTGGTAATGTCTGAAGACATTTTTTAAATTTTAATATTTATTGGGGTGACATTGGTTAATAAAATTATATAGGTTTCAGGTGTACAGTTCTATAATACATCATCTGTATATATTATTGTGTGTTCACCACTGAAAGAAGACATTTTTGATTGTCATGTCTGGGGTGAAGTTCCTACTGGCTCTAGTACATTGAGGTCAGGGATGCTGCTAAAGACAACCTATAATGCCCAGGACAGCACATACCCCAGCTCGACAAAGAATGACCAGGTCCAAAATGTCAATAGTGCCAATGCTGAGAAAACTAAACAGTTTATCATCTAAGTAAAACTGGTCTATTGGGTGTTATGGGTTGAAACGTATTCCCCCCAAATTTCATATATTTAAGTCCTAATCCTGAGCCTCAGGTTATGGAAATTTGGAAATAAATCACTGTAGATGTAATTAGTTAAGGTGAAGCGACACCAGAATAGGGTGGGATGTTAATCCAATGACTGATATCATCCAAAAAGGGGGATTTGGATTCTGACACACACACATATTATGTGAAGATGAAGGCAGAGATCAAGGTGATGCTTCTGCAACCCAAAGGATGCCAAAGAGTGACAGCAAATCATAGGAAGCTAGTGGGCAATCATGGAACAGATTCTTCCTCACAGCCTTTGCAAGGAACCAACCCCGCTGACACCTTGGCCTCAGATTTATAGCCTCTAGAACTCTGGGACAATAAATATGTTGTTGAAGCCACTCAGTTGGTGATACTTTGTTATGGCAGCTTAGCAAACTAATACATTGTATTTTTAAATGCTCTATTACCACGTAGCTTACTTTGTTTCTGCTTAAGAACAGTTGTGAAAAATAAAGAATAATAACAATACGCTGTGCCTGTAACAACTGACTAAGGCTCAGTTTACTTAGCAATGCTCTCACCTAACTGAAATCTGTGTTATACATGAAACCAAATCAAGGACAACAAGTATTTTTGCTAAAGGTGTGCCAAGACATGGCAGAGGTGCCAAGAACAGGATTTCTTCTTGTAAAGGTTTCTCCCCTGCTGAGATGTAATACATTTCTGTACCATTAAACACAGTTTAACTTCTGAATTGTGACAAAATGTGTCTTTATCCTTGGATGCTTGTTCTGAAACAGGAGCAGGACATCATGCAGACAGAGTTAGCAATCAAAATACAGGACTGAAGGATGGACTTGGCAAGCCCTTTCCTCTTTCCACGAATCTCAGTCTTTTGAATGCATTTCTAAATATCATGCTTCTGTTTCCCTTTCATATATCCAGCTAGAATCATTTCATTTGGTTTACTGATAACTCTGATGTACATACCAGAGACATCACAGTCATCCTGTCTTTTCTTGGATAACAAAAACTCTGTGTGTGCGTGCAGATATACATGCATATACTGTGGAGCAGATCTCCTTCTGCCTTTGTCCTTTGGCTTCATTTTTAAATTTTATCCTTCGTATCATTTTTCACAGTGTGAATGAGGCAGCTGCTTCCTGGGAGAAAATGGATAATTCTGTACTGCAACCCCAAGAGTTCATGTGTCAGACACATAGATGTCTCCCTACTGAGCAGTATCTACTATAGTTCTTCTGCCAAAGGCCCTTCTAGGGACTTCATGATTGAGACTGCCTGCCAGAACTCTGTGTCAATTGAATATCAGATTATTTTTTAGTGTACTATGTGGGGGTACGGTAGAATATATAGGCTGGCACTTAGCTTCCATATACCAAGGTTTTACAAATATTTTTACAGAAAATAAAACCTGTCCATTGCATATCTTGTACTTTGGTTGGTCTTCTGTGTTAACAATTGTCCCCAAAGATAAACTTCATACACTAGTATAAAGGGAGGTAATACGATATGTTGGAAAGAGTGTCATTTTCATCTGATGCCCTTTCTTTGAAGCTTATAGGGCTGGTTATAATTTAGGGTATAGTACATAAGACCACCTATGAAATATTTTTTTCCTAAATAGTTGAACTATCAAATAAAGATGTTAGACTCACAGGTTATATAAAAGAGTAAAGAAACAACTTAATTACACTAAAAGGAATCAAACATACAGATCCAGAATATGGAACATTTAATAGAACAATTAATTTTTTTCTCTAACAAGTCAGTGGTATGAAAGGTAAAAGGAAGAGGCTGTTCTATGCTAACAAACTTAAGAGACATAGCTACTAAGTGCAATGTATGGATCTTGATTTGAACCAATTAAAATATTTCTGAAGATATCAAATGAATTTGATTATGAACTAGATATTTGATGATACAAACATGTTGCTAATTTTGTTTTAGGTGTTAAAATGCACTTCTTAGGTAAAACATGGCCATATTTTTCACAAGATGAATACAGATGTAATTTGCAGGTAAAATAACATGATGACTAGGATCAGCTATATAATACTTCATCGAAAAATAAAAATTTAAAAAATGATAGGTAAGTAAATGAGGTAAAAATCTGGATCATAATTGAAACAGAATGATAGTTATATGAGAGTTCATTTGTGATATTTCCTCTACTATTTAGTGAAGTTTGAAAATTTTTGTAAAAAACATACAAAGTGTAAGAATCACAACTTTAGAATCTCACAATTCTGGATTCAGATGTTACTTTTCCCTCCACATTTTCTAGCTTTTTGCTGGGTTAACTTATTAAATTTTTTAACCTAATCTCATATTGTGTTAAAAATGCCATGTTAATGACAATTTTTGCTAACATATTGAAAGGGTAGTTACATAACATAATTAGTACTTGGTAACTGATAAGTATATTTATACTATTTTTACTACTTAAATATTGTGTGTGTGTGTGTGTGTGCGCGCGCGTGTGTGTGTGTGTAAGGCCAAAAAAGAAAAACTAATCATAGATATGACATCAAATAAACCAGTTTTCACTTCCAAATATACCTCTTTCTCTATTTCTTTCTCACACACACATGCTACAAATAATATCTGCATTTTTTAAGAAAAGTACTTTATCATAAGAAATATTTTTAATATCAATTTTAAGATCTCTATGAAATTCCTCTTTTAAAATATCCCCTTTTTAATGAGAACAGGATCAAGGATAATATTTTTAGGCTTTTCATACAATGTAATATTTGGACTATTTGATGTAATTATCAGAGTTTTGAATAACTATTCTAAGCACTATATTTTGCAGATAATCATTTAGATGAACTATTTTTTATTTAAGTAGTAAATGTTTAATTCCATTAAAATAATATTGCCTTTACAAATTTTATGCACTTTATATATTCAAACGGGTTCAAGGTACTCAAGTGTAAAGGTAAACATCTCCTTTAGGTATGTATTCCTGTTTCTGAGGGCTGAGCAAGACATTCTAATTACTACAGCAGTCATTAAAATATCTGCTGGACTTCCCTTGAAAGTTCGATGCACTTATGATTTTGGTCTTCATTTGTTTTTATTATCTGGGTAGACAATATAGAATAAAGAACAACAAAAATGAAGGAGGAGAGGAGGAAATCCTCCTTAGTGAAGCATCGCAGATCATCAGATAAGCGTGCAGACATCTCTGTAGCTGAGATGCTTACTAATCTTGTGCCCAGGATGGGGACTGAAAATTGTTTTTGCCCATTTGTGGGCTGCAAAATTTACTCTTTGGCTATTTTAATTGCAGATAAATGATAATTGATTTATTTTTTTACCTGACATACAGAGCTTAACATCTATTAGCAATTATTCCAGTAAAAAATCTTTCATCTTAAAGAGATAGCAAGAGGAATTATGCCATATTATTTTTTTTTCAAGAGGTACTTAAAAAAAAATTTTTTTTAGATGGGGGAAGGGAGCGGGAAACAGACGGAGAGAAACATCAATGTGGTTGCCTCTCCCACGCCCCCTACTGGGGACCTGACCTGAAACCCAGGCATGTGCCCTGACTGGGGACTCGAACTGGCAACCCTTTGGTTCGCAGGCCAATGCTCAATTCACTAAGCTACACCAGCTGGGGCGAATTCTGCCATATTATTGGATCATTAGACTGGTACTGATTCATCATCTTTCATAAAGCTTGGCTGCAATCTGCACATTTATATGATAATATTCCAGTTATGACTAAATGTTTCCATATTATACCTTTTGAATAAGACAGCACTTGCTTAACTTTTTCTTTCTCTTCTCTTGTGCTATGATAATGCCTTGACTTTGATTTCAGAAGATTACATAAATTCAACATAGTAGCATTCATTTAAGCATCTTAAAATCTCTTGTGCAAGCATTACAGGAAGACACTTCAGTGAATTAGAAATTTCTCAGAAGCACTTCTTGTTTCAAGGTTATGTGTTAGGTTAGAAGTGAAGGATAGTGCTTTTTGAGAAGCCAGGATGCCTGAATCCTCATTTTGTATCATCCCTATACAGGCAACACTTCCCAAAGAAACTGAGAAAATGCATACAGAAAGTCAGTTGTCAGTTGAAATATTAATCCAAAATCTGAATGCCTGAACTAAAGGCAGCCTCTGACCTACAACCAAAATAAACAAAGTGGCCTGTTTTCCTCCCAGAACCATTCCCACTTGCACACCAGTATCGATGAAAGGTGAACACAACAAGAGGCTAAGTATCCAGGACTGAAAACCCAAGGCTTAGTCTTTTTAGACCAAGGGCAGAGCTGGCCTAACGAAGCTGTACACAGGCTTTCCTGGGCCTGAGTATCTCCCAAGAGAACCAAGATGTCTTGAGAGAAGACAGGCGGAGCCCAACAAAGATGCCCCTGCCCAAAACACCAGATTGAGCTCTAATCTCTTTGCCTGGTACACAGAAGACCCTATTCTTCACTTCTATGGACCATTCCCAATGCTTTGCTAAGTGAGAGTGGGAGGGGTCAGAGGAAGGGTAGGAGGAGGAAAGTGAGGAACCTGATATTTCTGACAGTACAAGTGCTATTATTACATCTTTCAGGTTCTGTAATCGGAAAAGCTCTTCATAGGTCAATGGAGCACACAGAGAGCCTAGAAGTAAACCTATGTCTCTATGGTCAATTAGTATTTTGCAAAGGGGGCAGGAGCATAAAATGGAATAAAAATAGCCTCTTCAACAAATGGTGCTGGGAGATCTGGAATGGTACATGCAAAAAAAATTAAACTAGACCACCAACTCACACCATACACCAAAATAAACTCAAAATGGATAAAAGACTTAAACATAAGCCACAATACCATAAATGTCCTAGAGTTGAACATAGGCAGTAAAATTTCATATATCCCATGTAGGAATATTTTCAATGATACATCCTCTAGGGCAAGGGAAATAAAAGAAAGAATAAACAAATAGGACTACGTCAAATTAAAAGCTTCTGCATGGCCAAAGAAAACATCAGCAAAATGAAAAGGGAACCAACCATATGGGAAAACATATTTTCCAATGAGACCTCAGACAAGGGTTAGATCTCCAAAATAATAAAGAACTCACACAACTCAACATCAGGAAGAAAACAATCCAATTAAAAAATGGGAGAAGGACCTGATCAGGCACTTCTCTGAGGAGGACATACAGAGGGCCCATAGGCATATGAAAGGATGGTCAACATCACTAGCCATCAGGGAGATGCAAATTAAAACCACAATTAGATAGGACCTTGCACCAGACAGAACGGTCACTGTTAACAAATCAACAAACAGCAAGTTCTGGCAAGGATGCTGAGAAAAGGGAACCCTAGTGCACCGTTGGTGGAAGTGCAGACTGATGCAGCTGCTGAGGAAAACAGTATGTAATTTCCTCAGAAAACTAAAAATGGAGCTGCCTGTTGACACAGCAATTCCACTGTTGAGATTATACCCTAAGAATCCTGAAACACCAATTCAAAAGAACTTATGCACCCCAGTGTTCATAGCAGTGTTATTTACAATAGCCAAATGCTGGTAACAGCCTAAGTGCCCATCAGTTCATGAGTGGATCAAAAAACTGTGGTACATTTGCACAATGGAATACTATGCCACAGAAAGGAAGAAGGAGCTCCTACTTTTTGTGACAGCATAGATGGATCTGGAGAGCATTATGCTAGGAGATATAAGCCAGATGGCAAAAGACAAATACCAAAGATCTCACCTATAACAGCAACCTAATCAACAAAACAAACAAATGAGCAAAACAGAACCAGAGGCATGGAAACAAGGAACAGACTGACGGAGATTAGAGGGGAGAGGACTAAGGGAGGAAAGAAGGGGAAGGGTCTAGTTAAAGAACAAGTGTAAATGACCCATGGACATAGACAACAGGGTTGTGATTGACTGTGGAAGTGGGTGGGGGGGCAGTGGGCAGGGCATGGGAGAACAACGGGGGAAAATTGAGACAACTGTAATAAAACAACAACTTATAAAAAGAAAAAGAAAAGCCCTTGATGTATATAAATTTATAAACCATTCATTGGTAACATTAAATTATATGATATTTACATAAATCATTTATACATGATCTTAAGAACCATATAAAATTAGACTTTATTTTTAAAAAAAACTTCCGATGTAATAAAAAGACCCCATATTTTATTTTAGACGCTATTATACACATAAATTACAGTCTTGTTATAATTCCAATTTTGTCAAGTACCCATAATAACAGACATTAAGTAACTTCTATGTCTCAACATAAAATTACATTTCATGATAGGGAGAGATATTCATATTCATAACTTTTGTAAGTTTTAACTTTTTATTTTGACATAATTAGAGACATAGAAAAATCTGTTGAACAAAGAATTTTCGTATGTCCTTCATCCTTATTCCCCAAATATTGACATTTTTTCATAATCCTGCTTCTCTATTTTTTAAACTATTTGAGAATAAATAGCAAAAATCATGACCACTTTCCTCAAACTACTTCTATGTGTATTTCCTATAAAACAAAGACTTTCTCTTATATATGCCTAGTATAACTGTCAAGATCAGGAAATTAAGAGTGGCGCATTACTGTTACCCAAACCACAAACGTTATTCAAAATTTTCCAATTATGCTAATAATGCCTTCATTGAAAAAAAATCTGTATCTCATATTACATTCAATTGTTATGCCTCTTTGGTCTTATTTTAATTTGGAACGGTTTCTCAGTCTCACTACACAGATAAAGTGGATCCACATTTTGTCTTCTCTAGGACTACAAAAATAATTAATAATTGGGTTGGTGTCCAAATATCTATTCCTTTGATTTCTTAAGTTTATTCCTAGTGCAGTACACCGCGCCAATTTTCCTACTTTGTGTATTAGGAAATGTGTATGATTTTACATTTAAGTGTTTATCCTCTGCGATTTCCATATCCCAAGATTCCAGAGTGTTACTATCTACTGAAAAGCACACTTAATAGTGCTCCTAAGTAGGGCTACCAAATCATCAGCTTGATGACTTTTTTTTACTTTTTATTGAACTTACTGAGGCTTAGCTAAAATTTATCAATTTGACAATCTCTTTCAGCTTCATATGATTTGACCTTATTCAAGCTTCATTTAGAGTTTCAGTAGATTACACAAGAACTGTTTATTTTTAGTTATTACATATGTATCATTTGTCAAAATCTCTGCAAGGATTTAGCAAATGAAGAGCTGTAATTTGGTTACCTAACGATTATATATAACATACAGAACATGAAGATTCAAGATATGTATCTTGTTTAAAGGAAGAGCAATTATATTCTAATTAGTATGATACCAAATTTTAAAAACCGTGAATAAACTCAATAGTTTTATATGGCTTAAAGGATTTGGACCACAGTGAAATCTATGATGGGATAAATCAGGCCATTCTGATTTTATGTTTTTGGCTGCTCTGCCCATCACGCCAGTAGTGTCAAGTTAAGGTTTTAGGTAACTTAATTTTGCCAACAGGACATAACAAAAATCCATATAATCTTGCTTATAAAGAAAGTTTAAAGTAATTTAGGTAACTGAAAGCTAAGAAATAATTACTAAAAATAATTTAAAATTATCTAATGAAAAATCACTATCTTGAATTTGTTCTTTCTGCAAAAATTATTCTGTTAAAATAATGTAAATACAGTCTTCCCTTTTGTGAGCTCAATGTTGTTCTTATGGGTTTTCCAATAGTTTTTGCTTTTATATAAAGACTGAGGCAAATATAAAAGCAATAAAAAATGTTTCTTGGAAATGAATAACATAAAAAATTGAGAATATTCTAATGCAAGAATCCAATCTGTGTGTGTGAACGCAAGGTAGCATTCAATTAACACTATTCAAATATAATATGATATAAAAAGCAGCTTTCCTTATATTATTTTAAAACAGTATAGTTTCAGAAAAACTAAAAGACAAATTTGTGTGTGGGGGGCTTGTTTTATAAAATCTCAAATATAATTCAACCTCGAAATTGCCTCTGATTACTAGTCTTAATGCATCTTCTCAAACTGAATGATAATATTGGTGATGACAGAATATAAAAAGATATATATATATACACACACACATAGATCTATTATTGACACTGATGGAACTGACATTAACGATTAAAAAATAGAGCTTGAATAAAGCAAATACACCTGGACTTCAATTCATATTATTCTGTGGCTTAGCTTCATAAAAATAATAATTATAATTTTAAAAAATTGGTTGGAAGAATTTTTGGCCTCGTTTCACCATATGTGACACTCTAACACAAAATGAAAACTTGTGCCCTGGTCTGTGTGGCTGAGTTAGTGGGAGTGAGGCCCTGAAACCGAACGCCATGGGCCCCATTCCTGGTCCAGGCACACACCTCAGTCTCAGCACCTGTGACCCCCAGGCAGGAAGCATGCAGGAGGCAGCCAACTGATATTTCTCTCTCTCTCCCGTCCACTCTCCCTTTCTCTCTCTCTAAACATCCTCAGGTGAGGATAAAATAATAATGAAAATATATACATATTAAACCTTTGCTGCTGTTCATCTCTTCATCCCAGAAACTGTTTTGTGATGCCCTTGCTCTAAAATAACAAATCTGTTTTCCTTATCATTTTATAAATTAATTACTTCTCTTTTTATACATATATATCAAAGAAAGATTTAGATTATTTTAATTAATTGCATTCATTGCTATATACTGCAAATATATAACTAAAATCACATTTCTTTTGAACTGAATGAGTTTTAGAAATCTACTGACCTTCACCAAACTTCTGATATTGCAGATGTTATCTTTCTTTCCTGTTTACAGATTTTTAAAACACTCACTGTATAATGGGAGCAATGCCACTTGTAATGCAGTTTCTAAACTCAGTTATTGTGTAGTCTGATACAGGAGACAGTTGTGCAGAGAAGTAAAATGCAACATGAAATGGGTAAGTAAAGGCAGAGAGAAACTCTTCAACTGACTCCCCTATTAATATTGTACTACATGATAACTTGAGTCAGGAAGAAAACATTTAATTAATTGTATGTTCACAATGATTTCTCAAGGAGTGTCTTTGCAAAAGGCAGGACAGTAAAACTGGCAGGGTTTGGGGGCAAAGAAATTGCTAATAGCACAGTTCTATCAGTAGCATAAATCTTATGAGTATCATAGACATGCTGTTGAAGACAATGGTAGAAATAAAATCAAAGGGAGCTCAAAATTTTGCATAATTTCATCATTTGACATGTGACATAGATAATATTGAAATGTGACTTCATAGAGTCTGAACGATACATTATTATTTTTCTAAAATAATCGTCATCAGAATATAAGTGGTATCTTATGAAAAACAAACCAACTGAACAAAACAAAATAAATGCTATTTTAGAATTGCTGTTAACATGCCTAAGGTCAAGTGAATTCTAATAGCAAAGCTGTGCCTGACTGTGCATGGCAAATAACACTCTATTAGGCAAATTTAAAATGATGAATTTTTAATGCAATGTAGTGATTAAACCACCGTCTTAATTGGCCTCTTTTTAAAGGATTTGTGAAGAATTATTGAAAACCATAGTAACAATATTGAATTAGCCCTTACAAATTTTTCTACTCAAAACCCCACAGAGATTTTTTCTTAGAAATATAGTGTATATTCATGAATAAATATTCAGAAAGAAATGTAATTGGTGTAAAAAGAAACAGATGGATGCTGCATTGAGGAGAAAATATGCTTACCATGATTATACGGACCCTTTGAAGATCACTAGGATCTGCTAGACTCAGCAAAGAACGTGACCTCTGGATTCTGTCAGTTTTAATGGCCTGTGGCCTCCTCCAGGCACACACTTCATTCCTAAAGTTCTTGAGAGAGAGGACCAGATAAGTGTGTACATCCCACCAAGTGCATTAACATGATACCAATTAAATTGTGAAATGAAAACTGAGAAAGCACTTAGTATCTACAGCAATTTTACTGTGGGTGAAAATAAACTCTAGGTGTAAATGCTCCAACAATAAACAAATAATAAACAAAATGTATTTATTGGGGACTATATAGCGATATCTAAATTACAGACACAAGACACAAAGTGTTTCTTCCCAAGTTTGAGTCTTTTTATTTTTTAAATGGAGATTTGTCTTTTCTGTCTTTCCTGTTTACAGGAGACACAATGTGTTAATTGAATACAGGCTTTCCTTTGGTTAGTCCAGGAAACAAGATAACAACTATGAGAGAAGTCATTGACAAGGTTATATTTGCAAGTAATGCTTCAAGCATTGAGAGAAAAACAGAACATTTATTTGCTGTTTAATGCTTGAAAGTACCTGCAAGAAAACAATGGTTATAGAAGGAAATACTATAGCCTAAAGAGATTTAAATAACTGAATTCCTTATAAAGTTAAAATTCTCAAAAAGATAATAGGAGATCATATTGTTTGATTGAAATATGAACTTTAGTTTGTATAAATTACTTTTAACACCCATTGAACTGGATGAGGACCTTATTGGGAAGCCAGGGACCCTTGAAGCCCACATCTTCTCTTCCTATAGGAAGAAAGTATAAGTTGATTTATATTCTAGGCCTTCTACATGACTGGAGTCTATTAGCAGAATCCCATTCCACTGTCTTGGGACCTTACTTTGGGGAGAGGGAAATGGTGAAATTAATTCTCACAGTTCTATCCCATTGAAAGCCTACCCAGGAATATGCCAAGCAATTGGTGGTGGGAAGAGGAGGGGGATTCCCTAGGATTCTAGGTATGTGAATAACCACCAATTTCTGCAGATTTCAATAGGGCTCAATCATTTCTAGAAACATTTAGATTATCCCCTCCGAATCATAGTTTAGTACAAAGTTTCTGCGCTTTGCATGGATCAACTGAATACTTCAGAAATTTCTAGCTGAGGTGGGAGGAACATAGTTAAAACATCATTCACCTTCTGTCTTTTTTAGTGATTATTGTTGGTCAACTGGAAAAAGATTCTTCTTGAGGAGATTCAGCAATATCTATGCTTATTAGCCCAAAGCCAAACCTGACAAGTTCCGTATATCTAGTATTTGAAAGTCTTTATCTTGAGTGCTTAGAACTTTATAAAGAAATAATGTTGATGCACCACAGTATACATGATATTTTTAAGACATAAAATAAATTTGTGTGAAAAGAAACATGCAAAATTTACAGTGTCAAGAAATAAATAGATGGTAAGAATCGCAGGAACATATGCCTTCGTAGAGAGGTCCATGTTAGTTGGGTTATTCAAGGATGACTCTGTTGTGAATGAGCTATCTGAGCAAGATCCTTAAAGAATTTTTAGGAGACAGATTTTTGTATGTTCAAAAAATGAATAATGTTCCAAGAATTAAAAATCAGTGTGAACTCTTGGCTGGTGTAGTTCTGCATTGAGGGTCAGCCTGCAAACCAAAGGGTCACCAGTTCCATTCCCCAGTCATGGCACATGCCTGGATTGCAGTCCAGGTTCCCAGTAAGGGGTGTGCAAGGGGCAACCACACGTTGATATTTCTCTCCCTCTCTTTCTCCTTCCCTTCTCCTCTCTCTAAAAACAAAATAAATAAAATATTTAAAGGTATATATTAAAAAATTAAAAATCAGCCTGAACAAAGGAATTTATATTAGGATAATAACATGTTAGTCAATGAAATTATGTAATCTCTATATGGATTTGTGGATAGAGGCAGAAATGCTATCCCCAATGAAATAAACTCTATTTTGCAACTGTTTTTTATTTTTATCTTCTCCTATACCCACAATTTTCTCTTCAATATTTTCTCTCACTTGAGTTTCTCATGTCAACAGAATGCTTTCCTCTGGTTTATATTTCTGTTCTGGTCTTCATTATTTCTTGGAGTGTATGATTCATTTTTACTCATGCTTATGAATAAAATATCAATTTGTATTCTTTAGCTTTTATGTAGCAACATCTATATAACATTGGGAATAATATGTCTTAATTAATTAAAGGTCCAAACTAATTCTTTGAGAGTAAGGCATTCTAACACCCTAGGGAAGGACTGTTGAAGTCTGGAATCTCAAAACCATTAGGCTGTTCTTCAGGGCTTAAGCCAATTAAATTATAAGGGAAAAAGACTTTTGAAAAAGCTCCCGATAATAG
Source organism: Mormoops blainvillei (assembly GCA_004026545.1). Lineage (NCBI taxonomy): Eukaryota > Metazoa > Chordata > Mammalia > Chiroptera > Mormoopidae > Mormoops > Mormoops blainvillei. The sequence goes on along the minus strand of PVJD01002474.1, from coordinate 166,196 downwards.
CTTAGAAGGTGCCATTGTTGATTACATTTAACAGCTAACGAGTATTCCAAATTTTTTAAGGCATTAAATCCTTATGTTATCGTTAAGGTATATTTCAGCGAGTACGATATTATGTTTTGTTGGGAAAAGGACACTAGGCCATAAATCAGAATACAAAGAATTTAGTCTATTCTGTCCTACTCTGTATGATAGGTGTCACTCTTACGAGATAAAAGATATTATCTGGGCATACAATTCAAAGGTGTTTCTTGTGGATTAGAAAACTATAAGTGTGTGAGGTAATTGGAAAAATATAAAGTTAGAGATATCCAAGTTTTTATTAAAAACAACATATTTCCAATCTCTAAATCACTCTTTAACCTATTCTAAAAATATTCAGCCACCATATCTAAAGATTAAAATTATCTTTATCACTAACAAAATAGATTTAAAATATCCCCTCTGAGTTCACAGAATATGCTTTTCCTAAAGTCATCAGGTGTGGCTAAATTCAATTGATATTTTTCTGTCCTGATTTTACACTACTTCTCAATAACCTTCAAGAGAGTTGACATCACTCTCCTTGAAGTACACTTTTATTGTTGAATTCAGGGCACCACAATTTCCTGGATTTCCTCCTGTGCCTTACAAATCAAACCTCAGATTCTTTTGCTGTCACTTCTGCTCTTAATCTACCTTGAATTTTGTGGGATGAAGAGGAGTTCTAAAGGTTCACTCCTGCTTTTCTCTTTCTTACCTATAATTTCTTATTCAACCTAGTTTTGAAATATCAAGGAATTTATTAACCTATCAGTTATGCCTCAACTATATGTTTAATCTCTTAATGACTAGCAACCTCTTATTAACTTATTTAATTAAATACATATTTATCAAAAGCCTATTTTGTGCCAGGCATAATAGGACAGGATTTGGGAAGTCAAATAGTGAATAAGAGATGAAATTTTGGCCTGCATGTGTCATAAGGGAGTGGGTCTTCATTGGTTGAAGCAGTGCAAAAATAAACTGACTAGTGTTTGTCAACAAGTCAGACAATGGACAAGATAACAATTAGCCTAATGTTCTAAGAAAAGCTTCCAAGAACATTGTGTATATTGTAAACACCTTTTCTTTAACTGCTATTTTGACATTATTTAATTTTGTTCAAACAGAGTTGGTTTACTTTCAAAACCATTTCAAAATAGTTAAATCTTTAAGAATTACATTTAAAGAAAAACTATTTAGTTAAAATACTAATAAAACAATTCATGTTTTCCCAGATGTGATTATAGTTTATATGGAATACATGTATACTTCTTGTTCACTATATATATATATGAGCATATACACACAATGCAGAAAGACATAAAGGCATAAAGAATAAATTGTAACTTTCAATTATTTATTGCATTAAATGGAGTAGTAACATGTAATTTTTTTAAAAGTTAAAAATATTCCAAAATTAATTTTGAGAAGCACCCTTATACTTAATGTTTGGAGGTGGACAATACTGACATCAGAGAATTTACAGCCTTGATAAAATGAGTAGAAGTCCCACTTCCTTTTCTCCTCTTCTTCAATGGCAAGATACTCTCTCTCTCTCTCTCTCTCTCACGCACACACACACACACACACAGTCATATAGATGCAAGTATACATGTATAGAGAAATCTTTGTAGACGTTCCTGAAATATGTATGGATCCTTGGCTTTTTACTCCCTAGTACTTAATATCCCATTGCTTAAGAAATATAAATGGCTAATATATTTGCCATGTATGTCATGTCTTTTTTCTTTTTGCCAAATCAGAGCAGTTGGGTACTTTTAAATTCTCAAAGATTATTCATGAAACTTGAGGTAATTTTAAAATTTGGCAGAACCACTTAACTGCCAAACAAATGATTAAAAATAAAAATGACGGTTAATGGAACCATAAAATATTTATCCCTCTTCATGATGACTTACAGAACATGACATGAAAATGTGAGATGATCAGTCATTTTCCTAAGCACTATAAAATCTGTTTGCTTTAAAAATAGAGAATGTTGATTTAAGATGATACCAAAAGAAGATACTAAAGCATATCAGGGAAAGAATGTAAATGCAGTTGTAACAAATAAGATAGGATTTTGTTTGTTAGTCATAGTACATGTTTGGTGACATAGAAAAGGGCCACTTCTTATAGAAGCATGACTTAGAGTTCATCACCATTGCACATAAAATCAAACTACTCAATGAACAGATCTCATCTTCAGTAACTGGAAGATAAAGTCCACGCTATGCTAACTGATTAAGTGTGATGAACTCTGGGACTAACCTATTTTATTTTGAGTATTTCCCATTTGAGAAGCAATACAGCATAGTATTTAAAAACATAATCTCTTAAATCAGGCAATCTCAATTTACAAATCAGTCCCAACACTTACTCCAAGGGACCATGAGCAAGCCACCTAACCCCAGGGGCTCAAATAGTTTGTCTCATAGGTACTTGTAACAGTTTCTGACATAGTAGCTGTTGTATAAGGGTTAAATAATTAATATTTAATGTTTAAAACTTTATTTATTGAGATAAATACCTATTAAAACTATTTAAAATAAAGAGCTAACACTAATTTAACTCTGACAATTGATAACATCCTTTATATGCATAATTAGATTTTTTGTAAGTTTGGTACTGTAGAATATAGTCAGTAGTCTTAAACACCTCTGTCACGAAACTTTCTCCTAAGTATCAAGCAAGATGAAAAGAGGAAATATTAATTAGTACTCCCACAAATCATCATATCTTTGATACAATTTCTCAGTTAATTCTAAGTCTACCTAAAACCGTTGTCTTTCTAGTTTGGTCTCCTGAATGAAAAGAAATGTATTGATTCAGCTTATACACTAATTGTACAGCTAGGGGAACCTCCCAGTTATCACTTCCTAACAAATCTACAACTCTACTTGTTATGGCATATCTCATTTTTATAAAGTGATATCACTAACTGAAATATATATTTCTGTTTCAGAGATATTAAAAATGTGGGGATAAAGGTGTCTTTGAGTAAATGAAATGATATACATGCTTTCTTAACACTTTCTATTTTTCCTAAATAGAACTTACCAGAAATGTGCTTGATTATATAAGTACTTATTTAATAACAGGTGATTCCCTATTAGAATGTAAGCTCTGTGAAAGCAGAGTCTCTGCCTAACTCATTCATCATTTATTCACAGAATAAATTTCACTGAGCACCTGCCATATGCAAAATAATCTGCTAGGTACAAAGCCAACAAACCCATTCTTCCTTATATAGTCAGCCTCAGATGATTCACACATTGATCACCATTTCCAACACTAATAGTATGTATAAACTTTAAAGTAAGTAAATACATATCCACTCATAAAGATAGTCTTCCAACACTCACATTTAAATAGGACAATCATGTGTCCCATTACACTGTTTTGCTAGCCAATAAGCTGGCAAATAATTTTCTGGAAAGGGATAGACAATAAATATTTTAGGTTACGTAGTCCATATGACCTCTGTAGTAAATACTGAACTCTACCATTGTGATGAAATAGCAGCCGTAGACAGTATATAAACAACTAGGAGTGACCGTTTTTCAAGAAAACATCACAAAAGTAAGATGGCGGGCTGGGCTGAATGCATGATTGTGTTTGCCAACCCCTATTCTGGACTATGGCATATGCCAGCTGGCTTAAGTTAAACAGCACAAGCTACTCTTGTCAGCCTTTGCTTATATTGCATGATGTTCAGGGATTCACTATTTTGGGTGTTTTACTTTGGGCACATAGAGCTTTTGGAGTCCCTTTTTAGACACACCGCTCATTTGAACATAATGTCCTGGCATGTATCTAGCCAAGGGAATCTGTGGCATCTATGGTACTGCCTCAGTCCTATTACTGGATACCAATCAATAATCAACCAAAAAATTCTTAGAGAGTTTCTACTCAATGAAAACCTCTATTAACTATAAGATCTCTATAATTACCTACTTGTGTTATTCTGAATATTAATGTTTATACTATGAATTTTTATTTTTCTGTTTACAGAGGGACACATTAGTATGATAACATTTATTATATGTTAATTTTGTGAACTATCGTATTAGTTTACCTTCCATCATCTAAAAATCTGATAAACTTTACTTTCCATAATTTTCTTGAAATCTTTACTAGACACCTAAAACCTCCCTCTACAATGATATAAAGTTATTAATCAACTCCATTTTGCAATAATTATTGAACCAGCTGTGACACTACATAATAATACTATCATTCCCAAAAGGAATACATACACATATTTTCACAAAATTAACATCAGACATTGCCATACTTGGATAAAATCACGACACTGTGACCTTAGCATTTTTGATGTGGCAAGCCTGTTAATCCAGGAATCTCAATAGAAAACTAAATCATTTAGATTAACATGTCTTATTTTAACTGAATGTATACCCATTTATTCAATCTTTGAATTTTTTATTAAGTTGCAAAATGCTCAGTTTTAAAATTCAAACTTTCGCTAGAATGATATATTCTGCTTGATTCTAGAAATTATACTACAGTTGTTTATTGTTTTCTTTTATTCCTTTTTTTAAAAATATATTTTATTGATTACTCTATTACAGTTGTCTCATTTTTTTCTCCCCTTTATTCTCCTCTGCCCTGCATCCCCTACTCCACCATCATCCCCCTGCCTTTAGCTCATGTCCATGGGTCATACGTATAAGTTCTTTGGCTTCTCCATTTCCTACACTGTTCTTAATATCCCCCTGTCTATTTTGTGCCTACCATTTATGCTTCTTATCCCTGTACCTTTGCCCCCATTCTCCCCCTTCCCTGCTGAGAACCATCCATGTGATATCCATTTTTCTGATTCTGTTCCTGTTCTAGAGTTTGTTGTCATTTTACTGTTCATATTTTTGATCTTCTTTTGCTTAGATCAGTTCCTTTAACATTTCATATAAAAAGGGCTTGGTGATGATGAACTCCTTGTTTAAAATTTATATCTTTATCTCTGGTTTTCTAACATTTTACCCACTTCTAAATTCCTGAAAAGTAATTTATAAAAGAAATCAGCAAAATCACTTAAAATTGTGGAATATAGATATTCTCTCCGTATATCATATATATGAGGACTAACACATTAACTCTTTAGACACCAACTTACTACCCTTTTATGTATTAAGCTATGAATTCCTTTTTATTTGATATTTCCATCCTTTGAAAATTGCAAACACCTTTTCATTCTGCACAATACATAGGCAAAATGAAAGTTGAATTTTTTACATCAGTCTCTGCTTCCTGCTAATAATGTCAGCTCATTTTCACCATAAAGCAGTTTTTAACCCTTTTCTATTTTGTTCTTAAAGTCCCTTTCCTTCATTTTAGTTTATTATAACCCTGAACTTCACATAATATATGTAATGCCTTTCACTGTCCATTGTAAAATATTGAAGAAATAGAAGTTCTTTTTCTATAGGTAGCCTGCAAATAGTCTAGTCAGTCATATTCTCTCTTCTTGGTTCCTCCCTTAATGTGTTTTTTCTTTTTACTTTTTTTTTCTTTGTGTCCTATACCCTTGAACCCTGATGTAGTAAAAATATAGATGGCTAATAGACATATGAAAGAATGCTGAATGTCATTAATCATTGGAGATATGCAAATTAAAACCACAGTGGGATACCATCTCACATCTCTCAGAATGGTTATATCAGCAAATTAATAAACAACAAGTGCTGGTGAGGATGTGCACAAAGGGGAACACTTTTGCACTGTTGGTGGGAATGCAGACTGGTGAATTGTTGCAGCCACTTTGGAGAGCAGTACGGAGATTCTTCAAAACAAATTTTTAAATAGATCTGTCTTTTAACCCAGTGATCCTACTTCTGGGAATATATCTGAAGGAACCCCAAACACTAATTTGAAAGAACATAAGCACCCCTATGTTCATTACATTATTTACAATTGCCAAGATATGGAAGTAGCCCCAATGTCCATCAATAGATGAGTGGATAAAACAACTATGGGATATTTACACAGCAGAATACTACTCAGCTGTAAAAAGCAAGAAAATTTTACCTTTTGCAACAGTGTGAATGGACCTGAAGAATATTATGCTAAGTGAAATAAGTCAGCCAGAGAAAGACAAACACCATATGATTTCACTCATGTGTGGAATCTAATGAACAAAATGAATTCACAAGCAAAATAGAGAAGGGCCTGTAGATTGAAAACAGGATGACAGCTGGGTTGGAGGAGGTTAGAGGGTGGAGGGATTGAACAAAAATGAAAAAGGACTCATGGACATGGACAATAATGTGGTGGTTGCTGATGGCAGGAGGTATAAGGAGACTAAAAAGTAACATAAAAAAATACGATAAATTTTTTTTAAAAGAAAAAATATATTTAAATTACTTGGGGAAATATTCCTATTTTAAGATTAATTTTTATTTCCACAAATGTATATGGTAGCATGCTAATTCTGATAATGTTGGATTTTTCTGTATTTTGTTTTTAAAAAAACATCACCACCCATCCATACCCACTAAAACCCTATTCCTCATTTGCCTTTATCTCACAGGTGAGTCCTTTCTCGGGCTAAGACTTGCCAAGATGGAAATGATTCCAGTCTTATTTTCTTTTTGTCTCCTAGGTGAAGTTGTCTGTGTGAGAGAAGGGGCTTAAAATGGAATATGGTGTATCTTCCTTGGGATTCTGAAGGGTAATATGAACACGACAAAAAAATTAAATTCAATTATCTTGATTATTGTTAGAAAATGTGGTTTTAGATATTCATAGTTCTTGAATTTACCAAAATCCCACTTAAAATGGACAGAGAAATAAAATGGATAAATTAAAAATCCACATATAATATTTACTATGCAGGCAGATGATAAGGTCATCCCCACACACCCTTATATTCAGTAGATATAAACACAAGAACTATTGGCTTCAGCAAAGAAAGATAAAAGAGAAGCAATTAAGGCATCTGATGGAGGTAGTAACAGAAGAACCCCAAAAGAGCCCACTTATATTTACTGAAAACATAAAATGGACAATTTTAGAATTCAAAGTAAAACTGAAAATTATTTCACTTAATCCAAAGATGAGTGAGTGCAAGTTGCCTGGGTTCAGGTCTACAGACATTGGATGAGTATAATATTTGTGAATGCTCTACACTAGCCAACCTAGACTTTTCTAGAATATTTTTTAATTGAGGAAAAATTTATTGGAGTGGAGTACAAATTGAGCAGGACAAGAAAAATAAATATGAAGAAAAGAGCATTCTAGATAAAAATGAAGGAAGAGGAGGGTCAGGAAAGCTTAGACAGTGAGCTACCATATTTTTTAATGCTACAGAAAAATAACAGAGGAGAAAGAGTGATAAGGTAAAAACGATCCTGGCCACTCTTTCTCTCTAATAGTCGAAGAATATTCCTGAATCTCTATAAGCCAGATGATTTCACAAAACCATATGACTACAACCAAAACGAGTTGAAAAAAATAAAATAAAAATATACAACATGAAAGAACAACATAAATTTAAATCTAAAAAAAATTAAAGACATTATATTAGTTCAGAGGGGTATTAGAATTAAAAAAAATATTTCAGAAATAAGGATGACACTAGAAATAACACAAAAGCGAATAAACTGAATCGATAATGCCTTAGGAGAAATACATGATTAAAACATAAAAATGTTTCAAATTTTAAGAAGAGATAAATAAAAAGCAAAATATTAAAGATAAAGCAACAAATGCTTAGGAGAGAAAAAGATAAATTGAACATATAAATAATAGCATACAAAAAAAAGAGCATATCATGTACCTAAGGGTAATAACATAAAACAACAAACACTAAAAGAATTATAATAAAATTACTAGACTTTAAAGAAAAAATATAAGAAAATCATTTCTGAATGCAGGCCAAAAAAACAAAATGAACCTGAGGGAAAAATAGGTTATTGTCAACATTTTCAAAATCAATAGCTTACTCCATGAAAACAGCTATACATATTTAAAACAATAAAAAGAAACAAAAATGCGAGCCAAGAATTTTATACAGGGGAGGGGCAAAAGTAGATTTACAGTTGTTTGTATGGAAAATAATACAATAATTAATAAGTAATAATACAAGAATAAACTGTTTCACATACAACAACTATAAAACTACTTTTATCCCACCCAGTATATACTCATCTTGACATTCAGATATAAAGGGCATAGCAAAATTGTATCAATCTTCAAGCCTCAGAGTATATTATCCCCATGAGAACTGTCTGTAAAATCTATTAGAAAAGAAGCATCAGATGACCAAAATTACTAGAGAAAAATTGACATAAGACTAATGTTGAGCATAACATATGGTTATTTATAAATTTAAGACTAAAAAAAAGAGAGAGTATATTTACACCAAATGGCACCAGATCTACCAAGAACTAACAAAACTCATAATAATTGTAACTGGAACAATTCAAACTTCATTAAGGATAAAAATTTGTAATTGATTGGAAATCCATCAAATATGACTCAATCAATTATAACATTTTTAAAAATAGACTTCATCCAAGAAAACGGAAAAGACCTATTTTGCCCAATATTTTCCATTACAGCCCAAAACCATGGACTTTAGAGACATTAGATATAGAATAAATGTAAGAATGCTTTAAAAGGTAGTATGAAGTCACACCAACTAGTGATCTTAGACTCAAAGAACAACATGTTGATGAAATCCTTGGATTTTCTTTTTGCCTCTTACACTCCAAACTTGAAAGTGAAGAAGCAGGTAACCTAGAAATTCCAATATTCACAGACAAACAAAGCCCCAGCAAAGTTAGCTCTTTCTAGCCAAGGGATCAGGAAAGGGACAGTTGAGCAAGACAAAACAATTTTTAACAAAATGCCCTGTAGCATCATAACACCACAGAAATAAACATGGCCTCACCCCTACCCACTCTACCAACAGCTGAGTGGGGATATTCAACTTCTGCTCTGTTGAGAATGTAATGAGGTACCTCAACACAGCCAGCAGGGTGGTATCAAAGAAAGTAGAGCATGGAGCCAGGACTTTATTGTCAGCTGGTAGCAAGACCTGTTATACCACAGTGATAATGGAGACCATGAGAGTGATGTGGACTTATACCCTTACCTAATAATAATCAAGTGTCCTTCTTTCCTGCTGGGATGGGATCAGAGTGGGTAAGTGAAGAGTCAGGACTTTTACTGCTACCCAAGGTACTACCTTGGTGTCAGTAGAGACCACATGCATATATGGAAGTTCCTCCTATACCCAAGAGTAGTGAGTGGTCATACTTCCTTAGGAGATAATAAAGACCAATAAAGGAACATAGGCTTGTACATAACCTGGACTGAAGAGGTGGAATCCCCTATTCCTTTGCTGAAACAGTATCAGAACAAGAAAAACAAAATGATACAAAAATGTCCATATATCAATTGAAAATCATTTATCCTACTAAAAACTAGGAAGATATCAAGCTGAATGAAAAAATACAATCAAAAGATGTTAGCACTGAGATGATTTAAGAGGTTAGGGTTATTGGATAAAGATTTTGGAATGGTCATAATGAAAAATGCTTCTATAACTAATTATGTACCTACTTGAAACAAATGAAAAAATTAAAGAGCTTCACAAATAGAAGATACAAAAAATGAAAATTTTAGAAGTAAACAATAAAATAACCAAAATAAAAAGCTCAGCAGATGGGTTCTTTGGCCAAATATAAAGGACAGAAGAAAGAATTAATGAACTAAAGGATGGGACAATAGAAAACAAAATGAATAAAGACTCAGGAATTTATAGGACTATAACAAATATTTGAGAGCTCACGTCTTCAGAGTTCTGGAAGAAAAGAGAGGAAAGAACAGGGTTGAAAAAGTACTCAAATAAATAATGGTTGAAGACTTCCCAAATCTGGCCATAAACCTATAGATTCAAGAAGATAAGTAATTAAGATAAACCCAAGGAAGCCATGCCAATAGTCATCATAATTCAACCCGTAAATCTGAAGAAAAAGAGAAACTCTTGAAACAAGCCAGAGAAAAATGAATACTTACCTAACAGGGAAAATCGTTTTGAGAAAAAGATAGTAGATTTGTCACCAGAGCAAGTTGCACACTATCTTTCAACTGTTGAAAAAAAAAAAGGAACTGCCACACAGAAGCCTGTACCGAATGAAAATACGCTTCAGGAATGAAGAGGTAATCAAGATAGTCACGCATGAGAAGAAAACTAGGGAAATTTGTTGCAGTAAACCCATTCTAAATGAATAGCTAAAGGAAATTCTCTAAAGACAAACTGAACAACAGAAGAAAGCTTGGAGTTGTGAGAAGAATTTTATAAGCAAAAATATGAATAAATGCAATAGGTTTTTCTTCTCTTGTGTTTTCAAAATTAGGTTTGATTGTCAAAGCAAAAATTATAACATGGTCTGACATATGTATGACATAGTTCTAAATATATGTAAAATATATTTTAAATGATTGCATTATAATGGGAGAAGGGTAAAAATATTTAAAGTGTGGAAGAGCTAAAGTTTCTGATGTTACTCAATTGGTAAAATAATGACACCAATAGACTGTGATAAGTATATACATTCATAAACATGTAGAATCATCACTAAGAAAGTTATATAAGAGAAAAAATTTAAGTACTATGAAAAATTAAGGGGCAATACTAAAAATTGTTCAAGTAATGCACTGGAGAGCAGAAACAAAATAAAGAAAAAAATCAGACAGCAAACAAAACAAAAAATAAAATGGCAGACTTAACATTAATATATCAATAATTACATTAATGTAAATGATGTAAATACACTAAGTAAAATGTTGAAATTAAAAAATAAAGGGAAAAAGTTATACTATGCAAATATTAATGAAAGTAAAACAAGAAAACTATATTAATATCAAGAAAGTATACTTCAAATATAATAAAGTTACCAGAGACAGAAATAAAAATTAGTTATGATAAAAAAAATGTTCAATTCACCAAAAAGGCATCACAACCTTAAATGTGTATGCAACAAAGAACAGAAATCAAAATACAATATGTGATACAAAAATATTATAGAACTAAAAGAAGAAATAGAGAAATACACAAATTTAGTCAGACTTTTAGCACCCCCTCTCAAGAACTGATAGAAAACCTAGATAGTAAATTATCTAGGATGTATAAGAACTCAACCACATAATTAATCGATGGGATCTAATTAATATTTATAAAATATTCTATCAATAGTATAATACACATTCTTTATAAGTGCCCACTGAACATCTATCAAGATAAATCATTTCAAAAAAATCAACGAATTTAAAATAATTCTAATAATATATGGTATGTTCTATAATGCCATGGAATCAAACTAAAAATCAGTAACAGAATGATAATAGGAAAATTCCCCCAAAACAGGAAGACTAAATACACACTTTTAAATCATTCATGGCTGGAAAGGAATTCTGAAGGAAAATCATACATTAAACCAAATAAAAATGAAGAATAAGGACTCATGGACATGGACAACAGTGTGGTGGTTGCCGGGGGTGAGGGAATATAAGGGGACTAAATGGTAGTAGAAAATACAATAAAGGTTAAATAAAAAAGAAATAAATAAACACATGTCTCTATGGTCAATTAATATTTGACAAAGGGGGGTGCAAGCATACAATGGAGTAAACACAGCCTCTTCAATAAATGGTGTTGGAGAACGGGCCTGGTACATACAAAAAAATGAAACCAGACCACCAGCTTACATCATACACCAGAATAAACTCAAAATGGATAAAGGACTTCAATATAAGTTGTGATACTATAAAAGTCCTAGAGGACAACATAGGCAGTAAAATTTCAGACACCTCACATAGCAATATTTGTGCCCATATATCTCCTATGCGAGGAAAATAAACAAATGGGACTATATCAAATTAAAAAGTGTCTGCACGGCTAAAGAAACCATCATCAAAATGAAAAATGACTTTATGGGGGAACATATTTGCCAGTGATACACTGGACAATGGTTTAATCTCCAAAATATATGAAAAACTCATCAACTCAATACCAGGAAGACAAACAACCCAATTAAACAATGGGAAAAAGATCTGAACAGACACTTCTTCAAGGAGACATACAGATGGCCCAGACACATATGGAAGGATGCTCAGCATCACTAGTCATCAGAGAGATGCAAATTAAAACCACAATGACATATTACTTCACACCAGTCACAAAGACTATCATTAATAAATCAACAAACAGTAAGTGCTGGCAAGGATGTGGAGAAAAGGAAACCCTAGAGTAATGTTGGTGGGAATGCAGACTGGTGCAGCCACTGTAAAAACCAGTATGGAATTTCCTCAACAAAATTGAAACTTGAACTGCCTTATGACCTAAAGATTCCACTGTTGGAATTACACCCTAAGAATACTGAAACACCAATTCAAAAGATCTTATGCACCCCAATGTTCATAGCAGTAGCATATTTACAACAGCCAAGTATTGGAAATAGCACAAGTGCCCATCAGTAGATGAGTGGATTAAGGAACTTTGGTACATTTACACAATGGAATACTACACAGTAGAAAGAAAAAGGAAGTCCTATCTTTTTGCAACAGCATGGATGGAACTCAAGACTATTATGATAAGTGAAATAAGCCAGTTGGCAGAAGAACTTATAACTGGAGTCTAATGAACAAGATAAAGTAACAAGAAAAATAGAACCAGAGTCACAGAAACATAGAACAGACTGATAGCTGTAGGAGGGGTAAAAGGAGGGGGGATTGGAGGAAGGGAGGGCAGGGATTAGTCAAAGAAGTGTATGAATGACTCATGGAGATAGACAACAGAGAGGGGACTGACTATGGGAGTGAGCATTGGGTTGGGTGGAGGGGGACAAAAGGGGAAAAAATAAGGACAACTGTAAGAGAATAAAGAATAAAAAATAAAATCAGGTAACAATTTCAAAAAAAGAAAATAACTTACAGAAATTTTTGAGACTTAAAAAAGTAATGCTAAAAATGAGTTTTATTGTTCTTAATATCCATATTAGAAAAGACACATAAATATTGTTCAAACATGAAAGTATCCAAGATGTTCTTAAGTAGATGAAAGGACAAATCATTGTGATACATCCAGAAAATGGAATATTATATACAGTTCTAAAAAGAAATGTGCTATAAAACCATGAAAAGATAAGAAGAAAACTTAAGGGCATATTACTAAGTGAAAGAAGTCAATCTGAATAGACTATGTACTGTATGAATATGAAATCATGAAAAAAGAATTCTTGAAAAGGTAAAACTATGGAGACAGTAAAATCATTAGTGGTTGCCGGGAGAGGTGAGAGGAACAATGAATAGCCATAGCACATAGTATTCAATAAAAATACTGTGTGACACTGTAACAATAGATAATATCATTATACATTTGTCTAAACTCACAGAATGTGCAAAACCAAGAGTAAACCCTAATGTAAACCATGGACTTTGGGTGATTATTATTTGTTGATTTTATTTCTGCATAATAAACTGAGTTCTTTCATATCTAGAAGAAAAAAAAATAGAAGCTGAAATCAATAAAATGGAAAGCAAAAGCAATGGAGAAACCCAATGAAACAAGAAGTGGTTCTTTGAAAAGAACTCTAAACAAAGAATTTGAAGATGACACAAAAAATGATACATAAAAAATGATATTGGACTTTATTAAAACAAAAAATGACTTGTAGAGGGTTTTGTTAAGAAGATGCAAGTACAAGCAACGGATAAGAGGAAATATTCACCAATCATATAACTGATGAAGAACTAGTATCTAGAGTATATGAAAACTCAAAACTCAATAGTAAAAAAGTAAACAACCCAAATTAGATCATGGGCAAAACATGAAGAGGCATTTTACCACAAAAGATATGCAGATTACAAATAAGTGCATGAAAAGATGGTTAAAATCATTAGTCATTAGAGAAATGTAAATTAAAACCCCAATAAGATGTCACTTCATATCTAAAAGAATGGCTAAAAGTAAAATTAATGACAGCATCAAATCTCAGAGACAATATAGAGAAACAGATCACTCATAGCACAACCATTCTGGAAAGCAGTTTGGCAGTTTCCCAAAAATCTATACGTGTTTACAAGGTTGTTCACTTTATATTTTGTCAAGTTCTGCATACAAGGTCTGTTTAGAAAATGTCCAGCCATAGTTAATATAATGAGAATGGTTTGAGTCACATTGATGTAACCTGGTAGCCAAGGAGAATGGGCTGCAATGCTCATGTGTGAACAATGAGACTTCACTGTACTCGTCAGTGGGGATTATAGGCACCGTTGAGTGAGCACGTGTACTGTGTGGTTGTCACATTCAAAATAACTGAGTGAGTAGAGCAACAAATCTGCCTCAAACTGTATTAAGTTTGAAGTTTCCTCTGCAGAAACTATTCGGATGATTCAGAAGATTATAGCTATAGGCAGCTGGTGATTGGCAGCTTCAGCAAAACAATGTGCCCACTCATGCAACACATCTCGTGCAAAGTTTTTTTTGAGAAACATCAAATCGTCTAGGTGACTCAGCCTCCCTACAGCCAAGATTTGGTGTCCTGCAACTTCTGGTTTTTCCTAAAACTAAAATTACCTTTGAAAGGGAAGAGATTTCAGACAGTCAATGAGATTCAGGAAAATATGATGGGACAGCTGATCATGACTGAGAGAGAACTATGTGAGGTCCCAAGGTGTCTACTTCGAAGGGGACTGAAGCATCATTGTCTTATGTACAATGTTTCTTAAATCTTGTATCTTCTTCCATAAATGTTTCTATTTTTCATAGTACATGGCTGGATAGCTTCTGGACAGACCTTGTATATTTAGTAATTAAGGAATTTTTTTTAAACAACAGCTCTGTTTGTCATAGCTAAAAACTGGAATCATTCAGATGTTCTGAAAGAGGTAAATTGTTAAACTGTAGTACATTCATACCATGGAATACTACTCCAAAGTAAAAGGGAATGGACTGTTGATACACATAGACACCTAAATGTCCAGGTCATTAGGATGAATAGAAAAAATAAATTCAAAATATTTACATGTTGTATAATTCCATTTTTATAAAATTCTAGAGATGACAAAATTATAGAAATCATGAACAGGTTAGTCACTGTCTGAGATTATGAAGAGGCAATGAGTGTGACAGAAGTGGCTGTGGCTTTAAAAGTGAAACAGGAAGGCCCTTCGTGGTGATGGGAAGGGCCTCTGTCTTGACCCTGTAGACACCAACAGCATGGTTGTGAAATTGCACCATAATTTCGCAAGATGTTCTCATTGGTGGAAACAGGGTAAAAGGTTCCTGGGATTTGTTTGTATTATTTCTTAAAACCACGTGTGAATATAAAATCATCTCAATATAAAGTTTATTTTAAAAAATAAAGAAATAAAAAGCCTAGTTTGACTCTTGGAGGACAACAGGGAATTAATTCATTTTCTTGGGAAATAATAAGTAGGTGGGAAAATTAGTATATTACTAATAAGTAGGTGGGAAAAGCATTGCCTTTATCCTGCCTTTTATAAATTAACTATAATGCTAAATATACTAATAGGTGAGTGAAAGCTTCTCTTTATAGAACTATTTTCACTAATAAATAAAAACCAAAGTCAGAATTAGAATATTACCACTTTGCAATCTTAAATAATTAATGATTCCAAGCACTCAATAACAGTTATTAACTTGATAAGGAAGGCAGATATATTATACTTCCTGAATAAAAAATAAATAAATAAATAATTTTTAAAAATAAAACATCATCTGTAGCTTTGACCAAGTGAGTCTCATCAAGCCTCTGGAAGACTGTCAAACTACACCATGATTATGAAATCAGCAAAATTCAGATTGCAAGATGCCGAAGAATTTTTATTTTTCCATAAATAGTGAAAGAACAACAAAAGATGGAGTGAGAATCTGCAGATTGAATAGCTACTTAAAAGAGATTTTAAAAATGAACAGGATTAAACTGCAGTGTCTAAGGGAGTACACTTTGATATTAAAACTAGAAAAGTTCATAAGCAAGTGATTCCTATGACTATCAAGAGAGCACTTTCTTTTGCCACCGGAATGAGAAGAAAAATGTTAAAGCTGTGATGACCTGATCATTTGCAATGTGTAAGTCTTTATTTAACACTTAAGTAATCCATCTCATGCTTTATAGGTTGGTTCTTGGGGGGAGAGATTAATTCGCTTAATGAAACATTACACTTTGAGAGACAAAAAAGAAGCCAGCTTTCCAACATAAAACTAAAGAGCCCTGTTAATATTAGAAATGAACTGAAAAGCAAATGAAAATAAGTTTTAACTCTAATGTTGATTTTTGCACAGTCGTGATTATTATCCTCACCCTTCCCCACCTGCTCACACATGGGAAAATATAATCTGTCCTCCCAGATTCACCAGAAGAGATCTATGTAGATATATGGTGAAAAAATTCTTTAACTCTTCTATGTGCCTGAAATATTGGGCCAGGTAAAAGTATGTTTACAGTTGTGAATATGCAAGACACAATGTTTATTCTTGCATTATCATTTCTTAATTATCATATTATTTTCCATACAAACAACTGTAAATCTACTTTTGCCCCCACCCTGTATTTGTTTCTTCAATTAAATTGACATTCAGTCCACAGGGAAATGGTGATTTAATGTGTCATTATTATTTACAGCTTCATGGCCAATATTGTATACAATAATAATATATTAGGAATAAAAAACTAATTATGCATTTATTGCTTACATAATTATGAGCTAATTATACTACTAATGGAAAATGTCTTTTATTGCTGTTCAACGCCAATAAAGATATTTTTAATAATCTTTACTTGGCATTTATTGTGCAATAAATGTCTTCATAAATATAAATTCAATGCTTTCTTGAGAGAGCCTATTTAAAATAATAAATGCATGTGACAATGATCTTGTTTAAAAAATATGAGTTTTAAATACTGAATAGATAGCAACCTATGTCAGTTCCTTGGAACTATTATTATTTTCATTGTAACTGAAATGTAAAGCCATTTTCCCCAAGACACATTATTTTTGTTGCAGCTTTTCAGTTACTTTTCAATTTAAAAACACCAGGTAACCATAAATTGTGACTGTCTCAGAAGCTCTTTCTACCTTTACATCTTCAGGCTGTTCTATCTGGAGTTGAACACACTTATTAAGTATAAAATGTGTTATAGGTAGATCACTCTTAGTACAATTAGTAGAAACAAATTCTATTGAATAGTAGGTAATTAGGTCCCAGCAAGAAAAACACCTCGTGTAGTATAAATTCCCAGCAAATCAATATGACAAAACTAGTGGTAAAATGAATAATTCCAATCATATTATTAAAGACACATAATTACTATAAACAAATACTATACATAACAGAGAAATGTAAAAATAATTAAACAGCTATGACTCAAGGAAGTTTCGGTGCAGCCCTAGCACATAATAAGGAATAACATGAGTATATGAATATAAAGTAGCATATATTAATAACTAATTTTCTCCCAAACCAAACAGATCTTAGAAAAAAGAGGAGAGAAAATAGAGACACACAGATCTTAATGATTCAGGCTTTCTTTTATTTATTCAATCATTTAGTTATATATCAAACCCCTACTTCGTTCCAATCGCTGTGGTAGCATATGGCAATGTGAACATAACTGAGGTGTGTTGTCTTGGACCTTACAATCTACTGCAAGGATAAACAAGTGAACATTAGAGTGGCTATGTAATTACCCAATAAGTAGTAAGCACTTGAAGGAACATGACTAAAACTAATTTAAAAAAATGGGACAGGGTTGGGGGTGCTATTTTATATGGGAGGATCAGGCCAGTCTCTCTAATGTGGTAAAAACTGAGCAGAGATTTTATTGTAAGTGAAGGAGGGAAAAGCTTCAGAAAGAAAAAATGATTGTTAAGGTCCTGTGGCACTTGAGGGCTGGTGAGAAGGTCAAGGGCAGCTGGAGCACTGGTCGATGAGGCTAAGGCGGGACAGATAATGTCGAGTCTGGTAGGACATGTTATGGAAGTTTGATTTCATTCATTAAGATGTGAAACTATCAGAAATTTTCAAAGAGGAGATAAAATCTCAACATGCCTTATGTTTAAAAAGCTTCCCTCTTGCTGCAGAGTTGGGGAGAAAATACACGGGTGGAAGTAGAGGGTCTTGTGAGGGGCCAGATGCAATGATCCAGGTCCAAGATGATGGTGGTTTGCACCAGAGCAGTTGTTGTCAAGGTAGTAAAGAGATCAGAATCTTGGAGTCTTTAGAAAATATTTTGATTTGCTGAAGTACGAGTTCTGGAGTAGAGAAGAAAGAGGATTTGCTAATGATGCTAAGGTTTGGCACCTGAGCCACTGGAAGTCTAGGCAGGCTGTTCTGTTATGGAAAAGAAGGGAGGGAACACAGACGTTCCAGTAGAGATGTCAATAGGTAGATACTATCTTTATGTTTATTTTTTAAAATATTTTATTTATTTATTTTTAGAGAGAGGGGAAGGGGAGAAGAGAAACATCAATGTTTGGTTGTCTCTTTTGTGATCCTTACTGAGGACCTGGCCCACAACCCAGGCATGTGCCCTGACTGGGAATCGAACTGACAACCCTTTGGTTCACAGACCAACGCCGATCCACGGAGCCACATCAACAGGGCTCTTTTATATATTTTTTACACAACACACAAATGTAATGTATATGGAGAGAGTTGGAAATTAGATGGTGTCTGCTGGTATCTGGAGACATACATTTGGGCAGGTTACCGGCCATGTAGGATATTAAAAATCATAAGACTACATATGATCACCAACACGAATATACATTAAAAAGGGTCTGATAATCAAACCTTGGAGCTCTGCAATATACTATGCTCCCTGAGTAATCCATGATTTACAATAATTTATAATTTCCCAATGCCTTTTGCTTAAGCAATGTCTAGTTTTAATTACGTGGGAAAATTGGAGGATAACTGAATAATGGCCCTAGAATAAACGTGATCTACTTGAAAAACAAGTTAAAGCCCTAAGTTGATATCACAGCAAAATAAATTATGCATAGCAAATAATTAAAGATATAAAACCATACGGCAGCTTTGAGAAAATATTCATTTGATCTTAAAGTGGTAAAAACATTTGAAAGTCTATTCTTAGTGGAAGAAATGGTAAATTAATGGCATAGTAGATTTAGCTACACAAAAATTGAAAAAAAGGCATGTCAATGAAACCATAAAATTAAAAGTAAATGGTAAATTTGGAAATACATATTTTGCAATATAAATAACAGAAAATGTAATATGCATATAAATCTACATAATACATTATAAATTTCAAATAAATCTGGAGAAAAATACACCAATAAAAATATGTGTAAGGAATATTAATATTTTACCAAGAAAAATGAAAATCACAGTCCAGTAAACCCGTCAACACATTTATACGAATAGTTATTAACAAATTGAAATTTAACAGAGAAACCATTTAAGACAGTGGCAACATTAGAACCTGAATAGGGCCTTAGTTTTGATGGAAAGAGAATAAAACTTCCTTTAGAACATTGCTAAGAAGAATGTATGTTGGTACAATTTTGAGAGATAATTTGGCATTACTGATCAAAGTTTTAAAAGATTGACAATGATTTTTGGCCTAGAAAACATTTTGGGGGACTTAATTCCAAGGAAATAGGTCTTTTTTAAAAAAATAATGACATTTGACTCATCTAATTTTATATTCATAACATCATATTTTTCATTATGAAAGATTTATGCATTTTGGCGGTGGTTGTTTCCCTTTAATTACAAAAACAGGCAGACTTGAGAGTGATTTCTCATATCTCCTTTTAATGTTGTCTCATAAACTCTAACAGCCAAGCAAAATTTTTTAAGATTTAGTCACGTGGGTGATTTCTTTTCATTTTATCTTCCCTTAAGCTTTTCCGGAAGTCTTTTATGGACTAGGGGAAGGTTAGAAAGTTGATCTCAACGCAACATTTTTCCTGGAAATCCTCTGATTAATGTTTTTAAGTGGTTTCTGACACCTGATTCCCATTCGTGCTTTTGGCTTTTGACGTTCTACCTCTATATCATTGAACATTTGCCACCTTTTTAAATCAATGTACCTTCATTTCTTAATGAGTCATATATTACCTTTTGATATCTCTTCCTTCTTCAAATCCCACTTTGGACTTTAAAATTACTAGAAGCATTCTTGGATTCTTGTGGTTGGGCTACTAATGAACTTGGAACAAGGCAGAATGACAGGAGAATATCCCACATTTTATTACGTGTACATGGAAGAATTAAAAGAATAATTCTCTGTGAGAAATGGGGAGCAGGATATATAAGTTTATTTTACATAAAGAAATACATTTATGAAGATTTGACAAGAAGCACAGGTTTCAGGGTATGCAATTAATAAGAAACAAGTAGAATAGAGGCTTAGGGGTAGTAAATTAGAAAAATTAACAAGGGTTTGTTTATAAAGGCTTCTCAGCTCTGGCTTCCCCATCTCCGGTGATAGGATGGCCTCTACCTTGGGCTGGCTGCTTATTAGCCCTTGGTAGTAGGGAGGGTACCTTCTGCATGACTTATTTCCCGCATTTAGAAAGACAAGAAAATCACAAAGCTTCACCCACTCCTGCTACTTCTCAAGGGATTTTAATTTTAAATAATCAATATGTCATGGTGGGTATTTGGGGGTGGCTGGCCATGGGTCCCAACATATATTTGCCTTTTTTTCCCTAGATGAATACTCAATTCTTTGAGCTAACACACTTTTGATCCATGCAAAGCTTAATAGAGGTAACACCATAAATAATTGCCTTTTAATTTTGAGTATAACCTTAGGAAAGCTGATATAAGTGTGAAGTGAAAAATCAAGAGTTCATTTTATATATACATATATATATATATATATACACTACATTTTAATGATATATAATTATATGTATATAATTATATATTAATATATATTTAAATTTTGAGAGTTATTGAAAAAGAAGAAAAAGCACAGGAAGCAGTTAAAAATGATTCATCACTAATTCTATTGACAATTTTTATTCTGCCTTTGAGCAGTATCACTGCTTCTCAAATAGAAGTTTAGTGAACATATCCTTTGGATATTGCAAATAGAATGAATGTGTTAAAATCCGCATGGTATGAATCACACAAATATGATAAAATTAATGCAATGCACATTTTAATTCAAGTGCCTTGATATTTGTAATATTTCCCTTATATGTTATTTAAAAAGACAGTCAATAAAAGATTAAACTCTAGATGAAATGTTCCTTAGACAACTCATTTCTAACTAATCATTTGCAAGCCTCTTAGTGATTCAAAATGCACGTTATGTACTCAGAGCTGGTATTCCACTCGTAGGATCAGTACAGTCATGCCATTTGCTAAAGTATTAAACTACTTCTATACTAGTTGGTAAATAGCTTTTACCATGAGCTTCCTGAGTGGCTACCCACCTATTCTGTGCCTGCCACCTGTCTATTGGGATTAGAAGCACTTCATTGCTCCTAATACCTTTTAATCACTGGCGCATGCATATTCTGCAAACGAATCCTGGCATGCTATGCTTACTCAGTCTACTACATAAGCTATTTTTAAAAACATGTATTATTTCTTTTAGATATTTAATTCATCTTCTTCAATTTTAAAACCTTAAAAAATCTTCAGATTAAAGCATCTATTTCCCCATTAAAAACTGAAC
This sequence comes from Mormoops blainvillei, assembly GCA_004026545.1. NCBI lineage: Eukaryota > Metazoa > Chordata > Mammalia > Chiroptera > Mormoopidae > Mormoops > Mormoops blainvillei. The sequence continues at coordinate 144,462 of PVJD01002474.1, read as the reverse complement.
CTTGTTCTTACATAGTACTTATTTTAAAATTAAGAGATATAGGACTCATGACCTTCCATTGTCTGTGTCAGAAAAGAGCTTTATATCCACTGGGGTAAATAGTCCATAAATAATGCAAGGGGAAGGCAAGGAAGGATTGGCATGGGGAGGGAGATATGGGCTCTACAGGGATTACTATAGTTTTGATAAGTCCTAGTAAAGTGGTAGATCTCAGAAGACGGTGGAGGTAAATGGGACAACTCAAATTTTGCTCCAGAATTATAATTAAAAGGAGATATTTTTCCTTTGCTTATCTCTTATTATACTATGCATTTTTATTCAAATAATATTTTACTAAATAGTAACAGTTGCATCTAATACTTTTTTTGCATTGTATTTTTAGCTATTGAAATTTTCTTTTGGATACTTTGTGTCCCTAAAGATCAAGATTATATTGTGAATTTCTCAAAAAATATAATTGTAGTTCAGATAAAACTTTTAAAACAATGCTTGATGTATGTGTAGTGTGTAAAACAGACAAATAAAAATGTAAATAAATCATTCTTCATTTAGAATTTTATTTATTTATTTTTATCCTCACCTGAGGACATGCTTGTTGACTTTAGAGAGGGAGAAATGGAGGGAGAGATAGAAAGAGAGAAACATCGATGTGAGGAATACCCATCCATCGGTTTCCTCTTAGTTCACGCCCTGACGGGGGACCCAGCCTGCAACCCCATCGATCCTGCCACATCCTCCGACCAACTGAGCTACACCAGCCTGAGTTTCATTCAGATTTTGAATTTTTATATGACAATAACCTGCTTTTTAGGTTTTGTAGAAACATTTACATATAGTGGTATAATAATTTAAAGAGTCTGATGAAGTTTCTTTAAAAATTAGGCTAGTTATGCAGTATTACTTTGGTTTAATTCTGCATATAATTTAAAAAGTGTTAAAACTTAACTATAAATTATTGTAATCAATTAAATCTTTTGCAAATGCATATATACTGGATAGCACCTACTCCCATAATCATTGATTTGATTAAAAAAACCAAGCATTTAGAATTTGGCATACAGATAATTGTTTCTCACGCCATCTTTCATGTTGTACCGTGAAATCAGGAAATTATAATATGTACATCCTAAGGTTTCAGTGAGGATTCAATAGGATGGTGCAGATAAAGTGCTTTAGACTTCCACTAGCACATAAATGTTAGCTATTATTATACTAAACCAAAAGATCCTTCCTCTTCTGCCAGTTACTTAAGAGCATTCCACAGAGTATGCTCTAGTATTATTTCATCCATAGTAAAATTATCCTACCCAAGGCAAAGAAAATAAACTTTTGTTTTATGTAATGTTTGTAATGCATGGCAATGTTAGAGCTGTGTATTTGTTGTCCCCCCATTGCAGATGATATATTTTTACATAAGTAGGAGGGATGTGTATTTAGTCATAACTTGTTTATTTAACAAGAATATTTACTGATATTTATGAGCAGTGGTAGTTGACTTCAGTCTGTGCAATACTGACCTAGGTAGTGTCTCCTGCCAAGTATATGCTGAAATGGTTGTTGAGGAAATGGCATCTAAGTGGGGGGTGGGCATGGCAGGAAAGAGCAATGGGGGAAAACTGGAACAGCTCTAACAGAACAATTTTTAAAAAAGAAATAAACAAAAGAAAAGTCATGAACCATGTGTATACCGTGGAGTGTGGTGGAGGTGGTTAAGTCTTTACAACATTGTTATTCCCTAGACCAAAATTCTACAATGGCTCCATATTTATTTGATCTCTCTCTCTCTATATATATTTTTTATCACAGTCCCCTCAACCCTGCTCCTTTTGCCTTTGGTCACTCACGAAACTATTGTACAGTGGAGAAGAGAGAACAAATCCTAGTCTTTTTGGCACCCAGTACTGTTCAAAGTGTGAAAGGATATGATTTGCTGAAATATTGATGTAATTTACTTGCATTCTGATTGTTGAGAAAAAAAGAAAGCATCAAAATATTAAAAAGAAGGATGAGGAAAGGGAAGAGGAGGGGGAGGGAGTGAGGAGGGGTCTGAATTCAGGAAGTGGAGAGGGAAGGAGGTGGGGAGGGGAAGAAGGGAGAGGAAGAAGAGGAGAGGGTGAAGGGAAGGTAATGAGAGAAGGAAAGGGAGGGAAAGTGTAAAGAGAAGACCCAATCTTTGCCATTTCTAAGAACGGCATTGCAGGAAAAAAATAAACAGAATGTTCACCTGTTAAGAAGTAGGTCCAGATTTCTCTTACCCCTACACATACATAAGAACTTTTCCAAAATGTTTTCTGTTCATGAGCGTTAGAAGGGCCTAGTAATATTCAAATAGGAAAGATTAGCCATTGTGATAAACAGTAGAAGAAGGGAAATGGATCTTGTACTTATAAATCAATCTAATTCAAATTATTACTTCAAAGAATTATTATGTGAAAGAACTCAGTATTTTCCAAAGAACATAGTTATGATCTGGTTAAGGGTCATGGGTTTAGAAAGGAAAATAAGGCATTGCAAATCTCTTTGATAGTTGAGATTTTTAACTTTTAGAATGTGACACAAATTTCCAATAACTATGGAGGGACCAATTTCCTTATTATAATTTAAAATGTAAAGCCAATCATCTTGCTACTGAAAAACACACACACACATCACACATCACCATTTTTTTCAGATTCTGATAAGAACTTCTTTACTTTCTTTCCACTATCCACTGACACTTTGTCTGCTGGTCTCCCAGCCTTCACCAACAGACTTCTTGCCACATGTCTAATCTTTGCACACTTACTACACAGTGCTAAAGCCAGTACTAACTACATCCTTCCAAATTTCTATTACATTAGAACCCTACTTCTAATAAAATTTTCTGTTCAGTTATCTATTGTTGCATAATGAGTGCCATTAATGTAATAATCTATAACTGTAACCAAGTCTGCCATTTTTAAAATTGATTTGCATATATTAAAAACAAAAAACTGGCTTTATCTGAAACTGATTTAATTTTTATTATTCAGCATATGAATATACGCTAATTCTTTTAAGTAATTACTATGTGCTAGACATTGTGCTAAAGACTTAAATTCATTTTCTTTTTTTTAAAAAAGACTTTATTTATTTATTTTTAGAGAGAGGGGAAGGGAGAAAGAGAGGGAGAGAAACACCAATGTGTGGTTGTCTCTCGGGCACTCCCTACTGGGGACCTGGCCCTCAACCCAGACACGTGCCCTGACTGGGAACTGAACTGGTGACCCTTTGCTTCGCAGTCCGGCGCTCAATCTGCTGAGCCACACCAGCCAGGGCTAAATTCATTTTCTTATTTTTCCTTCACAACCATTCCTTCAGTGAGATTCATGGCACCATTCCACTGGTGTGGTAACTGAAGCCCAAGAAAGGTTTTTACACTTCTCAAGGTCCCACAGAAAGTGATAAATTTGCGACTCAAACCTCATTATTCTGACGAGACAATACTCTTAAACACTACACAACGTTGCCTAGTATGTTGCATATCTAACATTAAGGACTTTAGGACTTAATAATCACAAGGGATATTAATAATGAGGGTCAATACATCATGTCTTCTTTATTTGTAAAACAGGGGCAAGTTTAGTGTCCAGTAGCATGTTCTAGAATAAATCCAGTTTTGTAAAACTCAGTATCATCCATGTGTTAAAGGAAGCCATATTCTGACTCTCTATCACAAGTCTCAAAATTGAATTTTCATATTTCATTCAAGAAATTCTCTCTCACAGCACTGCACAATGAATAGCAGATTGGGGCCTTCCAGGTTGGGAGATTTGAGATTAGAGTTGCGAATTTACTATATCTCTGTGGTAAGGTTTTCCTCCTTTTTCCTATAGGGACAGGATGGGATGCTAAATGAAAAATATAAGAATTAAAAATATTTAAAGAAATTATGCTTTCCACATTCAAACATAAATTAAAACATGGCTACCCCTTAGAAGTCCTTAATCTGCCTTCATGAAATGGAAATAATTCTAATTGTCATACAGTGTCAGAGAAATCATTTATATGCAAATTATACTTTTCGCACTGCAAAAGTTAAGAAAACTTAAACCTTCTAAGGGGTTTTAAAACCTCATCCTACCACTGTATTTTCCTATTTAGTTTGAAAGTTTTTCTAAGGTAAACCTTTACCGTAACTTCTCCTGAACTATTATTAGTGATTCAAAATATAAATTCAGATAAGAAAAATGTACATATTTCAAAGTCAAAATCTAATGATTCTAGAAACTGCCCTGGAAGTTATTGATATGATCAAGCACGGAAGAGGTTGGCTTCTGCCTCCTGCTCAGCGGAACGTTGTAAGCAGTCTGAGTCCATAGTCCTCGTGAGTTAACCCACACACAGCAGTCCCAAACAGAAGGCTATCCAGACACCCATGTGATACGGCAGCTACATAGTTTGTTCTGCAAAAGGATGTAAATGAGAAAATTCCAGCTATCGACGAACAAAAGAACCCCTAGAAACCCTCCAGGTATCAAAGAGGGCCTTACACCCCTCCTGTTCTTTGTTCATCTGCTCACTGTCAGAAAAAAGGCGAAAACAAAAAATGAAAACAATTCAGAGCTCAGAAACTCATGGCTAAGCAGAATGCATGAGTTGAATGAAACAAACAAACAAAAGCATTTTTCTTTAGGGGAGCTGTATTTTATCACAATAAATTAAATGTTTGAAGTGGAAACTAGATTTTAAAAACATCAAAGTGAAAATACTTCTTTCACATATTTCTTACAATAAACAATTTGTAAATCGTATCTATAAATAAAAAGTCAAACCCATTGTTTTAATCATACATGTAGATCAGCCAGATATTTAGATCTGAATTAATTATATACAAAGTATAGTTACATATCAACATTTCATTATGATTATTTGTTCACATCTTGTCTCTATTTAGCTAACACTTCCCATTTTAAATAAGGATATTCAATGATACATACTCTTGATTATTGTGCAAACTTGCTAAGTATAAGCGGATAGGAGTCTCATATTCTTCAAACTTACAAAAAAGCTAAATTACTTGGATAATGAAATCCAATAACTATCACATACTGATTCCTAAAACTGTCTTTTATACCCATCATGTATTTTTATTTTTGGCTCTTGTTATGATTACTCTGAGCTGTGGGAAGAGAGAAGTTATTTTCATAAGAGCATATTTGTTAAGTAGTCCACGGCTGTGTCACAGGTGTCTGATTGAAGTGTCCTTACTGGTAGAAAATTGCTTCTGTGGAGCTAGTACCAAGCACCTGAAAGTGCTGGGCATTGCTTTTGCTAAGCTGCAGCGAGTGATCTCTTTATCTGATTTATCAAATCCTAGGAGGTACAACTAATGGAGAGGATGTTAGAAAGAAAATATTCTTTTATGTATTTATCAAAATTAAAAGAAAAAAATAACTGAAAGCGGGGTGGATAAGGCCAATAAGGGTGGTATTTGCACTACAAAAGAATTTCCGGTAGATAGTATTTTTAGTAGATACCTCACAAGTATATTTACCAAAATGAAAGTTCACTTAAATGTGAGTTTCAGAGAATGCATGTTTTACTTAAAGTGGTAGCATGGCAGAAAGAAAAAAGAGCAGGACTTGGTTAAAATCTATTTCTGCCTTGGATATGACACAATCTTTGAGGCCACAGTGTCCTCACCTGTAATGATACAGGTTCTAGAGAATTCTTCTTAATGGCATTTAAGTGATATCAAACAAAGGGCAAAATGCCTACAGCCTAGTGTTGATTCTCTTCCCTCAGGCATTTAAAATGATTAACACTCTATGTGTTTTATAGCTGAATGTCATTGAGAAGGAAGCATGGAGTATTCATAGTTTGCTGCCATGAAACAAAGAAAACAAGATATGACCCTAACTACAATCAAATAGAGAGCGCTACTACACATTTCTCTGCTGGCTATGTCTCCCCTTATTTAACATAAAAAAAAAAAGGTCAATACAGTATCATTGCAAATCTCCCATTGGCCTTGCTTTCTAATCAGTTTCTGCAGCCAGAAGTAGCAAATGGTGAACAAGGCAGTAGGTGAGAATGTGAAGTTGCCTGAAATAGAAAGTGTAATTCTAATATGTAATTCACTAGAGGAAACACTTCAAGGCCTCCATTTATCATCTGTGAGCAGGCGCCTCTGTGGGGGTAAGTTTATTTGCATTTTCAGGGGCAAAATGTTCTGCCTTTCTTCAGAAATAAGAACCTAGCTTGAGAGGAGAGAGGCAATCCATGTGGTCCACTTGCAATTGATGTAGAAATAGTTTCCAGCTGATTTAGTACATCAGCAAGGCTGCAATGCTTTGCAGGCTTTATGGCACAAGGAGGAAAATCTCCATCTTGGTTACTCTGACACTCTAAATCTGAAAAAACGTGTTTATATACATCAATTAGAGCTTATTTCCATTTCTCCTCCCTCACTCTGCCCTCCTCATCTGCAAAATAGGGCTAGGTTAGCACACTTGCAATTACCTTGGCCTTTCAGTTTCTTTGACATTTCAGATCTAGTGCTTACAGGTATTTCTGAGAGATTTCAACTTTTCTGTTTGTTGCTTTCCGAGACACTTTCTGCGTTCGCTGCTGCTGATGAGCTTCTCTCAGTTTATTCCCTACTTCAACAATAGTCTGTGGCAATACTGTTTCTAAAAAGAAAAATTTCTTCCCTGTATCAGTACAGTTCAATCAGAAAACACAGACCAGTGAGAGATGTGTAATAAAAGATATTGCAAGAAGTTGACTTACACAATTACAGTCCAGGGGCCGGCTAAGTCAGTCTGAAATCCTTAGGGCTGACTGTCAGGAAGGGCAGGCTGTGGAGGCAGAGCTGCTATGCACAGAAGGGGAAGCCTCAGCTCCATTTGTAAGAACTTGCAACTGATTAAATCAGGCCCAACCCTGATTATCCAAGAGATGTTTCTTACCTGTGGACTGATTATGGATTTTAATCACATGTGCAAATACCTTCAGAGCATCGATATGTAGTAAGTGAATAAATGGAGATGATAACCAAGTTGACACATCAAAAGACCATTATGGTCCTTAAATAATGTAGTTCTCTGAAAGAAATAGGAATTAATTATAGTACAACCATCTTATTGGATGTTATACGATCATTACTGTATAGTCATTAAAAGTAATGGTCCTAAAGTGTTTTATGATAGCATAAATGCGTCTTCTGCAATGTTATCAAGAAAAGAGATAGTCAATCATATCAATGTAAACAGTATTTATTAGCTACATAAAAGTTCTTAGATATAAGGTGGCAGGAAATGGTTCATACTGTAGGATGAGACTGTTTGTGTTCTATAAATCTGAAACATTTCAGTGGGCAGATATTTTATGATAAATTAATATTTAATTTATAAGTAGAATATATGCTTATATAATCCTGCATTCTAAACATACTCGATGCTCATACTTGGCCCATCCTTTGAGCATCTGCTTTTGACTAGTTTTCAGTTTCTTCCAAATTTGGCCTCCTCAGTATTACTTACTCTCAAGCACCTCTTTGTCTTTTGTTTCCATCAAACCCTACTAATCCATAGCTTAAAGAGAACAAACAAAAAACTAACCATGTTCACACTTGCCATGCAAACTTGATCATAGATACTCCCTCATCGTACTCATATCCCAGGGTTGAAAATTTACTTGCTTTGATTCTCACATAGGAAAAAGGAAACAAAATTAAGTTTATTTTCTAAAACTAAATCTCATCTTACCTTTCAACTCTCTTCACAATGGGTATGATGATCCCCATTTTACTCACGGGAAACGAAGGCACTGAGAAGTTAAGTAACTCCCCCAGTGGAAGGCGGCAGATGCTCCCAGCTTAACCTTGCCTTTTTATGGTTAACATGATCTCATTAGGGCAAATATATGACCATTTCAAAATTCAAATCTCTCACCTGAATTATGTCTCCCATCATACAGAGTTTTTCCTCTCCTTCCTCTGTCCAAGAGAATATGTCATCGTGCTGGGAAAATTGTTACTGCTTTTGGCTTTGGGGTTACATTCACCTCTGTCCCTGTTGCTAACCTGATGAGAAGCCAGAGGCTACTGCAACTCGATTTCTGTTCTCTCCAGAGAAAGAGGTGGTCTCCACTGATGTTGATATTCTTACTTGTTTTTAATACTGCTTCAGATCTTCAGGCCCAGCTGCGGCTTCCATTTGACTCCTAGTTTGCCCTGTACTGTCTGTCCATTACGAGGTCACTTCTCCCTCACGATGGTGACCTCATCGACAAGCTTGATCAGGAGGAAGACCCCTGCCTGCTGTACTGCCTGGAAACTGAGAGAGAATGGCTACACCTCCTCAGGCTTTGGCTTTGCTAAAACAAGTGACCAGATTAGTCTGTTCTATGTAGGTAACTTTTAGGAGCAGAAAAAACAAACTGGAATCAAGGCACATTCCCTTTTCTACATTGTGTGTATCTCAAGTGTTCTCAATAGTTACACCTCTTCCCCCTGAGGTTCAATCCAAAGGGGAAAGCGAAGGCTTTTGTGTGAAGATCTCTTCCAGTAGGAAAACTGCTGAGGGGGAAAAAAAAAAAAAAGATAAAAAAGAAAGAAAACAATAAGGATGGAAGGTGGGGAGAGGTTATCTAATCTTAATCATTCATGCTATATTCCACTCAAATCTGTTGCCATTGAGAGTATATATACCTCTTGATCATGTATCTTGTCCTTGGTAGGATGTGCCTTAAGCTTACTTGTCACTAAAAATCTCCTGCACCCATTGCATTGGTAAGTTATGAACAGTAATATGGGTAGTAATTTTATGTACAGGTATTATGTATTGTGGTGAGTTAGCTTTAACCAGGAAAATAATCTCTGTTTGGTTGAATAATCTTATTTACTTTTCTCATTTTATTTCAGTTACAGTCTATGAGATCTCTGGAAAACAGTCCAGTTCTTTGCAGTATTGCTACATAATCAAATGATTTGAGGTCACTCAGTTTATATTTCTGCGCCTTGGTAACTTATCTGAAAATTCGATTTGATAAGATGAAAAACCATTTCTAGTTCTAAAAGCCTATGATACTTTTACTTTAAAAATTACATTAAAACTTTGACTCAAAGTGCAATTAGCACTCATCAGTCCTGCCTGGGCTATGTAGTTGATTCTTTTTACTCTTCAGGCTCTCTCTAGTTAAATTATTTTGTGTTGGTGTGTATAATTTTGGATTAAAAAAACAGAAGAAAAAGCAGAAGAAGGGAGAACATATATCCATAAAAGCCCTATAGGCATTAATTTCTCAGTGGAAAAACTGTTTCTGCACTATAGGAGGTTACATTAGAACATCTGTTTCAAACCCTGTGTTGTAATATTATTGAGGTGGTACATCCAAGAGTAATTTCAATTTTGATAGGACTTGGAAGCTCTGGAGCAAGCTGTCATATCGGCCTATCGTGCATTTATATTGTATCAATTCAGTTAAGCTGGAACTACAATTCCCAGAATTCATTTCCTGTATGGTTTGGGGTTTACCTTAGCCACAAAAGACATTTTTCATGAGATTTGGAAGGCAGAAGTAAAACAATTGCCATATTTCTATGTTTTAAAACTCAATGCAGGCCCTTAGACACTGTGGCAGCTGGCACATGTCACTGATCTCTTATCTCCCCCTGTAGGTGTGCAGCAGCATTTAAACCTGCAGCCACCCATCTCCCACCAGTTCTCTTCTAAGATCACCTTTGGATTTTGAACCACATGAGTGGGTAGGTAGATTCATGGTGAAGGGAAGCAGTCTTTCCTGAAAGTAACCTATGGCGCTAGGTTGGAGGTGGTGAGAAACGTGTGTGTTGCACTTTGTCCCCATGTCTTCTACTGTTTCTTCATTCTTATAAAAAAAAAATTACTCTTAGAGACATCAGGCTTAACATTAAACACAAAAATTAAATCTTTCATAGACTCCTTCATCAGTTCTTATAATCATGTATTATCTAACCCCAAAAATAAATTCCTTATTCTAGCTCTATTCCATCCCATGTAATGGCTACTAACGCATGTGGCTGTTGAGCACGTAATTATAAATTACTCTGAACTGAAATGTGCTATGAATATAATGTACACATATTTTAAAACTTAGTATATAAAAATAATGTAAGTAATTCACTGATAATATTTTTGTAATTTTATTTTGAAATTATATTTTGAAAATACTTCATTAAATAAAATATATTAAAAGTAATTTAATCAAACTGTCTTAGTCAATTCCAGCTGCAATAACAAAATACCATAGACTGGATGACTTAAACATTTATTTCGCACAGTTCTGGAGGGTGGGAGGAAAAGGTGTTGGCAGGTTTAGTTCTGATGATGCCCCTCTTTCTGGTTTACAGCCTGGGTTCTTTCCTGCTGTATCCTCATTTAGAGGACAAAGAGCTCTAGATTCATTTCTTATAAGGACACTAATCCCTGTGATAACCTCACCCTTATGACTTCATCTAAATCTAATTTCCTACCTCCCAAAGACCCCACCTCCCTGTATACCATCTATTGGGAGTTAATATTTCAACATATGAATTTTAGGGAATACAATCATTTATAATATCTCTCTTTTTACTTTTTTTAATGAGGCCACTAGAATATTATAAATTACATTTGTGGGTCACATTATATTCTTATTAGTCTGTGCTAGATTACTCATAGCACTTCTGATACTATTACAGGAAACTAATTTATTAATTTTAATATCCCCAGTTCCCTATATGCATGAGTAATATTACAGAAAATCTCCAAATTGATATTTGATGTGCAATTGATTAATTCTGATTTTAAATTCTTTTGTTAATATATTGATTTGAGAGAGAGAAGAAGGGAAAGAGAGATAGAGATTTGTTTCCCCACTTATTTATGTATTCATTAGTTGATTCTATATGCCCTGACAGGAGATTGAAACTGCAATTTATTGACAAGACTTTAGTTGACTAACCTCACTCTGAATAGTGGATTCATTCATTTATTTATTCACTCAACAAATATTCTCTAAATACCTCCTAAGCACAGCTTTGAACGTGTTACAAAAGGGTCCTGCCTCAATAGAACTTAGAGTTTAATGGGGGGAAATGGATGATAAATGAACCAAAGGGATGATTAAAGAGTTCAAAGAGTATCCTGAGCAAAAATAAGAACCATATGATAGTGAATGAAAAAATTTTAGATGGTTTGGAATATAACCATTTTTCTCAAATTATTATGAGATGAGAGCATACATTTTCTTAAAAAGAGTGCATTTATTAATAAAAGAAGTGTACAAAATACATTAACACATTTTAATTTTTATTTGAAGCAACAAAAGGGAAAATTATAGAAAATCATAAATATCAAAGTAGATTTAATTACCATTGATGCCAAGATGAGGTTACTGGATGTTAGAGCTAGTATGTACAAGTTTAATGTTAAAAAAATGCAAGTCTTATCAGTTTCTTGACTTTATTTTGAATTGTAGACATACAGTGGAGGATCAGTTAGTTTTATCAGTGAACAAAAAATAAATCATATCTCATGGGGCTTTTAAATGTGTTTATTAATATTTAATGTATCTGTAGGATGCTTTACGGGCATAGTTTATACAATTAGTACATTCAAAAGGGATGAGTCATAGTATATGAATCATGCTTATCTCTTCTAAAATTCAAAATCACTAGCAGTATTCCAAAATGCATGCCCATGTTTTAAAGAAAATATGAGCAGACAAACCTCTCATGATAACAAAAAAAAAATGATGCCACAGAACATAGTTCAGAGAAAAGTAGTATTTCTTACAAGAGTCAATGTGGAAATCACAGTTATTGCAAGAAATGTACTGGATCTGACATCTTTCCTTTCGGTTGGCACATGAGTTGTCTATGGATGGTGTCAACTTTCGACTTGTGGTGCCGAAAACATTCAGTGGTTCAGTGTCAAAGCAGTCTTGACAAACTTTTTCATTGGTGCCAATTCTCATGAAGCTATGCTCTTAGCATTTGCCTTTGAATTTCAAATGGTTGTAAAACTCCAGGGGTTCACACTCTGTAAATGAAATGAGACAGGGAGATGTCAGCAAAACTGGGTAACTGCATTCTTCTTTCTTTCTTGGCTCCAATGTGGCTTGAGACCTGGCAATATGTAGAACTTACACGAAGTGGTAGAAACTGCTAACCCCGTCGGAAACAGCGAATCCTACAAGGAGGAAATAACAAGCTACCAGAAAGAAATTACTGATATCTAGCAATGCCTTCGGGCCTAGAAAACAATTATAAAAATGATACATTAAAAATCAGTATGTCACAGGCAGAAGCAATAAATTGACTGGTTAATGTGAGTGATTTGACTGTTGGCATAAGCATGTGCTGAATGGCAAACATACCTCAGCAAGAGAGAGAGTGGTGTAGTCTAGCACACAGGTGCTATTCAAGTGTAGAGCTGTTAGGCACCATACTGCCAGCATTCAGTGCAATGAATCTCTTCAGCCCTACATCGTTTGTTTTATACCCTACAACAGCAGCAGCCTTATTTAAAAAGCTTAACCACTATCACATTCATGGCGAAGCCAAACAGTGATGGCCCACAGTTATGCCAGCTTTTGAATATGGATGCGTTATTGGGAACATGCTAAAGAATTTGACCCATATGTTCTATGAATCTCTGTGACTTTATTTTTTTGGAATGACTGCGTTTAAGAAAAAAATAATGCAGATTAGATTGTACTATAAAGTAAACAAAGATTGGAGGTTTCATCTACCAGCTCTCTCTTAAAATGATGGAATAAATAAAATGATGTGTATCACTATCTCGTGTAGCCATTTTGACTTCAATGTAAAGAAAGCCGTTGGAGACATTAATTTAATTGACCACTATACCACATTCAAGGTTTTCATTTTTTTCACTGTCTCCTTTATCAATGCATCTGGTCAAACATGAGTAAGTGGTTTCCTAAACAGCAGGATTCCACAATTGTTCACATTGGTGTGGTTTACATTTTTCTTCCATATTCCCTTTTGGTGCAGTGAAGATTAATACCTTAGATCTATATCTGGGGCACAGTAAAAGTGGATTTTTTTTTTCAGTGAATGACTCAATTCATTGAAGGAACAATGAGGCTATATGAAAGCTATCTTGGATATAGAACAAAATCACTTAACCTCTGCTATGTCTTTTGTAGGATGGTATAGGTTATGGAGTTGCCCTAGTCAGCTGATGATAGGAGAGCAATTAGGAAAAGAGCCAATTTCTATTCATCGAACTCTCTTTGAATAGGAATAAAAGATGTGCAGCCTTTCTTTCCACTGACCCACTGCAAGAACACTGTAAATACCACGCTCTACTCTGCCTCCTTACAGGAGACCTCAATGCTGGGTTTTAGTTGTAAAAGCATCCACTAATATGCCAGCAAAATGTACAATTTATGAACACATTCATGTTACCATTTTATTAGACAAGGAAAGGACTATTGCAAATAAATACTGTTTCAAACCTTGGAATCATTTTTTCCTTGGTCTTCCAATGGATGGAAATGCCTATTTCTATTTATAGATTTTTATTGCTTTCCAAATATATTCCTTCACATGGGAATGGAATTTGATCATATAGCCAATATAGCTCATCAGATTTTATATGCATGACCGCTATCTTCATATCGATCTTTTAAAATTGCTATAATATTTTGAGCTGTGTCTAAAGGCACTCAGTGTTTCTATGAAAATAATGCACAAGGGAGCCTAATGTTCACCTCCTCTTTTTACTGACGTCTCCTCTGTGAATTTTTAGTCTGTCTTCTCTTAGAAAACAGAACTGCATATGTGCGTACTTTACATCTTGTGGGCATGAAAAAACAATTTCTCTTTATTTCTTATGAGAAAAAGCTGTACTTTTCCAGGGTTTCCATTGGTTTTTCTCCAAAGTCCCCTCAAGTTTAAATTGTGCCTTTCAAATTAATTAATAGTCTTTCTAACAATAAGTTATTAAAATGTGAAAACAATCAGCATTTAAAATCATATTGGGATATTTTCTCCCAAGCTTTCAGTTATTGTAGCCCTTGGAATTTGAAATGTCAGCATCTGTGTTATGGACAAGACCATACAATTACTAACACTTTATCTCTCCTAGAAATCCTTTATGGCTGAGAAGCAGATAGACTATATGCTCAGTCCTGAAGAGGAAATTGCTCCTGAATGAGGGCAAAGGATTCTCCTGTGTCTCAGTGCTCCCGCAGGCTCATTCGCAATTTGATTTAGGGTCATACTTTTCTACCTATGGACACATTTTGCCAGTCTTTTTCCATCTCAGCGACTGTCTAAGGCTTGTGTCAATTCATCAAGTTAAATGAGACTCAGAAACAAAAAAACCCAAAACCCACATAGGCTATATTTTCAGTCTACCTTCACTAATGTGTAAAAAAAGAACGATCTATTGTATAGTTTCCTGGCCTAAAGAAGCTATTATCATTGTCCATTTAGTTCTCTCCATAGTATATAGAACTGTCATCCTGCCCTTGTACAATTTTAAACTGTAACAACTTAGTTTTAAAGTACAATAGAAACCATCTGCAAATGGCATTTTGAGGCAGTTTTATAAAAGTTGGAATGTGTGTGATATAATTGTTCGATGTGCTTTCTGATGTGAGATCCTGAGACAATGGAAAAGTGGATACAGCTATGGAAACTCTAAATGGTGTGCCGTGGAAGACAAAATGGAATTCGGTACTACCTGGTGAAGAAAATTCAACACACCAGACATATGCAGATTGTACTGTATTAACAGCTTAAGTATTTCAAGTTTTAATGTCTGGAAGTTGGAAAAAAGGTAGAGAAACTTCAGATGGCCTTCTGCTGCTCTCGAGTCAAAACAGGATAGTCCTGTTTTAGCCTGCCTAAGCTAAATATATGTTGATGTTATAAAATTGGGAGAAACTGTGGACATATCTCACATTATGATTTGCAGACTCCTCACCAGCCCTTTTTTGTTTCTTTTTGTGTTTTCTTTTGTTGGATTTAAGCATTTTTTATGGCCCCATGATTGGCCCCCAGAGAGCTTTAAGTCACAGCCATCATTATTGTGTACCAGTTGTTCAAGTACATCTTGAGATTCTATCAAGATATTTTCTGAAGCTGTTCACTTGAGAGTTATATCTACTCCCAGGATAGGAAATGGAAAGAAACACATGTTAGGGCAAGTAGTTACAGTTCTTATACTGTTGAGTAATATTCTTTATGGTCGTAATTTAATTACATTGATTTATCGATTTTGCTGAAGTTCAGTTTGAAAGTGTTTGGGATGAGTCATAACCACAAAGGGACTATAAGTCACGACTGACTAAAAGAAACTTTAACTTATGCCTGATAAGAAAAAAGAGGCAAAAATGAAGAAAAAAGTGAGGAAAGGGCGACAGGATCGTGTCAATGACTTTTTCTCACATTGGTTCCTTCTCGGCAGGGATAGCCGGTTATAGCTGCGAATGTCAGATTTCAATGGGCACAGAAATCACCTGGGGTTACTTGTTAGTCATGCAGGCTTCAGAGTCTCAGCCTAGAGCTTTGGACTTCACTGTTTTGTTCTTCTGGAGCGGGTAAGGGGAGAGAAGAGCTGTTATGTGTATGGGTTTGGTGCGTGGTGGGGAAGGGACCTGTATGTTTATTCAGCACTCAAGCTGATTGTCATAGGATAATAGAGGGACCACTCTTAATATTAACCCCATTTGGAGGTGGCCTGAGAAGTCATCATGTGCCAGCTGTGGGTGTGACTCCTCTGTTCTCCGGTGAGGCCTATGATATAACCCTCTAAGCCAGCGATTTTCAACCTTTTTCATCTCATGACACACATAAATTAATTGCTAAAATTCTGTTGCACACCAAAAAATATTATTTGCTGCTCGGACAAAAAAAAATTAATTTTTATTGTTTTTTTGACAAAAAAATAGTAATTAACTACCCTTTTCTCTCAAAAGTGACTTATTAAAAAATCGGATGCTTGTTCTGGTATCAAGAAATAAGCAATCAGATGCAAATGTCTTATGCATGACCAAAAATATGCAAATCTATTATATGACCTATACACTTATGATTCCAGACAGGGCATTCACACTAGTGGGCTGTCATTTTTTTATTTGACAGTCTAAGGGAAAAGAGGTCAGTGCCCCTGACTAAGCAGTCAGGTATTCCATGTTTTAAAACTTTTTACGCCAAATCAGTTGAATATTGATGTGCTAAACCTACGTAGAAAAAAGAAAGGGCTACATAGAATGTTCTGTATAAGATAGTGGGGCACAATATATGACGTGTAGTAGATATTCCATAGAATGTTAGTTCTCTTTCCTCTGGCTCTGTTACCACCAACCACAATCCTCAGATATAATTTCATAGGTTTTCTGGGGGTTTTTTTGTTGATTTTAGCTTATTGCAAAACAGGAATTTGTAAATTAGGAGAGTGAATCAGGAAGTGGGAGCGCTAAGTTCTCAGGCAAGACTGACTTGAGCTCTGCTGGACGTCATGGAGTAGCACCTCGATTTGGTAACATCGTCTCAGGCTCCCACGTGCTTATTTATCCGTGCACGGGCGATGCGACCTGAGCCGGAGGACCGCGTCATGCTAAATAAAAGATCCAAAAACTAAGGTAGATGACGGATTGCTAAATTACCGAAATTATGGTAAAAGTGAAAGCATTTATACTGACAGGTTCACCAACATATGTAGAATCAGCAAACTTTGTCACTGTATTCAAACAGCATGGGAACCAAAAAAAAAAAAAATCAAAAACAAAAAATCAGAACTGAGAGTAATAATTCACTTCTAGAAATCACAGCTAGAGAGATCATAAATATTTGAAGTCCATTTGATTGAGCTTCACAGGTTGATGGTTGCTTTGGGAGCCTGAATTCAGAATGAGGAAAATTAAGTTAATTAAAATTTTACTGGCTTTAGAATAAGATATTCTGAGAATCCCATCTCAGAAAAATCTTATTCTGCATAAATACTTCAAATAACTTGACAATACCTTGTCCTGGGGCTATGGATCCTTTTCCCTTGACCAGAACCAAGATTTCCTTCTTGCACAATGCATTTGCCAGATTTGATATGTGCTCTTGATTGCTTTCTGCAAAGCATCTGCAGGAGGGGTTCTCTAAGAAAAATACTGCATGAAGTATGAATCTCAGACCACTACTCAGTTATACAAAAATAATTTTGTTTTCTATAACTACCCTTAATTTTATTTTTCAGGCAAGAGATCATTTGTTTTAGGATTGCATTTAGGAATTAGTATAGCTTTATAATCACCCTTGTTTCTTTCTGTTAGTTTTTAATGATATATTTTTCAACAAAATTTTACTTTACCATATACCATCATTAAGAGTTGCTCTCTCCTCACAATTATTCAAAGAAATATTACTGCTTTATATTTTTTCTGAAATATTCTTTCTCTGTTTTGATAAGCTGAAAAGATATTTTATGAGACACTAAGCAAAACTATACCACTTTGTACAGCTTTTATTAGTAGGACATTTCGTGATTAGTGTTATTTCTTCTTTAATTTTTTTAATTTCAGCTTTATTAAGGTATAGTTAACAAATAAAATTGTAAGATATTTAAAGCATATATTGTGGTGATTTCATATATATATACACATTGTAAAATAATTCCTCCCATCTATTTAATTAACACAACCATAGCCTCATATTTTATCTTTACATTTTGTGTGTGAGAATATTTAAGTTCTACTCTCTTAGCAAATTTCAATTATACCATACAGTATTATCAGCTATAGTCACCATGATTTACATTAGCTCCTCAGACTTTATTTTTCTTATCGCTGTTACTCCCACCCCCAAGCCCTTGGCAACCACTCTTCCTTTCCTAGTCTCTGTCTCTGGGCATTTGATTTTTGTTTCCCAGAAAATACAGGATTTCTTTCTTTCTCATGAATGAATAATATTGCATTGTTTATATGCACCATGTATTGTTTATTCATTCATGCATTCATGGACACTTAGGTGGTTTTCCTGTCTTGACTATTGTGAATAACATTGCATTGAACATTGGGTGCAGATATCTCATTTTCACCCTGTTGTTCCTTCCTTTAGATAAATACCTAAAATTTGGATTGCTAGATCATATGATAGATCATACTATTTCCATTGTGGCTGTACTAATTTACATTCCGACCAAGATTATACAAGGATACTGCTTTCTCCACATTCTTTCCAACCCTTCTTGTTAGTTGATCAGTGATAATTGTTCTGACAGGTGATATCTCATTGTAGTTTTGACTCGCATTTCCCTGTTAATAGTGATTTTGAGCACCTTTTCATAGTTTTATTTCTTAAATGATTGCTCAACAAAAGGTTTGACGAGGTTTGATTTAACCACCTGAGTTTCCTAAACCACGTTTACCTAATCCAACAAAATTTATCAAATTTATCCTTTTTTTGTTATTGTTGGGTGGTGAGGGGGATAATATATAATTCTTATTTTAAGGAAAACTTCAGCTTCTTGATCTGCATTTTGTCAGGAACAATGAAGGAAGGCATTGAGGGGCTTATAAGATAAAATAGACCAGGAAACATCCAGGTCCATTGCTTCTAAGGGAGTAGCAATGTCCACGTATGATCTCATGGCCCCGTGAGTTGTAATACCATCATGCCCCAGCCCAGGGCCTCTCTTCTACCTCACGCTTCCCTGAGGCTCTTCGTGGCACATGAAATATGATCTGACTATGGCAGCACCTTGCTAGTTATACAGCTCATTAGTCAATTCAAGTTTACATGAGCGCAGTTCAAAACATAATTTTATATAACACCTATATACAGTATTATACTATTGGGGGCTCTTATTAGAAAATAAAAATAAATGCAATATCATAACTGAGAATAATCATACCTTAGAAGATAATCAGGTTCTTGGTTTCTAAATGCTCTCCTGCCAGTTCTATGACTTATTTCTCTCATGTGGAACTAAGGATCTACTTTGTTTTGTCAAAATATGCATTTTATGTATGTATGTATGGATGGATGGATGGATGTATTTTTTGTGGCTTAAACAACGGAAATTTATTTTCTCATAGTTCTGGAAGCTAGAGGTCCAAAATCAGGGTGTCAGCAGGTTTGGTTTCTCCTGAGGCTTCTCTCTTTGGCTTGCAAATGGCCACCTTCTTGCTGTGTTGTCCATCAGATGATCTTTCCTCTATTGGAGAGCATCCCTGGTATCTCTCGCCCCATCTTCCTTCTCAGTAGTCTGCATCATATTTTCTTCAAGTTATTTTAGAATGAGATTTTCAAAAAATCTCTATAAAAATCTCTGTACTAGAAGTAGTTACCAGTCTCCATATTAAAATATAACCCAGATCTCAGAAGTACACCTTGGGCCCTTTTTTTTTCCTTCGGAGGACTCAGCATTCTCTCACAATAGCTCTCACAGGTCCCTTGGTGTCGTGCCTGCATGGGTGTAGCTGTTCCGCAGCTGCACAGGCTGCGGCAGGTACAGCGCTGCCGTCTTGTCCTTCCGGAAAACATCTCAAGCTTTTGCAAAATTTTTTTTTTCCAAAACCTTTCTCACTTTGCTTAAGGGAAGAATGGAATAATAATCCCCGCGATCATTGTACTCCTAGAAATTCTCCCCACTTTTTTACTTATTTTTATATTGAGTGGGCAGGTACGAGTTGAGCAATGAAGGGAAAGTAGGGCCTTAAGCCTTAATGGGCGGTGCCGGGCCTCGGTGCCTGTCTTAGGAATATTAAAATATTCATTGTTAATATTCCATATTAAATGTATAAAAACATCTGATGTTTTAATATTTTAAAAATATTTGACACCCTTAAGAATATTTGACATTATACTTTTTTTCCTTAGCTAAGGATATTGGAGGAAGTTCCTCTTCACGTAAGACCCTGCCTGGTGCATATTAAGCACAAAATCAATATGCATTGAGTAAGTGAATCAGTCCCGCTCAATGTGTTTAATGCATGTTTAATTTTATACTTTTCTATCAAACGTTAAAGTCACATTCTCTGCCTTCCTCAGCTAGAAATGGCTTCTTCACATGTTACTCAGCTCTTCCATTCGTATTATATGTTATTTTTATTTAGAATTTTGAATCTATATTTAAAAAAATATTTTTTTCAACAGTTTAAGTCTCTTTAACATTGCAGTCCTCCTGTATTCATGTTATATTATGTATCATAATACTTAATAGTTAAATTTTGTTAACATTTGTTTATGGCAAATAATTTCAGTATTTGAATTTTGATTGGGGTTTTTTTTATGCACATCTGTAAATGGAAGTTTAGTTGCATGTAAAATTCAAGGTTGGCCGTGAATGTTTTTCAGACCTTTGAAAGTAATACTACAGAGAGTTTAGGTACTTCTTGATACTGTTGAAAGGACTGTACCAGTAATTATGATTCCTGTGTGCACATTCTGATTTTTCTCCTTGATATCATTTAAGAATTATTTCCATTTTGGTAATTTCACAATGTGTTCAGGTGTGTATTTATGTTTGTTTATCCTGATTAATATAATTTGGTTTTATGTGGAAGATGCATATCTTTCATTGATTCAGGGAACAGCTCTGCCGTTACTTCTTTAAACATTATCTCTCTACCATTTTTTTCTTCTTTTAAAACTCTTATTTACATGGTGAAGAATATAAAACAATCTTCCATTTCTCTTAATTTTTTTCTGTATTCTATTTTGGCCATTTTCTGATGATTACCTTATAGTTCAATGATATTCTCTACTACTGTGTCTCATTCAAAATTGATCACATCTATTTTCTTTTGGATAACATTTTAAATTTCTACAATTTCTAATTGGTACTTTTATGTCTCATCTCCTTCCTGATTTATATCTACTTATGTTTTCTTTCATAATTTCCTGTTAGTGATTTATGAATATTCTTTCTTTATCACTCTGAATAGTTAAAGGAGATTTGCTTTATAGTCTTTTTCTGAACATTGCTACACTATCTGCATACCCTCATAAGTGAATTGTCTCACTGCTGAGGTCTTTAAAGGTTTCAAAGTTGTTAGTTTTTCTTTGTACTTAGCCTTGATATGCCAATGTATCTTGAATAAACGTTTGTGTGAATGTGTGTACACGTTTATTTTCTACTTTCCATGCTCACCCATCTATGTGTAGTGGTCTTCTCCCTGCCAATTGGGATCCAACATTTAGAAAAATTTCTCCTGTCAGAGTTTCAGAGCTCTCATCCCATGAGGATATCACATTTCTAACTCCTGAACCTAGATGGCTTAACTCTGGTCCCAGCTGGATGAACATCCCTGTTCCCTCCAGCTGTGCTGGAGCAACCCCAGGTGATGATAGCTTTAATACACATAATTTTGTGAGTGTCTTAAGATTTCAGCATGGGTCTTGCTGCTTCTATATGCAAAATAGTTGGTCTTGCTTCCTCTAAGAGAGTCAGTCCCTTGACAACCTCTACCAGTTTTTGATCTAGACAATTAATAAAACTGTGGCTCAAGCTTCATTTACTGTTGTTGCCTGAGATCTATTGCTTCAGTTCCATTTTTTATTTCATAGGAATATATAGTATAAAATATTTTATCATTGTTATGTGTTCATCATCAAAGTAGGGACAACTCCCTACTTTATAATTGGAAAAGATTCAGGCACAGCAATATATTGACCGGAATTCACAAAGATAAACATTCTGCATTCACATTTTTAACACAAATTGAAAGGCAAATAAATAGCAAATTCAGTACCTTGTTCTTGAATATATTCCTTTTCAAAAATGTGTGAACTTAAGTCAAAAGAAACAAAACAAGAAATTATCTAGGTAGCTCTTTTAATTTAAAGTTAATTTTCTCTCTCTCTTTATGCATTTCCTGAACTTTACTTCCATATACCAAACTCTAAAATTTAAGTTCAGTTTCTCAGGTCATATTTCTCCATACAATCTCAAGTCTTATAATAAGACAGACTTGTCTTACCCTTGGAACTTTTCCTCTTGATTTAGATCAAAATGTCAAGAAGGGGTTTGAGCAAAAATTTCATTTTTCTAGTTAGGTAGAGTAATCATTAATTTAAATGGAATACCATATATTAGAGTTTCCTAACTTTTTCTGAATAGAATTTTTGTGCATTGCTATTGATAGTACTGGGAATATATTTTATATGTTTATCACTAACAGCAAATAACACATTATTATGTAATATTTTCAGTTGATTTTCCTTTGATCTAAGTGATGTGTTCATAAAATAATGAATTAAATTTTCTGTGTATCAGTCATAAATTATTTAATTTTTTATTTTAATGTTTCTTGGGAACTAATATTTTATATTTTTGAGTTGACCTATGTCAAGAACTATTCCACATTTTAAATTTTATCCAACTTCCTAGCTAATATGTTAGCCTGATGCAATTTCAAGAAAGTAGGCAGATTTAAGGACGCTCCCGGGCCACACAAGTGTTTTATTACCCAGGGCAAGGACTCTAGCCAGAGCTTCAGGTTGATTTGCCTCGGTTCTCTTTGTCCCTCTAAATCCTGCAGAGGAAATGCATCATCGATACTTGAACACGAAAGCGGTTATAACACAGGAGATGAACATTGAGTTTGGGAGTTTCATCTTCTCTATAAAACAACAGAGACTTGACTGCCTTTTGTCTGAGGGGTCAGACGAGGAGGGGAGATATAAGAAAGGTGAGAAGAGTTGTTACCTAATCCACCAAGGTTGTCCTGCAAATGTAAACCTGAGGAATGGCCTTAGTAAAAAGTAATGAGGGCATTGCGTTCTTAGTTTACTCAGCAAGAACTTGTCAGGAAGTTCAGGGTTGACGGAGAGAGCTGCCTCTTCCCAAACCAAAGAAGGCAGTGGGATTGTATAATCCTCATTAGATACTTAAAGAACAATGCTATTAACAATAAGAAAGAATAACCAGCGGTTATTAACTATTGTGCTAAGTACCTTACCTAATTTATCGTAATTAACTTCTATCATCTCCTACCTTGTACTTTCAATTACTCCATTTTTGAGATTACAAAAAAGAAGAAAATAACAAGTCCTAGATATTTGAAGTCAGCTGCCCAAGGCCAGTACAAACATCCCTCCAAAAAAGAAATATTAGAAACATCTTAAAAATGATTTTTGCAAAATAATGTTAAACTTTTATATGCCAGGTCTGGATTTTTAAATTTAATCCTCACAATAACACATTGAGGTTTATGATTCTCATTTTCTAGTTCAGGATACTGAGACTTCGGGAGGTTAAATAAGTTGCCCAGGCTTGGAGTAACTGCGCAGATGAAAGCAAGGATCGCTCCAAAATACGCATTCTTACTCCGTTTGTTACATTGTCTTCAAAAAGTGTTTATAGCTTCATTTTACCGAACGACTCTTTTTTCCTATTACAGTCAACATGGACAACCTTCGCTTATGCTATTTTTATACACTCGCAGCTTCAAAATTTTTATTATCTTTTTATAATTGAGAAAAAGTGAACTACTCACATCAAATCGTGAGATTATTAATAAAAATAAATCTTTGTTTTAGGGTTCCATCACAAACAATTATCATTGCTTGCTATTGTAGAAAATCAGCAACAGTGTGGAAAAGACTGGAAGCTGGACAGACTATATTAAATAAATTATGATATTTCAAATCTTGTCATGCACTGTGCCATTCAATCATTTTTTTCAAGGAGAAGTGAGGACTACGACCAAGACTGACGATATTAAAACCATTCCAAAAGTAAAGGGAGATACCAGAATA
Organism: Mormoops blainvillei; assembly: GCA_004026545.1. Taxonomy (NCBI): domain Eukaryota; kingdom Metazoa; phylum Chordata; class Mammalia; order Chiroptera; family Mormoopidae; genus Mormoops; species Mormoops blainvillei. Next base: position 120,746 of record PVJD01002474.1, on the reverse strand, counting down.
AAAACTATATAGTTGTGTGTGTGTGTGTGTGTGTGTGTGTGTGTGTGTGTGTATGAAATTTCTTATAATATTTATTGGGAAAGTTCTGAATTTGTATGGAAAAATGTTTTGATAAGATGTTTGAAGTGGAATTTAAGAACAAAAGACACACATTTGCTTTTATAACAATTGTTCATCGTTAAACTAATTAGGTACATCTGAGAGATCATTTGTTTCACTAAACATTATTTTACCAATGTAGCTGAATTATTTTATTGTTTTAAGTCTTTATTCTTCTTAGAGTAGTTTTAGTTCGCAGCAAATTTAAGAAGTTACAGAGATTTCTCATATATTTCATTTCCCCGCTCATACATAGCCTCCTTCATTATAACATTGCCCAAAAAAGTGGTTTATTTGTTACAATGGAACCTTAACACACCATAATCACCAAAGTTCATAGTTTACATTAGGTTGTACATTCATAGTTTACTACTGAGGTTGTACATTCTATGGGTTTAAAAAAATGTATAATGACATATACATAGCATTATAGTATAAAAGTAATTTTACTGCCCTAAAATTTTTCTGTGCTCTGCCTATTTCTCTCTCCCCACCCCAACTCCTGGCATCCAATTATAATTTTACTGTCTCAATAGTTTTACCTTTCCCAGAATGTCATAGTTGGAATCGTATACTATGTAGCTTGTTTACATTGGCTTCTTTTACTTAGTTATATGCATTTAAGATCCCACCCTATCTTTTCATCGTTTGATAGTTCTACATAGTGGTGAATAATATTTCCTTGTCTGGATGTACCATATTTCACTTATTTATTCCTCTACGGAAGGGCATTATTGTTTGCTTACAAATTGTGTCAATCATAAATCAAGTGGCTACAAAAATCCACATGCAGATTTGTGTGTGGACATAAATTTTCAACTCCTATGGATAAATACCAAGGGGTACAATTGTTGGATAATATGATAAGTATGTTTTGTTTTATAAAAATTTGCCAAATTATATTACAAAATGGCTTTACCATTTTGCATTCCCACCAGGAATGTATGAGGATTTTTGTTGCCCCACAACCTCGTCAGCACTTAGTGCTGTCAGTGTTCTGAAATTTTACCCATACAAATAGGTACATAGTGGTTTTTCCTTGTTGTTTCAATTTGCATTTCCCTGATGACATGTAATGTAGAACATCTTTTCATATGCGCATTTGCCATCTGTATATCTACTTAGATGTGGTACCTGCTGGATTGTTGGCCCATTTTAGTGAGATTATGTTTTCTTATTGTTGAATTTTAAGATTTCTTTATATATTTTGGATAAGAGTTCTTTAACAGATGTGGTTTTTTTGTTTGTTTTGTTTTTCGGGTTTTTGTTTTTGTTTTTGCTTTTTGCAAATATTTCCTTTCATTCTGTGGCTTGTCTTCTCATTATTTTGTCAAGGTGAATTGTGTTTTGTTTTTCTTTTTTCCTTTTTTTCCCAGAAAGGAGTTTGAGTTTTTTGGTGATAATTTTGATAAGCAAGTGATAAGAGCTGTTAAATCTGGTGCTTCATGGCAGAAGGCAGGACTGGGAGAAAAATACCACCTATAGAAGAGAAGAGAGGGCTTGGTGAATAGAAATATCTAGAGAGACTTTTTAAAGTAATGTAACAATGTAACCTATGACATGTGCTATGTAACCATTGCATCTGTATCTTCTTTAGAATAATTAGTAGAAAAATTTGGCTCTTAAAACTTTTTGCGTTTCCTTTTTGAAGAACTTGAAGAGGTAACTTCAAATATGTGATTTCAGTAATAAAAGGATAAAGTCAGTTGATGTCTGTGGTACAATAAAAAAAAAATCAAACTGTCATGCAAACTGGATCATTCCATCACCAAAAACTTATAGAGAATAATTTCTCTGAATTTTCAGTGGTGTGAAGGGTACTATCATCATCAAATAACATGATGTCCCCAGATCTGAATTTTATTGATATTTTTACTATTTTTTGATAAATTCCTGACATAGCATGAACACAAAAAAACATTCATTTTATTCCATTCTTGTTTTGAGCTTAAGAAGACTTGCTACAAAATTTTTGGTTCATGTTTTCAAGTTATCAATAATAATGACAGAAGCTGGGAAGAGGAATGATTAGGAAAAATTAAGTTGGCTGCAGACTAGAAAACACAAGAAAAAAATAAAGACTAATAATTGGAAGCAATCATCGAGGCAAATGAAAATTGGCAAAGAAAACAAGAAACAAAAGGTGATGTGCTAAGAAAGAATGTAAGAGTGGCTTAACAATATCCAAATAATTTTATCACACACAGTGCTAGTAAAACGTTTAAACATTTTCCCAAATATTTATCCTTCAAATATTATATTTGTATAATGTTCCACAAATGCTTTGTATATATAATAAATACAGTCAGAAGCAAGTATTACTAGCCCCCACCAATATGCAGCTTTCATTCGTTTGGTGGGGGGGCATATGAGTAACTATATATTCTGGTCCCCTTATCAGTAAAGGTGCTGAAAAGTCCTGCAGAATTCTCCTACCACTCCCACAAAAGGCCTCCACAGTAAAGGAAGCCTTGTGTTCACATTGGTGCATCTAGAGGTAGAGGGGACTGTTATCCCGTGCCTCTGGGCAACAATGGAACAAAGCCCTCAGGCATGAGAGATAAGACCGTATTATTGTGTTAATGAGTTGAGATTTTGGAGTTGTTTGTTACTACATGATGGCTTAAATTATCTTAACTAAGATATTTTTTACAAGATAACTTTTTAAGGTATGTAAATATACAGTATACACATAAAAATATATCTCAAAAGTATAAATACAAATGTAATATATACACACTCATAAACAGTTAACCCTTGAACAAGGTGAGGGTTAGGGGCACCCATCCCAGAGCAGCTGAAAATCCATGTTTTACTTTTGACTTCCCAAAAACATAACTACTGATGTCCTTGGTATCCACAGGGGATTGATCGTTTCCAGGACCCCAGAGGATACCAAAATTGCAGTGCTCAGGTACCTCATATAAAATGACATAGAACAATGTACATCGGCAGATTCCCAAACATGGACTGAAAACACTGTTTATGGTCCACAGTTGGTTAAATCTACAGATGTGAAAGTCAGAAATATGGAGGGACAATTGTATATTTATTGAAGAAAACAATCCTTGCATAAGTCGATCTGTGTAGTTCAAACCTGTGTTTACGAGTCAACTGCATTTTCTTTCTACACCCATTATATAATTCTAAACGTTCCCTCGGGCATATTACCTCTGCTTTGGAAATCAATGCTTTAGAAATCACCTGATAGCACCAGAATAGATAGACATGCAAGGTCAACTGTAAAACATCTTCTTTTAGTGTTTGAATTGTTAAAGAAATGTATGCCATGTTATATTATACTAAAGAGCTTGTGCTTTATCACTAGGTGAAGTATGAGTACCTACCTCACATGTTGTAAGTTCTAGCATTTTCAGTACAACCAGATATTTTGCATCTCTTAGTTATAAAAAGAAACAGTAGTACTTATTAACAAAAAAATAGCAAAACTGAATATGATAGTTAAAGATGATTCTTTCATAGAACTACAAAGTGATGGCCCCATAAAAAAAAAGATCAATGAATGAATAGGATTCATTGTTACTAATGTATGTCACTCTTCCAAATAATACATATATATATACACACACATATATATGTATATATATACACACATATGTATAATCTTTTCTATTGCTTTGTATGGAATCAATGAAGGAATATTATATTGGAGCCAGTTTTATTGAACCACTGACTATTGACTTTTATATAAATACAACATCAAAATAGTTTATGCTACCTAGTTATTTGAAATTTTGTCTAGCAGCTACCTTACAAATTGGAGAGAAGGAAGTAGATTTGTCATGCTACTTTGGTTGCATACGATAGAAACCAGAATCAAATTAGCTAAAGCAAAGGAAGAAGTGTGTTGGTCCATATAACTGCAAAGTCTAAGGAGTAAAAACTTGTAGGTGTGGCTGAATCCGGAAGAGCAAACAATATCATCAGAGATTCCTTTTCCTCCATAATTGCCCCAGTTTCTCTCTGTTGATTTCATTCCCAAGCAAACTTATTCTCAGTGCCAGAATAGCTGTGTCAATTTGTTCTGGCTTCCATTATCTTTAACTCCTGAGATTTTAGTATCAAGAAATGTCTTTCATATTCACACCCACCAAAAATACTCAGTTTGGCCACAATGCATCGTATACTTACTCCTGTGAACTGGAAGCACTAACAAATGATTGCTTTCACTGCAGAAGGAGAAGTTCTGCAAAAAGAAAGGACATAAAAAAATCTCGAAATGGATACAGTCTGCCATATGCAGGAGGACCTCTGACCTAGGTTTTGCAGTCCATGTGAACATCATAACTCCAAAAGAAATTTACCCACTATTTTTGAGATTGAAGATTATGAGAATTTCCTGCAATGCTCAATCTCTCGCAATCCAATCTATTCACTAATTGATACCAGATGAGACAATAATCAAATTTTTGCCTTACAAAAAAACCCAGAATTTTAAATGTACACTAAAATCCAAGTCAAATAATGAAAATTCAAGTCAATACACAGAATAGGCACTGTGGAACATGTAACACTACTAAAATGTAAAGAACTAGAGTCCCATAAAATCTAGAGTTAACATCATTTCAAATACAGCTAGGTTAATCAGTCATATTTCTGGATAGTAAAGCAGATGATAAAATTCAAAATTACAATGTGCAAGTAGGGCCAAGGATTCCGCCCTTTATAAGAACCAGCCAAGGGCAAGATTATGATTTGAGAGTTTAAAGGTTCAGAAGGTGGGTTATTTGTTTGCAGCTCTTTGAAGCCCTTGAGGGAGTGTGTAGAGTGTAGGGTGAAGGGGAAACAGATTCGTTCTTTCCTGGGCATTCATTAGCGACTCATATTCTTTCAATATTCCCTTGTATCATTAAAAGTGGTGAGTATATGGTACATTAATGAAGCTACCCTAACACACTAAGCCTGTTCCATTAAAAGAAGCCTGGTTTTGGCTGAAAAGAAAATGCATTACATTTCATTTCCTTTTTGATTGCCTCTCACACGTTATTCAGAAGCCTCTATCTTCCTGGACCCCTTAATAAAAACTTCAAATCACGCGTCAAGACTTTTGACATAACAGAATTTTCACTAATACCCTTTCAGCAACTGGCAACTTTTGTCTCAGGAGGCGATCTCTCACCCTGCTTTAGGTTATTAAAGATAATTAAAGTGATGACCCTTGTTTGCCTTACTGCCACTCAAGGTCTCTGGAAGGGCCATCCTATTCCTTCTAGTTCTTCTGTTCCCTTTCTGTGGTATTGGCAGACAGAAAAAAGGAAATGCTATCCCACTGGGCCTCTAAGCTAAAAGCAAATCTCTCTGGAAATTCTTTCTAACACGGAGAAGGTAATTTCTGAATTTACTCAAGGAAGCAGTATCCCCCTGATTAATTCAAAGCTGGGAACTTGTTTAAATATATACAAATTTTACATGTTCCTAATACAAACCCTCTCAAAGAATTTCTAATTGGAAATGTATTTTTTTTTTTACAAAATAATTTTAAACAGGAGTTTAAAGAGTTTTCTAAAGGGTATTCACATTTTGATGCAAGGTAAAGAATTTTTTTTGGAGAAATGTTACAAGAGAAACTGTGTGGAGTTACGGGATTTTGAAAAAACCCAATCACACAAAATTTCTTCTAAATTTAAAATATTGTTGACCTATGAACAATGTGGAGGTTAGGGGTACAAACCCTGTGCAATCAGAAATCCATGTATAATTTCTGAATCCTCCCAAAATTAAGGTGTCCCTTGGAGGGGTTTGGTTCCAGGATCCCCGCAGATACCAAAATCCACGGATGCTCGAGTTCCCCGTATAAAAAGGCACTGTTCAATGCAAGCAGTCAGCCCTCCACACCCGCAGACTCCCAACCACAGATCAAAAGCAGTGCAGGTACTTACTGAAAAAAATCCACAGATAATTGGCCCTGCGTAGTTTCAACATGTGCTGTTCAAAATCAGGCATACTTTAATTCGACTGTCTCTAACGTTGGAGTATTAAAACTTGTATTCTCTGACTTTCTCCATAATCCAGAAGTAAATTCTTACATTGTTTTTAAACATAATTCTTATTTTGCCAAACCTTCGCTTCACTACCTGCTTATGCAAATCTAAAAATGTTATGCCCATTTCACTTTTCTAGTCATGTTAACTTGAGAGTGTGCACTATAGTTAGGAATGGTTTGAGCTGGAAGTGACAACAAATCCGATTCATACCAGCTTAAACAACTAGGAGTTTATCCTACTATTTAAGGAATTTTGAGAGCAGTTTCGTGCTGATTCAGCAGTTCCTCAATACCCCCGATATCCCAGGCATCTGTTGCTTTTCTTATCTACCAACTTTAACATATTGGCCCTTGGCTTCGGGTCGCAAGAATCCTTCTCCAAATCCAGCATCACATCCCATTTTAGGGCAGAAAGAAGGAGGTGGCACAGAGGGCTTTCTGACTGAGTATGTCCCATCCAGAAGAATTCCCTTTACTTCTCATGGGCGAAAATGCTATCACGCAGCTACCAGACTTATAACTCATCAAAAAGAAGAAGAAGAAGAAGAAGAAGAAGAAGAAGAAGATGGTGGGTGTAGAACAGCTGAAACTGTACAACAGTGTCCGCTGCAAGTCTCTGTTGCTTATTTTCTTTGAGATGAACATGTAAAATCTACCTCATATCCCATTGTTCCTTAATTCTACGAGGCAAAATTCTACAGTGTTTTATATTAAAACATTTCTGAATCTGAGAAACAACTTTTAGTCATTGTGTACTAATCAGATATACTTTATACTTAAAAAGCAGCCGTTATTAAATCGATAACACATCTTCAAGCTGAGAAAATATGTCATATGAATCACAGTGTGTTTATTCTCACAGGATCCTTTTGGGTTGTATGTGTCTGTTTTCTAAAATGAGATTACTAACATTTTAACAAGGTAAATTTCATTAAAACTAAATAATTCATACTTGTTTAAGTAACTGTGGTGAATATTAATTCATATACTGATCACAAACTGCAGGTGGGCAGTAGGGATCACCGTACTTGTTTCCAAAGGGGTATTTGTTCAATTTTTATACTTCCCATCTTAAAAAGATACAAACAAAGAGGCCTATGCCATCTGAGAGTACAATTTCCTTGTGGCCTCACTATCATTGTTTTGATTAGATTTTTGTCTCTAAACCAGGTAATTATGAAAGCAGATGAATTTTTAAATATTTTATGCTCTGGTCTCCTTTCATCTTGCCAAAATAATTTACAGCACTGGAGTTTATGAATATCACTGGAAATGATTCTTAGATTATTTCCTTTCTAATTTTCTGTATGATTTTGAAAAAATGCAATGGAAACTCAAGGATGAAACTAAGAATTGCTACTGTTCAATAAAGGGCATTTCAGAGTCTAGGAAAAGATTTGATCTTAAGACCATCTTGGGCTCTTCTACTCCATTCTAACTGTGATTATTTCACATATTCAGATGTTTAAAAATATTCTTGAATTTCACAGCAACTTTTCTATACTGGCAGAAATGAGTGATTTTCTCATTTATGCTGAATTAATGAACTACTTAAAATCTTTTTAAGGGTAACTGTACTGTAGTGTAAAAAAATAATATTTATAGTTAGAAGAATTAACTATGAGTCTTTATTAATTTGATGTGTGACCTTGAATAAATCATTTAACTGCCAAAGCCGCAATTTTCTTATCAGCACTTGAAAAAGAAAAATTGTTTTAGAAACCCTTTCTACTTGTGGCCAACAGCTGTAGCTATACGAGTAAGATTAAAAAATGAGTAAAACTTGTGAGCTCCCACCTTCATTTCACTTATTTCACAAGCATATGCTATATTTGCAAGTCTGTTTAAACACTGGCTTTCACGACTTACCCCGCCCGGGTTCTCCCTGGCTCCCTTTCATCTCAGATTTACTTGCTCTCCCGGGCAACCCTCGCTCTCCCCCAGGCCTTTCCTGTCTCTGCACATCAGCTCTGGGTCCCCACGTGTGGCAGCGTCTGGAATAGGTCACATTCCGTCACTCTCCCTGGCTTCCCCCAGCTGGTCACAAACTCCTCCATCACCCAATGTCACCTTTGGAAAATTGTAAAGAATTATGCAAATTTACATTTTTATTATCATCCTTGAAATGAAGGTAATAGAGTTCAAATTTTTTCTCTCCTTTCCATTTAATTTAAATCTAAAGGACTGATTGCTTGAAAATAAAATCTTTACATGGTTAAAAACCATTTCCCATTATGAATTACTGGGATTTTTAGAGTGAAATTATATAAATGTTAGAAATGTTCTAGGAATTCACATTTTTGATTATTTTCCTTCTCAGTAAGATTTCCTTCTTTTTTGTACTTAAACACAACAATGACTGAGTGAATAGATGGAGGCTGACAGCAGACCTTCTTTTCAAGGTCAAATAATTAGAGAAGTAGAGCAAATGTGGATGGCAGATCATAGCAACATTCATGAACATATATAGTGGAATAAAACATAGGATTGATGATATAAGAAAATAGAAACTCACTGAGCACAATTGGTTTGTTAGCAAATATGCTTCTAATTTTTTAAGAAATGATCTTCTATTAAAGGACAAAGAAGTCTCCAAGGCACTTTAATTACAGATTTTTAAAGACTGATCAAGTTAAGTAAACTCAGACTGAACTCACCCTATTTTTATATTTATCCTCTGCCCAATGTTTATGATAAAACTCACATTATATGCTTCATTACTGTACACAGAAGCCTAGACTCCTTCTTAACAGACATTTTAAAATTATGCTTATAATATATTTTCAAATACTGCTAATATTAAATTTCTATATTTAAAGTCGCTTTGGATTTGCAAAGCCCAGTTGGCTTGCCTTTGGCAGAAGGTACTCTGTAGAAGCAGTGCCCTGGGGTGAATGGAGATTTCTGTCAATGGTACCTAGTTGCTATTTCAAGCTGTGAATTTTTGAGTGAGAGATGTTTTAGAGGTAATCCTACATTCTGATTTTTTCTTTTAGGGCAGAAACTATTTTCATAGTCACATCTTTGTATTTCCCACACAAACCAGTATGTGTTGCCCAAAAGAAGGTCAATAAATGTTGAAGAGGAAATGAACACTATCACTTTTTAATGTAACAAAAGAAATAATGATTATATTTATTCATTGCATATGAATACTTTATAGCATTTATTATAATGGTCCACACTTGTAATTGAGCAAAACAGCCTCTGATAACTATATTAATCATCTCTTTATAATTTTGTCCCAAAGAAATTGAAGACCAGTGTTAAAGAACAAACCTCTTTGGTTAACTAGGTGGATAAAACTTAAATATCAGTGTGTTACCATTGGAGACTTAATTCTCCAATTCATAAGAAATAAAATATAATTCAAAAATATAAATTGATAGTTCCTCCATCATTCTTTATCCTTTAATGGTGCTTTGTACCCAATCACCACCTCTGAGAGAATCTTTTCTATTGGCCGTCAAAAGTAGGCAATCGTCTCTTCAGGAGGCATTACTTTGGAACTTGAAACACTAGGGTAAACTCCCCACCACATACAGTTACTGGCTTAAAAGACGCCTCCTGATTTTCATTAGCTTGCTAACATACAAGGGTAGAGTTTATCTATCTTAATAACCTGGTGCCAGATTATTCTAGGAGAGTGGCTTTTTCTAATAACTATCTTCTCTTGAATCTTTCTGCAAGAATCACATAGTATATAGCGATATCCCATCTGTTTTTACTGCCACTTTTTTCTTTTAGAAGTGCATGTATCTGAAAAAATTTAAACAACCTACATGACTGTTCAGAGCCACTTTTTGTTCTATTTAGAATATATACAAAGCTGAACACGAACTAGTTTGAATGAACATATAACTTCTTGTCTTAGTATGTTTGGGCTGCTACAACAAAATACCATAAATTGGGTAGCTTATAAACAACAGAAATGTGTTCTCTTAGTTCAGGAGGCTGAGAGAAGAGCATATAAGCGTGGTTGGGTGTGGGCCTTCATCTGGGTCGCAGAGGTCTCACTGTATCCTCACATGGTGGAAGGGGCTAGGGGGCTCTGTAGGAATCTCTTTTGTAAGAACAGTAACCCCATTGAGGGCTCTGCCCTTCATGACCTAATCACCTATCAAAGGTACCCCTACTCCTAACATAATCACACTGGGAATCAGGACTGCAACTTGTGAATTTCAGGGGGTGGGCATGTGAGGGATGATGCCCAGACTTCAGCAACAGCTCCACCTAGGGACGCAATTGTCATTGGCACATTTTCTCCATTTTTCATAGTTGATTCCCTCTGCGAATCTACAATATTCTACGCCCTTCAGTCTGCACAGCAATACATGGTTTCCTATAATGAGTTTATGTATTATAATTATAGTTACCTAAAGAAAGTCTAATCTCACTTCCTATGATCTAAAATCCAGAGAAAGCAATGATTTTCTAAACCCACCAGCCAAGAACCAAGCAACTGCGTCCAGATTCTGAAAGTAAAGATCTGCATGTAGTGTGAGTGAGATCAGAAGAGATGCCCAGATGAATAGGTGATAAGGTAAGAAGGTTACTAGCAAGTGGAACAGACCCTGCTCTTGTTAATACACTGTTTTCATACATTGTCATGTTGGTGTGAGCATAAATATCTTCAGAGTCACATAATTTCTCACTCTTTTCTATTTATAAAAGTTCCACAGGCATTTTGAGCATATAAATACAGTTTATTTTATTTAGGGTCCTAATTTGGAGCACTGTTAAATAAAACAATTGGTAGGTGGGAAATGGAAGATTTGATTTTAGACACGACAAGTTGCCTATAAGGAATATTAAAATAATAAAAACAAGCTTTGTACTGAGGACTTTCTTAAGAATGTTTTCTATTAATTAATTAAATCTTTATACTATTATCCACATCTTATGGATGATGATACTGAGAACAGAAAGCTTTCATTTTCCTGTGGTCATATGTTTAGCGAATAGTGGAGCTTTGATTTAAACCCAAGAAGCTTGTTTCCATATCTTGTGCCTTTAATCTTTATTATATTCATAAATATGAAAATAAGATGCTAGTAGGGACATACAGGGATTCCTTAGAGATATTGTGGGCTTGGTTACAAACTATCGCAATAAAACAAATATCACAATAAAGTGAATTACCTGAATGTTTTGGTTTCCCAGTGCATATAAAAGTCATGGTTACACTATACTGTAGTCTATTAAGTATGCAGTGGCATTATGTCTAAAAATACAATGTACATACTTTAATTTAAAAAATACTTGGTTGTTAAAAAGGCTAACCATCATCTGAGCCTTCAGTGAGTCATATTTTTGTTGGTGGAGGTTCTTACCTTTAATTTGTAGAAAATACAATATCTGAAAAGCACAAAAATGCAAAGTGCAATCAAATGAGCTATGCCTGTAGTCTAGAAACTTGGTTCATATTTTTCTTCGACAGAATTGTTGTGTTGTTCACATTCTCTGTGGTTCACACCAGTATCTCATCCTATTTTATCTTTTGATTGGCTTTTTCTGCTTACTCATATTTTATTCTGTCCTATATGTTGAATCAGTGCTTGACTCATCATGGAGCTAGCAATCTTTTACCGTCTTAAGGAATCTTTTGAGCTTCAGTTCCTAAACCTAACTTACCCTTCCTATTAGTAGTCGTCCCAGGTTATAAAAGATGAGTTTAGAATATGAGTAGCCTTTGCAAGGTCACTCTTGTGTTCAGTGCCTGCTTTTCATCCAATCTGCTGAGGACAGTGTCATGTGGTACCAAATGTAGCCACCTTGCTTCAAACTTTGGCGCAAAGTCATAGTGGATATTAGAAGACATGTCTCAATGTCTCATAATATCATCATCATTTATTTTACACACTTATTCTACTTTTGAAAAGAATAAGAAGAGAAGCCCTGACTGAGAATATTATTAGACCTGAAAGAGTCAACTTGGGGAGGTTAAAATTCACACTCACATGCAATGTCATGAGATATTTCTTTACACTATTAGAATGTCCACTGTCTAATATAAACCTACACAACATATGCTCTAAAAAAAAAAAAGCTTGTTCTGTTTCTGAGGTAGGTTCCCAATACAATGATGACCCGCCTAGTTTCCATTTACCCCTTTATGAATAAAATTTGTAGAAATAACACATTCACATTATTGCTGACCCTAATCCTATTTCCAGATTTAGCCAAAGCATTCAGTATCTTCTCCTCATCCATTAAGTTGATTCTGATCAGGTTGGTCTTTCTGCCTTTTTTTTTTTTTGTCTCGTTTTGCACTTCTGAGAAAACTATTCTATCTTCTTCATAGGAAAAATACAGGACATCAGGAGGGTTTTATTTCTCATCCGTCTTTCCCCAAACTCTTCTCTCCAGTAGTAGACGCTCTCGGCTCACCTTCACCTACTTCTTTCCTTCTAGTATAGGAAGTAGGCTGTCATCTGTCCAAGGCAAACGCCTTCTGTTATTTAGGATCTATTTCTTCATTCGCCTTAAAGGAATTATGCCAACAGTTATCTTCTCTTTTGAATATTTATCTTCTTTCTTCCTATTGACTCTTTCTATCAAGCATATAAATATGCTTAGTTCTATCACCTTAAAAAAAAACAATAAAAGCCAAACAACTCTATGTAATTTCTTCCTTTCATAAGACTTCTCTATCTGCTGTTTGGTGACTTTCACTAAGTACATAATAAACTTGGACCACATTGCTATGCATTCATCTACTCAATCAACAACTAATTATTGAGTTTCTCATGCTTATCAGTCATTGAGTTGCTGTTTAAAATACAGCAGTGAATAAAAAAGACGTGATCCTTGACCTTTTAGGATCTGACACCAGGGAAGGACACATGATATGTCATGAAATGGACTCCACTTGTCTTCTAAACTCAGTATGTCTGTACAGCTCTCTGTCTCACTGTCTGTATATCATCTATTGCATAATCCCTAATTGAAACGTGTGCTTCAAATACAACCAAGCTCTTGCAAGTCCATGAATATAATTTAGAATATCTTGCTAATTTCTTTCCTGTAGTGCATTTTATGCTGCCTCTAATCTGCTGTTTCTCTGTATCTTCAAAGCTCAGTCTTTCAAGTCTGGATTGTGTATCTATTCCCTGTGCTCCTATCTCTCTGTCCCTCTGTCTCTGTGTGTGTCTCTCTCTCTTTCTCCCACCCTCTCTCCCTCTGAATTATCATAGGCTCTCACATAAGGGTGTACTTATTATTTCCTTATTTTTCCAGCTTCCTTACTAGCTCCCCTACTAGTATATGAGCACCTTAGGTTTATGTTATGCAGGTACCTCCTTTCTATACTCAGTACCTAATATCTAAATTATCCCTAGAAAGTAACACCTTTCTTTCATAGACTTCAGCAATCTTCAGGCACAGGTGAGATTAAATTAACAGGAGTAACAGAAAATTCTAATTATTCTAGTTTTTACCTACTCATGCAAGATCTCATATGGCCTGAGCTTTCCCTGTAAATGTTTCTGGGAGTCCCCAAGGGATGTATGCTCTGTGGCCATACATATGCCTGATGATACTGGAATTTGCTATTACTTAGATGAGCAACTGCTGAGTACTAAGTGAGGGCTAGGCATCCTCATTGACCACTGACCTCCTGGTCTCTATGGCTCTTTTCTGATCACTGAGAATCACCATGAAAGTCCACATGATACAATAACATCTCAATGCCCTGTTGTGTGTGGAAGAGAGAACAAATCCCCTATTTCCCATTCTGTGCCATTTTTTATTACCTGGAGACAGGATTTCAGATGGTCTCTTAGCGTCAAATACCAGGCTACACAATAATAGCTTTTACAGATCCCCCTTCCTCTGTCTCCTTAGACCGCAGTCCTAATTGATGCTGCAAGATAAGGGAGGGCCTTGCATTGTTCTGCACGGCCCCTGTACTGGTCTCAGTCACCCGATGTCAGCATCCAAAAATCATCCCTTTCACCTTTACAAGTTATCATTCAACCCAACCACTTGAAGATCTGTTTACCAACTCACCAGTTACTCCCAGAAAAGTTTAAGTTTTAATTACTGCTGGGAGTAGTACCCTTGATAGGCATAACCTCTGGAAATATGTTGATTGACTAAATGATAGAGTTAATAAAGAAATGATTAAATGCTCCGCAAAATCTCACTACTTTTCATTTTTATTCTATGTCTGTCTATGTCATCCATTGTTTTGGATGCATGAGTATTAAGCTAGAGACTATATGAGTAAGTGAGCACTTGGATTGCCAGAAATAAATGTGAAAGCAGAATACTGAAAACACTACATTTTCATGTTATATGAGAAAAAATATCTACAGCCATTACCATTCATCATTACCAACATAACTAAGCAATAAAATCTTCTAACATAAGCCAAGTATGTGCCTTGATTCCTTTTCCCTATATCTAAATTTCAAACAGCCAAATGATTCTGAAGGAAATGCTTTAGCAAAGCATTACTTTTCTGCAGTAGAAAACAAAAGACCTTGCCTTCAGAGTCAATCATGCTGAACTCAGTTTGATGGAAGAGGGAATCTGTTTGTAGGTCAAGGGGGAGAAGAGTTTGGGAAGCTCGTAAAAGAAAGAAAACCATAAGAGGGCTAATAGTTACTGTCAGAATATAATTTGTGTGAGAAGAGCCAGATAACATATTAACCTTCTCCACAGACTCATAAGCCGTGGTTTTGACCATATGGAAGCTCACATTCCCACTGAGTGAATGTAAATAAAGGTTTTCAACTCCAGTGCTATCAAAACCATTTATGTTTCTAGCTCAGCAAGCCTTTCAATTCTTTCCTAGACATATTTAGCATAAAAGGGCATCCCACTGTTTTCATTACATTTGGATGAAAAAATAGTTTATACCCTAATCCTTATTTGTTTTCTTCTAATAGGTTTTTGAAAGAGAAAACATATATCCTATGCTTTAGATTGCTCCTTCGTGATTGAAATATAATAAAGAATCACCAATTGACAACCATTATACCAAGAAGAATGACATGTCACATTTTTCCAATCTCAGCATTACCAGTATTCCAACAGAAATAAAACTTTACAGTGAATTACATCTGTGAGGACATAGGAATTCAATAACAGTTTGTGATGGTTATTACATTTATGCCTTTGGCATTGAGAGGCAACCTTAAATATTTTGGAAATCAACAGGCTTCTGGTTCAAGTGTGGATGACGGCAGTGGGTTAATGCTCTACCTACCTTCTGAAATTTTGGGTTCACATTGAGAATAAGCCAATACTTGCAATCTTTGTGAGTTAGCTGGTAATAAAATGTCTTCACGCTGTGTGTACTCCATGTGGGAAATTGTGATTGCCACCAGGTGGGTAAGTTTATGAGTTTTTGTACTTAAATTGATCAGAAATTAATAATGATGTATTATTCCTAAGAGAAAACCTTACAAAATATTTCAAATATGCAAACACAAAATTGGAGCGGATATAGAAATGCATCTTGATGTTCTGTGAAAAATTAAGGAAAGTTGCTAATGACATGAAGAATTCCAGGAGATGTGGAATCAAGTGTTCAATTTTAAGACTTTTTCAAGACTTGTTAATGTTGAAGTGGGATTAATGAATACCCAGGGGAAAGGACCAGACTGCTGGCTGAGGGGAAGGTTTCCACTGAGAGTAGGCACTATTGGCATGTGCACACATGTTCACGCATGTGCATACACACAATACAACCAGCATATTACCAACTGTTGGTGGCATAGAAATGTATGAGATCAGATCATGGTATATGTGAGTGGAGACACAATTTTGTCTGAGTTGGGACACACCAACATCCAGAGGAATACGGAGGAGGCCAAGACAGTAAGGAGGCCTAAAAGGAGAAATTACCATAGAGGTAAGAATCAAAGAGAATCCATATACACGGCATGACAACCAGAGTGCAATCTCTTGTGAGAAGAGAAAAAGAGACAGGAAGTCACCTTTCTTAAAAATTTTCTTATGACTTATGTCTTAAGAATTCATGTATGTAATTGTTTCTAAATTATTTCATAACTATTTAATTAGCTACAAAACAAGCAAAAAAAAAAAAAAAACAACTGAGAAAGATACTGATTGAATTCATTGCTTCCCATAAAGTTGGCCAGTAATTTTGGCATCATGAAAACACCTCAGGGTCTTTTATAAAGGACTCTGCCAAAAATGTCCAATAATAAATCTTCTTCATGTCTGTCTGTTTTTTGCTTAGCAGAGAACTTCCACAGTTAACCCCTCACATTCACCTCATCATCGCCTTCTGATTGTTAGTGGAGGTCTGATTATTTCCTTTTATTTGTGCGATATGAAAACTGAGATGCAGTGATGTTAAATAAAATGCTCAGAATCATAAGAAATATTAGCGACGAAAGGAATTAAGGCAGAGCCTTGTTGTCCTTGACACCTTTGTTAGGCCTTTGTGAAAACAGCCTCCTGCTGCTCTCAGGCTTTCCCTGAAAAATCGCAAAGTAGATCAGCAAAACGCATTTAAAAAAATTCTTGTTAGATTTTTGTCCTCAAATCCCCGGTTATCAACTAAAGCTACATCCCATTTGCCTAAACTAGGTGTTAGCAGCAAAGTTGTCTGTTTTTCATCACACGCATGGCAAAAACGGATCCTTCTTAGGAAATCACTATGAAGAACAGAGACTCAATTAGCAAAAACAAATTAGTTCCTCTAGCTTATGACGTGCTACTTTAAAAAAATAAATAAATGGGTCCAGTGGTGTGCGGAACTGGCACAAGGATAGGGCCAACTGTGCACATCTCTTCCCACCTCCACCTTCAATGACGTCATGTTGGTAGCTTGAAACCCACCATGCTGGGAGTATTTACAACACAGTGAGCATTCCATGCTACCAATTAAGGCTTTGTTTGTTTCTTTGTTTTTGCTAAATATTTATCAGCATAAAGACTGTACATGGCTTATGTGGTATCTGTAAATAACTACCCACTCTCCAAAGTGCCACTTAATTTATCCATTTTGAATGTTAGCAAAGGTGGAAAATACAAAATTCAAAAGTAGTTTAAAAACAATGCCAATATATATATTGTTGTGCATAACTATTTTTGCATGATTCCTTAGATTTAACAAGGGTGTAGTGTTTTAAAAAGGTTAAAAAATGTAAAACTTTAAAACTTCTGCCCTGGCTGGTGTGGCTCAGTGGATTGAGCGACGGCCTGCAAACCGAAGGGTCACGGGTTCGATTCCAGGTCAGGGCACATGCCTGGGTTGAGGACCAGGAACCCTGTAGGGGGCGTGTGAGAGGCAACTACATAACCACACATTTATGTTTCTCTCTCCTTTCCTTCGCCTCTCTCTAAAAATAAATAAATAAAATCTTTTAAAATAAAAAATTCTGTAATATTTTGTTGTATAACTCTACCAATATTTTGGAAAATTAAATTTCTAACATTAGTATACTAGAATATTCATTAGGCTTTATTCTCTCAAATATAACTAAATTGCCTTCCAAATTTTAGCATGATTTACTAATTTACTGTGAAAAATCTGTCATTTTTACTCATTTGAAATTTCACTTTTATTTTTTCATTTTACGGTATTTTTACGTTCCCATTTTTCCGTCATACCTCTTCCATATCCACCCACACTGCCACCCCCGCCCTGTAATCATTGCTCGCGCCCATCCCCCCACCACTTCTATTGGAAAATACAGTGCAAATGTCTGCCTGGGTGGTTCTCTGAACTTTCACTTCATTTCCATTATGAATGTATGTGTATCACAATGTAATCCCACCCTATTTTATCTATTACAAATTGATAGACATAGTGGAGGTTTAGTTAATATTGTGAAATACACCATATGTTGTAATAATAATAGAATCACTTGATATTTTAAAATTTTCTAGTGTTCTTAAGATAAATACTACTCTGCAAAACAACTTTTTGGTAAATTTTAGGAGTAACTATCTCAAAATATGTTTAAAAATCTGTTAAATTATTGTTAATACTTTGGTATGTTGGAATGAACAATAAATGTATTTCAAAAATTCATTAATAATCATATGAATCAGTATTAGAAATAGTACATTTATCTGAACAGGTTAAAAAAAAACCTTTTTCTTAGGAACTGGAAATCATTCTCTGTACATACTATATCCTTTTTTATTTTTAATTTTAAAAAATATATTGATTTTAAAGGGAGAGAGGAAGGAGGGGAGACAGAGAGAGAAAGAGCGAGAGAGGGGGAGGACTACACTGACTCATTGCTCCTCTCACCCAGGCATTCACTGGTTGATTCCTGTATGTGCTCTGACCAGGGATCCAACTTGCATCCCTGTGGTATAGGGATGACTCTCCTACCAACTGAGCTACCTGACCAGGGCCATACTGTACTCTTAACAGGGCTAGTGGGCTACTTTTTTCCAAAAAGACATGGAGAATACATTCTCCTCCATCTTAAAAATGTGAAAATAAGCAATACCAGTTGCATTTTTTTTCTGAATGTGTGTTTCATCGATTCTTTATTTAAGAAGAGCTGAAAATAACTTTCCATCACAATAATCCCATGACACAGAATTTCAACTATGAGAATTAGTAACAGAATGAGTGACAAATGATGGGGAACAATTGACAGATACTAGTAATTGTATGTGCTACCTTGGTTATTCTGTTCTGTCCAGGCTTCTCTATTTCATTTCGCCATCCTTTATACATTGAGCTTACTCATCCATCTTGTAGAAGGACGGAAAATTGCATAAATGGGTTGTTCGGTCGTATTTAGCACTGATAGAATAAAAATGAGCATTACCGTTAAAAGTAGGTATTAGAGCTCATCAGAAGTGATATGGTCTGCATTACCCCTTGTCTCATTGGAAAGGCAGTTTTTTCTTGGGCAGAGTGTTCCAAATACTGATGAAGAGCTCTTTCCATCTGAAAATTTCACACAATGGAAAGAGTAAATAGCATATCTAACTTCAGGAGAGTATGCATGTCAAATGCGATATATATTTTCTATGTTATGCACTAGAAAGCTAAAACTTTTGAGAAAATATTCCTTCCGCCTAAGAATATTTTTAAAAATCAACAGTCAGCAATTTGATATAATTGGAAGCAGGAACAACTAGTGATCTCCTGTTATATAAACAACATAAATGAAAAAAACTGTGCATGATGTGGGATACTTTGTAATTACTACTTTTTAAGACATTTAATGATTGAATCTATAATTTTAAGATCACAGAAATCACATCCTAATTCAATGTCACTAATGTTCTAACCCTTTCTTTGTCAGCTGTCTGTTTCATTTGGGAGGCCATCAAATATACCACTTTTATGCAATAAAATCAGTCTATATCTCACCAGACAGGTTTCCCATCTACGCAGGGGGGTCGGTCAAACCCTGCTTTCACTATATTTGTATCATAGAAAGCATCCCCATTTTGATCTGGTCAGAACAGGACAAGCGTCAAACATTGATAGAAAAAAGTCTGTATACAATAGTCTAGCCTACCTTCTAAAGAGAACGCAGGAAAAAGAAACACGGGATTAACTCTAGCAAACCTTTTCATTATACCTATGCCGTAATTTCATAGGGCAAATATTTTTTATGAAAGGTGACATTATAAATCAGGCACAAAGCTTGCCATGAGGAATTGCAAATGCTATGAGGTTAGGGACATTGACAGTCTTATTTATGGATGTGCCTAGATTACCATATGGCACACAGAAGGAGATTTAAAAAGTGCTCAGTAAATGAATGAATCACCCACACTATACACAAGGAAGAGAGTGATAGGTGACTTCCAAGTGCTATTAATTAGGAGCTGGGATACAAAGAGGAGAAAGAGAGTTTTCTCCCTGCTGGGAGGCTTGCAATGGGTCTCAGCCACACAAACATCCCCCTTCACCCTCTCTCATCGCCAATCCTCCTCGGCCCTCTCTCATATAAGGAGCAGAGCTGACCAAGATTTTCAAGGAAGTACTATTGCGTCCCCCTTTTTTCACTAAAATAAATTCTTCTGGGAAACATCATTGAGAATGTTTGAGTTTTTCCTAGCTTTCTGACTTCTGAGAAAGTTAGAAATAACCACCAGATTTTGTGCTGCATTTTAAAAGGAGGCCATAAAAGAAGAATGATGGTGGTCTTCACAAAAAAGCTTCTGTTTCTCTGCAGGTCAATGAAACAGCATCATTTGTGGGATGAAATGTTACACTATCACTATGATTATAAGTCTTCATTTTATAGAAAAGTAAATAACCATTAAAACGTTTCTACTACAATTCTTATTGATCTTCCAGTTTCTGTTTCATCATCTATGTATTGCTGGATGAAGGGCGGGGAATTTATTTTCTGTTCTTACGTGTCAAGGGAACTTTTTAAAAAATCCACAAATAAATTATTGTATTTGTGAATACGTTCAAATACAGATCATACAGTTAAACTCTGGCCCTGTGTTCTCCATTTCAAGAGGACCCCGTATTTTCTGTTTACTCTCCAGCCTTGCACCAATATTCCTCAAACAAGGAGCCACACACAACTATTTTCCCTTGAGACCAGAACTGTGCCCAGCCTGAGACTGGAGCCTTGCTACCATTCTGTCTGACAGGTGCCTCTTTATCACCTCCCCCAGGTCCGCTGAGGCAGTGAGTGACCTTCCCAGTGAAGCTCAGCTGACTCCCTGTGTGGGATTTAGCACCTGTTAATCATCTGCTTGCCTCTCCCCAATTGTCTGTCACCAAACTCTAGGGATCAGTGGTTGTCAAACTTCAGTGTGCTTTAAGAATTGCATGGGGAGCTTATCAGAGGTGTATGTGCCAGGACTCAACTGAACGCATTCTGATCTGGTAGGTTGGGCTGATGATGTGCATTTTTAACAAACACACAGGCTGCTGCAGGTACAGATGATTCTCAGACTTTGAAAAAGTTGCCGTTGAGAGTTTTATCTCCTTGGGGAGACTGTTCTTCAGAGGTTGCTGCTAGCTCCTCTTGCATTAGCCCCACCACAGAGGGTCTAACTCTTATCTCCATTTAAACAATCTTGGAATGTTTGGACCATCAAATTACCTACCCAGATCCACATGTTGCTTCTTCATACTCTCCCGTGTTTTCTGTTCTGGAAGCCCTGCAGATACTTCGAGCAGAGGGGTTGGTTCTAAAGAGCAAATAATCAATGATCTAGAGACTTAAGTGGGCCTCATTTACATCTCAATGGGAACTCCTTATTGTTCTTGTCTCAAAGTCATCCCCTGAAACCCTGTAATTAATTGTAACTCAACTTCTCAATTTCTAACCATGACATTTTTGCATAACAAGCAAAATATATAGTTAAACACCTTCCAGTGAAATCAGCATATTCAGTTGTAAAATAGAAATCCAATTACATTGCCGAAGCTCTAGGCTGGGAGGTTTGGCTTTATATAACTTTTGGCAGAACATATGTGAAGATGGTGTGAAATGGCTTCGGGGTATTTTCCTTTTGTGAGAAATTACAGGTTTCATAATGCAAACCAATTATTTTCAGGAGTTATTGAACTAAGGTTAATAGTTATTCTATAATATGTATAATATTTATGATATGTCACAAATATTGCTGAATTTATGTACCTTGTCACGAATCAATAATACACTTGTAGAGTAAGAAGCCAAACCAATGTGCTTATTATTTTAATAGGAAAGGGACATTTGAGAATTTGCCATAAAATAAAAGTGATTTTCTCACTATACAATGCTATTAGTTGTCATGAATGCCAGGACAAGAGAGGATTTTCACAAGTGAACGCTGTAAAATTCGTCACTTTTGTCTGTGAACTAAATAGGTAACACGATGCATTTGTTGACTGCACACATTAGCTTCCCGGAGAGTTTAAATATTCTTTCACTTTTGCCCTGTACGCTTATTCACAACAACCAAATTATGAGACCTGATTTTTGGAGTCATTTTAGATGTCGTGGAAGGAAGAATGTATTGAGTACCAGGAGATTAAATGTCATGGCCGCTTTGAAACTCCCCTGCAGAGTGACCACGGGTACATCACTTAGCTCCGAGATTCAGTTTCCTTTCTCTAAAATGAGCGAGTGGAACCGTGTGATTTCTAAAATTATTTCTAACATGAAGTTACAAGACAATTATCAGAAGTCCAGCAAAAGAGACGTCTTTTAAAGAAGACACAAACCAGAAGAGAAATCATCAATTTCTTATCTTAAAAAATAAAATAAAATAGTGATAATTTCAACTCTTTGATTGTTGAGATTTAATGAAGACAGTGTAGCTAAAAACAAGTGGCAAAATGGCCCATAATATAGTTTGAGAATGTACTAACTGCTCAAACATCAGTACCAATATCATGATCACTTTTATCATCAGTCTATATTGTTACTTGCATTGTTTGTGTGTTCTGGGGGGGGTTGTTATGGTATTTATTACTGTTAGAAAATTTGGTTACTGCATGGAAAATGCAAAGCCTTGATCAGCATGTAATCTGTTTTTAGCTATATGGATGTCTACCAGAATGGCTTAAATTTTTTCTCTGGTGAAAGCTGAACTTGCAACTTTTCTACAGTTGTATTTCTTAGAGGAAATCTGAGACATCTGCTTCTGGATTGATGCAAATACTAAAACCATTGCCTTTCTGGCAATTTTGCATCTCCATATCTGGCATTCAGGTGGAAGCAGAAAGAAAATGAAAAATGATGAGTTATACAGAAAAGTTACCAGAATTTCTTCAAGGTAGAATAAAATGTAATCTGCAGAATGACTGGTCGGGAAGAAAGGTGTCCACCACCACCTCCGCGGTGCGCTGACCCACCCTCACAGCCGACTAGTGAGCCGTTTAGCGGACTGCCAACGGAAAGGGGGCATCTTGGAGGGGACCAAAAGTTGTTCCTTAAACACATTCCTAAGTTCTAAAACTCAGATTCCTTCAACTTTAAAAATGAAGTATATAATAGCAAATTTTAGATGTACTCTACTGAGAAGAGGGAAGCCCTTTGTGAGGGTAATGAGGGCAGCAGTCTCTTTATTTCGCACTTAAAAGGCTTAAATGACTGCAAGGTAATTGACAGCTCCCCAGGCGCTGTCAGGAGGAGCTAGGTTTTGATTTACTACATTGACAACTAAACTCTGGGCTTTCCAGATCTTTATAAAGTAGCCACAAATCAATGAGTGTTTTGTTGAGCAGAAACTTTTGAACTCTGAAATCCTGGGCAAGAGTCTAGATTGAGAGGGGGTATTTTCACAGGGCAAGGATCCTTATCCTGTAGAAATCATGCATCAGGTGCACATCATGTATCTTTTTCTCTTTGCCTGTATCTCTTTCCCCCCACCTCAGAGATCACTCCACTCCTCTTCTGCCCCGACAAAGAAGGAAGAGTTAGCCAAGGGAAAATGACCAAAGGATAAATGGAAAGCTACCAAGGGAGACTAAGATGGCTGTGGAAGCATAATTATCTCTTAAAGTTTAACCTGAAGATTTTATTACATATACACATATAACAATGTAATATATATTATATATTATATACTTAATATATACATATATAATACATATATGGTTATAAGGTACATATATATTTGAGATACATATATCAAGTAAGAGAAAATAGAAACACAATAGATAAAAAATAGATATACAGGGGAGGAGAAATGAAATGGAGAAAAAAATGATTAATTTGATTTTATATACCTTGCCAACCTTTATGTTTACATTTTCCCAACATTATATATTATTATATATTAGATTCATTGCTAGATTTCATTTTCCTTTTAGAAAGAGTTCCTAATGCTATTTTAATTTACAGTCATTTGATTACCATTAGTGAATTAAAGGTTTTCACATATGTCTTGGGAGCTACATCTTTTTTCTTTTGTAAAGTTTGCATAAATGAATACCTGAATGTGTGCCAAAACATTAATGACACGTAGATGAATGGTGTAGTTGACTTTTCTTTATTTTGCTTACTTACATCTTTAGTCTTTTAATCATCTCTATTGCCTTTTTAATCAAGTAAATAGATGACAATGACATGTCAGTGTTCAGTCAAAATTCATTTATCTCCATATGTTTTAAACAACTGTAATGCATCAGGCGCTGAGATAGATGCTGGAAATAGAGGTATAAACAAGACACAGGGTTTCTTAGGATTCCAATATCCAGGAGGGAATGTAAAGGGGATTTTAATATTAGTATTTACAAAGTGTTATTTTAAAAAAAAGACAGTAGAAAAATCTTCTTCCCCCGCCAAAAAAAAATGTAGTATGTAGAATTTCACATATATAGGGTGGGGCAAAAGTAGGGTTATAGTTGTGAGTACACAAAACACAGTTTATTCTTATACTGTTATTTATTAACTATTATGTAATTTTTCTTACAAACAACTGTAAACCTACTTTTGCCATACTCTTTTTATATATTGTTGAGGGCAAAGACAGAAATTTTGTGACGATGACCAGTTTGATGAATTACAAATTATTCTGTGTGATGAAACAGGCTAAGTGATGGAAAGATAATTTGAGAAGATTAAAAGAGGAAGTGTGCAGCAGGTTAAAAAGGGCCCATACCCACTTTCCAAAATATGAAGGAGATTAAAATGTGTTCTACAGGCGTTGAGGAGTTACTGAATGCCCTTATGTTGAAAGTGACATGATCAAATTGCCACATTAAAAGAAAAGCCAACTGAGTTACATAGAATGGTTCAGTCTATATACAACATCTGTCCAGAAGGTGCCAAGCCATATAATATGAAAAATAGAGACATTTATTGAAGAAGATATAAGAAACATTGTATATAGGACAATGACACCTTAGTTCCCTTCAAAGTAGGTACCTGGGGACCACACGCAGTTCTCTCAATCTCCATCAGCTGCCCTGTCATATTTTCTTTGAGTCTCATTGATGAGCTGAAGCCTCTTCCCTTTCAAAGGTGATTTTAGTTTTGGAAAAAGCCAGAAGTCACAGAGCACCAAATCTGGGTTTTAGGGGGCCCAACTCACCTGGCTGGTTTGGTGTTTTGCCAGAAATTCTGCAAGAGACATGCTGCGTGAATGAGCATGTTGTTGGGATGAAGCTGCCAATCACCAGTTGCCCATAGTTAGAGCCTTCTGAATCATCCGAATAGTTTACACAGGGGAATGTTCAAATTTAATGCAAAACTGATGCAGATTCATTGCTCTACTCACTCAGTCATTTTGAATATGACGGCAACACAGTACACATGCTCACTCAATGGCGTCTACTGCCCCCATTGACTAGTACAGTGAAGTTGTCATTGTTCATGCATGCACATTGTAGTCCCCTCTCCTTGGTTGCCAGGTTACACTGATGTCACACAAACTGTTCACATTATATTAAAAATGGCTGGACTTTTTTCTGAACAGAATCTGAATTGATGAAGACTGTATAACTGGAAAGGAATAGGTCAGACATATTTAGGAGATAAATTCTGGAAAACATTCTGACTAACTGAATTGGGAGAATGATAAGGAGGAAAGTATCTGAAATAAGTCCCTTGTTGCCAATTTGGTTGACTAGGTAGATGGCTGTACCACCTCTGAGAATGGTAAGGTGCAAACAGAGGCACCTATTCTGAGGGGAGAGAAATATTAGGCAAAATGGGTGGAGACATCTAGAAGACAGTGAACATGTGCATTAGGTAAGTGGCAAATGATATGTTTTTTAAATAGAGATTTGGGAGTCAATTAATTTATTTACAAATTCACTTATTTGATAAATAGTTAGGTGGACTGGTAGCAGTAAAAGCCAAAAATATGGATGCTATTAGGCAAGGAGATATGTTAAGAGAAAAAAATTGAGAAGACTTGAGTAGGTATTATAGGGGAATATTTAAGGACCCAGATGAAAAAGCCAAGAAAGGCAACCTATAAAGTAGTCAAAGAGGATGAAGGAAAACCAGTAGAGAATATTGTCACATATCCTCAAAGAGGATCAATCATCAGTCAACAGTGCCAAACACTAAAAATGTTGTATGAGAATCGAAAGTATTACATTGCAAATGGTACTTAGACTGTCATTTAAATCATAGCACTACTACTTTCTGTAGAGCAGATTTGATGGAACACTATTCTAGTATGATAGAGAAATAAATGGAAGATGAGAAAGCGGCAACTTTTCCAAGAAAATTAGTTTTTTCAAAGGAAGGAGAATGATAAAAGTAGTTTCAACAGTGAAGATACAAATTTGAGGGATTATCATAGTGCATGTATTTGCAACAAACTAATTGCTTGCTTGTTTTCTCAGATGTGAAAGAAGCTTATGCCTGTTTGAAAGCTTCTGAAATGATGCAATGATTCTTTTTCCTTGTATTACCAAGTGAAGTGTAAATCTGAGGGCAGCATCTACAGTAAAAACACACATCAGACACAAAGATACATGCATTCAGGTAGTACTCCCTATCCAATCACTTCAATCTCCTTTGCCTCTTTCTCGGCAACCCCCCTCCCACACACACACAACAGTTATCATTTACCTTCTTCTTCTATTTCATTGGTGCTCCCTGTCCTTACTTTCTCCTCGTCCCCCTTTCTTCTCCTCTTTTTCCTTTTAGTTAGCAATTCAATTTCATCGTACAAAGTAAAAATATTTATTGCCATTGACTATAAAATCTATCAAGACATTTTGGTTTGGGGATGATCATTCTAACTTAGAATCAATCCCTTGTCAATCCTGGTAGAGATTTCGCCTTTGCTGAAACTGATCACGCACATAACCATGACAACTTGGAGCACACCGGAGCAGCTGCTAGGAAACTACTTTGCAGTGTGAAAATGAAGCTGGGCTGTGGGTATCTGACCTCAACCATTACTAAGAACATGGTACAACAGGTTCGGGCAGGAACAATGTTAGATACTCTGTCTCAACTTTATTGATGTACAATTAATGATAATTATTTGTACTTGTATTTTCCATAGATAGTTTATTATTGTCCTAAATAAGCAAGTACAATTCTCATAATGATGACGACATTGTACCATTTTTGCTTACATAAATTTATCTGCAAGTACTATGTATTTTACAATTATGACATATTACAGTATTTATTTAAAATGCTTAATAAAAATTTAAGTAGCAGGACCAAGCATTATTCAAATGTAAATTCAAATATAAGACAGCCAAGTCCGTTTTGAATAATTATTTTTGATTTGCTAATTGTGATAATTATAGTGGTTAAGTATGCAAATATATATTTACTTCAGGCACTAAAACACGGAATTAGTTTACATGGCCCCAAGATAAATGATTAGAAGTTAGAGATATTTCCACTCAATCATACATCAATTGATATGATTGTAAGATTCTTTTCTTTTTACCCCGTTGATGTAGTGGCTTATGTTTATTGATTTTCAAATGGTGTTCCGGGCTTGTATAGCTGTACTTAATCTCATTTGGTCATGGGAATAATTCTTTTTATCGCAGTTGAATTTGATTTGCTAATATTTTGTTAAAGATGTTTGCATATATATTTATGAGAGATGTTGGTACATAGTTTTCTTGTCCTTTTTGTAATATCTTAATTCTGTTTTGGTGTTAGGATAACACTGGCCTCATAGAATGCGTTAGGAACTGTTCCCTCTGGTGCTATTTTCTTAAATAGATTGTGAAGAACCGATATCATTCCTTCTTTAAATGTTTGATGGATTTCACCAGTGAAACCATCTGGCCCTAACAGAAGGTTATTAATTATTGATTCTATTTCTCAATGGATATAAACCTATTGAGATTATCTATTCCTTCTTGATTGAATTTGCTAGTTTGTATCTCTCAAGGAAGTAGTTCACTGTTATCTAAATTATGAAGTTTGTGGATACAGAACTGCCCAACTGGCTACTGCAGAACAGGGGCCCTGTGTGGGCCACAAAAGGGACACTGCCCCCACTGCAAGGCAATCCAGCCTTGCCCACCGAGACTGAGCTGTGATCCTTCCACCCCATGATGGCCTGAGGGCTTGGCTAGCAGAACCAGCCCCCAGCCAGCACCCTTGATAAATTAAGCAGCATACACAATTTAAAAAAAAAGAACTGTTCATAGTATTCTATTATACTTTGAATGACTGTGGGATAAGCAGTGAATACCTTTCTCCATCCATTTCTCGGCATTGGTAATTTGTGTCATCCCCTTTTTGCTTGCTTAGCTTGGCTAGAGGTTCATCAGTTTTATGGATCTTCTCAAAGACCCACCTTTTGGATTTATTGATTTTCTGTATTTTTTTTCCTGTTTTCCATGCCATGAATTTCTGTCCTAATTTGGATTATTTATTTTCTTGTGCTTGATTTAATCTTAAATTACTCTTCTGCCTGTACTTTCCTAGGTTAGAAACTTAGATTATTAATTGTAGATCTTCTCTAATATATGCATTATTCAAATCACTCTAAATGCATAACTGTATTTTAGTTTTCAATATGTGAAACAATTTAAATATATTACAGATGATACAGATGCCTGTAAGATTATTAAGTATGATCTAGGCACAAAGTAAAAATACTGTTAAGCTTTCACAGCCTTGGAGTACAGCACAGAAAGATCAGTGGAAAATTTTACTTGCACTGACTTTAGATATTATAGAAATACTCCTTATGGAAGACTTGGAACTTATCACAAAATTATTTCTTCCTAGTGGCTCGTACTATCATAAAAAAAAACAGGTATTAGAGAGAGACTAACTAGTCCTAAACATCTAACTGGTTGGATTGTTTATTGCTTAAAAAGTTACTATTCCTCCTTTACCTCCAAATAAAGTGAATTGTTATGCTGGCCACAGCTATGGGCTTTCATGAAGTTTGGCTTATACAGGCTCCTTTTTAATTCCATATCAACTCTTACTACGTCTATAAAATTTTATCTGATATCCATTAACTAAACTTATTTCTCTTACATTTGTATTTGTAATATACTTTTTATTGTATTACAAAAGATCATTTTAACAAAAAACAATTTGTAACAGAATATATTGTTGAAGTATTAGAAAAATATATATTTAACATTACATTCAGAAATTTAAAATATTAAATATAACAATGAAACTTTGTAAATGATGTAATTTTGGTACCATGCTTTGGGTTAAAGTGCTTCATTAAATGTTCACTGCCATTAACCTATATTATAAACTTCTGGTACTTGTGGAATATGTGCATTGTTTACATTTTATCTTATAAATAACATGGCGTTGAACTTTACCAACATTCATGAGGATTTCTTATATGCCTTCAATATAGAAAAGCTGTGTCAACCCATATGCAAAATCCTAAGGCTTTAGACACATGAAGCTAAATTCCCTCACCTTCACATTAAAAATAAATAATAATAATATGGTACTTTTACAAGAAACATGAGTGTTTATTTTATAACTTAGTCAATACTTAAAACCTACTTTCTATTTTGAGAGGAAAAATTGAATTACATTGTTTATTAATTTTAATATCTTAGATCATTTTGGAATTGAAATGTTTTTTCAATGTTTTCTTGGCCACTTGTGTTTACAGATTGCCTGATCGTGTGAGTTTCTCATATATACGAGAAATGTCTTTTGATTAATCATTTTACATATAATTTTTTCATATTTTCTTTACCATGTTTTGGTGGTTACAGATATGGGTGTGCATGTGTTGGTGTATATGTGAGTTATTTCTTGTTTTCCAGATGTCTACGCCTGTCTTTGTCCTGGTGTTTTGCCTTGACCATGACGTTCAGAGCAGTGACTACTAATAATAAAGATCACTGTACCCTTGACTTAAGAAAAAAGGATCTAGGGTTTTACCACTTAATTTAATGTTGTCTATTGGTTTGTAATACACATAGCTATTGTATTATGTTTTAAAACTTCAGTTCTAGTAACATTTGTTTATTCAAGAACTATAATTGCATTTTAAAATATATTTTACATTGATTAAGGTAATAATATTGAAATATTTCATTCTTTTATCTATTAAACAATATTTATACTGAAATGCTTTTGCATTCTTAGAAGAAATGTAAATCGATTAGGTGTATTATATTTTATTATACTACTGGAATTTTGTTAGAATTCTAAACTTGGTTTATTATTTATATCTGTGGTTGGGATTGATCTGAGAGGTATGTGAGAGAGACAGAGAGAGACAAAGAGAGAGAGGGAGAGAGAATGCATTTGTTTATTTGGTTTCAGAGTCACTATGGCAATTAAACATGGACTGGAAATATTGACATCTTTTTAAATGCTCTAAAAATACTCGAATAATGTTAGAATTACCTGTGTCTTGATGAACTGAATGAGATAACCTACAATAACTTTTGGGGTTTATTCCATTATAATTGCCTTTTCTTAGAGTTTCTGGCTATCTTGGTAATAATGATTATTTCATATTATATTATAGAGTAGTATATAGAACCATTTCACCAACATTTTAAATTATATTACTATGTGAATATTCATAGATTCATCCCACTTATTTTATTTTAAAAGTTCATACAAGCATGGGTTAAAAAACGTGAACAGTACAATTCACTTCAGCTCATAAGCAATACTTCATATAAAATGCTTTTCCCTAGAGGTAAAATATTCTTGTTGGTTATTAGCAGTATACTAAACAGTTTAATTACACATCTCTCCTTCTCAATCTGATTTATTAAGCTAAATAGTATATTGTTACATAACTAAAAAACAAATTAAGAGAAGGGGAGGGGAGGTTTACAGCATTTATAATCACCATCACCCATTTATCCCCAATATATAATAATTTGTGTTATAATCTTAGTATGTATCTTGTATAAACTGTATCTTAGTGTGATCTTGTATAAAGTATTTTGTTCAAAGCTGGGCCCTCAGATATTTTAATTTGAATATTCTCTTTCAAATCACTAAAAAGTGAAATATAGTGATGTCAAAATCATAATCAACCCCTCAGTTTTAAAGTCCACCCTTCCTTATACAAAGTGTTTACCACTCCAAGCCTCAGTTTAATCATATGTAAAAGAAAGTTATAGTAGAGAATGGATAGGGCTATTATAGGATTTAGGGTCAATGTATAAAAATGCACTTAGCATAATATGGTTATTTCCAATGTGTAAGCACTACATCAAGGAGAAAAATCTCAGAAAAGTAGAATATTATACTTGTAGATTAGAGGGACTTCCTTGAGAAGATAGGTAAACTGCAAAGACGTCCCAAGTTCAAATAAGAGCTGTGATTCTTTTATTGCCTTACCTTAAGATTTAACAAAAGCTTTGAGGATTAATGAAGCAAAGTCAAAGACTGCAAGAAGAAATTTGGAGATAAACTAAGCTAAAGAAGACACAGGTTAAAAGAAACTGCCATGCAGATATTTGATCTGCAGAATTTACCAGGATTCACATGCGATGGAAAATAAATCCAGGATATTGATGAGTATGACATAAACTTGGCCTATTTCCCGTGATGTCTATACTCACAGTTCTGTTACAAAAATTAATAAACAAAAGTAACAACATAATTATGATGCTAAACTTGTGTGACCTTCTAATATATCTGCTAATTTATCAAAGATTAAATTGCCTCAAGCAGAGCTTAAAAGCATATTATTGAAGTAAAATTTGTTGAAAATCATATACATATACATGTATACACTGTATCACAGTCTGAGAGCCAAAATAAATGTTTGTCCTTATTTCATGACAAATCCTTGTTTTAGAAATGAAGAAACTGGCCTTCAGGAATCTGAAATGACTGCACTTTATAAAATTGTGTCTTAGAGTGTGAGCCAGTATATAATTCATTTGACTCAGGTCTCTTTGTTCAAATGCTTAGTTTACCCAGGGTGCTTCTTTCTCCAACTCTTTTGGTTAAAGGTAGAGTGAATAAAATCCGTTATGCTGATGTTCTTTAGTGACAACAGCCAATCCTGGCCACTGGTGATGAAATATTTTCCCTTATATAGTATGTGTTCAGAGTAGTACAGGAAATTGATAAGAACTTGTAGAAAATAAGTACCAAAATGTTTCACATTTTAAAAGGTGAATGTCATTGGAAAAGAAAATACTACAACTCTATCATGAAGCACCCTTTATTATTCTAAAACAGCCCTCTTTATTGACATATACAGGTCTTAACTGTTTCTTAATGTGATAGCAATCTAGGGATTTAATTGTTAAACTGATGTTCAAGGAATGTAGGCACCACCCTCGCAGTTCCATACACTGGAAAATACACAAATAGAATGGGCTCAAAAATGTTTCGTTAGAGAAAACTCACAAGCAGAAGACCAGGAGGCTGCAAGGGTCCTTGTCATATTATCTTGTGGAAAAGTGTGTCAGACCTGGAACACAGCAAACTTCAGGTGGACATCGCTCCTTCTGGTCCCAGCCCCCTACAACTTCTCACTCCTGTGATGATGCTTATACTATTTATAGAGAATTTAGGAGAAGGACTGGGAACATCTAGGTCACTAAGTAACAAGGAGACACTTTTCCTGGCAAAAGGCATTGCCGGAAAAAAAGGGAAGAGTCATAAGCCAGACCAGGGTTGCCTATACAGAAAGGTCATTGTCGTCAACTGGAATCTTGGTGATTCCATTCAGCCAGCTCCAACTTGCTGAGCTAGTGCACCACAAATCTACCAGAAGGTGGAACAGGGATCTAGGAAAACTTTTCTCTTTCCTCACATACAGAACACATTTCTGTTAATTACAAAAGGCATGGTTTTGTTATTTTGTTTTGTTTGTTCAGAGAAACTGACCTTCTTTATTTTTGCACAGTACCAGAAGGGCCTAATGTTGCAAATCTTATGTTGCATTTTCCTCTTTAAACAAGTGTTTTCTAGATCCTGGCTTCTTTCATTCCTTACATTTAACCTAAGATTTCTAAGTTGGAGGTAAATATCTTCAAAGGTTTAATGTTTACTTCTTCATTGGCAGCAAATTTATAACGTTAGCTTGGTTATTTTTCAACAAATATAAAGTCAATTTAGTAAGAACGATTTCACACATTTAAAAAAAGTACTTTTAGTATCCAAACTTACAAATGTCAAGATTTTATCGTAGTAATTCCAATTTGGATTTAAAAGCTGAGAACATTTTCCTCTAGTACCAAACTATTTAAAAATCTTTATTTATCAATAAGTCTTACAGAATAAATGTAATGGTAAGGAATTATTTCTATACATATAGAGAATGTCTGACACTGTGCTTATCAGAACATCGATTCTTTCGTTTCAGTAAATACAGTAGAATGTATTAATTTTCATAATTCACCAACTAAATTACTTAGGTGAACCAAAAAGAAAAAAAATATTGCTTTTAATAATAATGCAATGAGCCTTGGAGGTGATTCTATCCAGGGGGATACAATGTCAATCTTGTATGTCTCAAAGTTTGCTAATATGGCTAATTATTTCAAACTATTTTGGCATGAAGAGCACTCTTATTGCTAATTAAAAGTCTTTATTGCAAACTGTTAGGAAGCATTTTGATTTACGTCCCTATATTTAGTTCTGGTTTAACATGTTTTGGCATAGTTGTTTTTTTTTCTGTAATTCAAAACTATAAATTCACACAAAGACTTCTAACAAAAACAATTACCTTATTGGGAAGTGATAAAAAATTGGAGAGTCTTAAAAATGACTACTTTTTCAAGATTAAAAAAATTGCAATTGACCAATCTGGTCTCTGAAACTCTGATATTTGTGCAGATTTCAAGATAATGAAAGCTGCTCAAAATATTTCCTGTAGTAGGAAACTAAAATGTTATTTAAAAGAGAAGAGATCAAGAACATTATAAGATCTCATAAATCTTACCCTGCAGAGGAAAAGCAGAAGTTTATTTATGTAATAGTAATCTTTCAAATCGGATGACAAAATTTCACTGAACATTCATATATACATATATAAAATCAACCCATTCTTTAATTTTTGGCAGGTTTTCCCTGAAAGGCTTATAAAAACATATATTATTTATAAATAGTTGATAATATTTTGTGACTGTAATCAAGATACAGGGCAAATGCATCAACAAAGAACAAAACCACGGAGGGATGCACCATTACATTACCTCTCCCGTTACTCGTCACCCCCACTTTCCGCACTCAGGAATATGGCCACTGCTTCGTTCCTGATGACCACTCAAATGTACACCTTTCTCAAAAGACAATATATACACATAATTAGATTCTGAAAGGTCACTTAAGGTAGCCATTCCTTGATAAAGGTTTTCTCATTGACAGAGACAAAGGTATGAAGTTTCAATGATAAGTCTTTCCTGATGTATAAAAATGCTGGCAAGCTATCATATTTTTAAATTTTAGCTCAAGTAAGCTTTATGTTGGCAGCTGGGAATTTCAAGACACAGAAAGTGATGATGTGGACAAATCTTTTATGTTTGGGCAGCATCTCCTCTCACTGCCCAAAGATTTCCAATTATATTAAATAAATATGCACAATGCCACCTGAAAATGAAAATTAACACCACTGTCTATAATTTAATTTGATCAGAAATGTCAGTATATTATATTGTTCAGTTAAGGAAATGTTTTTATCCTGCTGTTGTAATAAATAAAAATGAAAATATGTAATAAGTTAATAGATTTGCAACTTGGATGCTTGCAGGCAAACTGAAAATGAGATTTTTACATTCACTCTAATCTTTCATAAGTATTGATTCCAAAATTATACTAGAACAATAAATCATCTTGTGGTATTACTTTTATTTCCCCCACAGTCCTAGCATAGTATATTATGCATAGTCATTACTCAATAAAAATGTTGAGCATTTATTGAGTGTTTACAACATGCCAAACACTCTGCTAATTCCTTTAAATATATTTCTCAATTTAAACCTCTTAAGAATTGTGTAAGTTCAAATATTTAAGAGACTATATTATAAATTTATAGAAATTTTATTTTAAAAGAAAAACTATGTGCATAGGGTCAGATCACCAGAAAATCGATTCAGGTTCAAAACTTAAATTATGTGATTGTAGCATCTTCTTATCTTTTATACTATCTTGACCCTCAGGAAATTATTCTTAAACGAGTCTTGCTGAAAAGTCTGTCTGGTATTCCTTTGAGTGTGTGTGTGTGTGTGTGTGTGTGCGCGCGCGCGTGTGCACGTGCTGGGTGATTTATTGATGATGACCATTCTGACAGATGTCAGGTGTTATCTCATTATGGTTTTAATTTTCATTTCCCTGATGATTAGTGATGTTGAGCATTTTTTCATATGTCTGTTGGCCATCTGTTTGTCCCCTTTGGAGAAGTGTGTATTTAAGTCCTTTGCTCATTTTTAATTGAATTGTTTTATTGTGTGTGTGTTTAGTTTTATGTTCTTTATAAATTTTGATATTAACCCCTTATCAGATGTATCAGAGAATATAGTCTGCCATTCAGTGGACTATCTTTCATTTTGTTGATGGTTTCCTTTGCTGTGCAAATTTTTTTTTAGTTTGATGTAATCTCATTTGTTTCTTTCTTTTGTTTCCCTTGCCTGAGCCAATGTATCAGAAAAAACATTGCTATGAGAAATGTTTCAGGTTTTACTGCTTATGTTTTCATCTAGAATTTAATGGTTTTGAACTTAACATTTAAGTCTTTAATCGATTTTGAGTTTATTTTTATGTAGGGTGTAAGAAGGTGGTATAGTTTAATTTTTTGAGTGTATCTGTCCATTGTTCCCAACACCATTTATTGAATAGACTGTCTTTACCCCATTGTGTGTTCTTGCCTCCTTTGTCAAGTACTGATAAATCATAAAGTTGTGGGTTTGTTTCTGGGCTCTCTGTTCTGTTCCATTGATCTATGTGTCTGTTTTATGCCAGTACTGTTTTGTTTTAATTACTATGGCCTTGTAGTTTAGTTTGATACCAGGTAGTTTAATTCCAACTTTGTCCTTCTTTCTCAAGATTGCTGTGCTTATTTGGGGTCTTTTGTGATTTCATATAAATTTTTGTAATATTTATTCTAGTTCTGTGAAATATGCCATTGATATCTTGATAAAAATTGTGTTGAATCTATAGATCGCTTTGAGTAGTATGGACATTTTAATGATGTTA
Source organism: Mormoops blainvillei (assembly GCA_004026545.1). Taxonomy (NCBI): domain Eukaryota; kingdom Metazoa; phylum Chordata; class Mammalia; order Chiroptera; family Mormoopidae; genus Mormoops; species Mormoops blainvillei. The sequence continues at coordinate 84,674 of PVJD01002474.1, read as the reverse complement.
TTTCTTCCAATCCATGTACACGGTATATGCTTCCACTTACTTATATCTTCCTTAATTACATTCTTTAGTATCCTATAATTTTTCAAGTATAGGTCTTTTACTTTCTTAGTTAAATTTATTCTTAGGTGCCTTATTTTTTTATTGTTGTTGCATTAATAAATGAAATTGTTTTCTGAGTTTCTCTTTCTGAAAGTTCATTATTGGTGTATAGAACTGCAACTTACTTCCGGATATGGATTTTGTATCCTGCTACTTTACTGAATTAATTTTAAGTTCTAGAATTTTTTCTGGTGAAATTTTTTGGGCTCCTACTAACACATATCCTTCTCAAACTATTCCAAAAAAATTTAAGAGGAGAGAAGACTCCCAAGCTCATTTTATAAGACCACCATTATCCTAATTCCAAAACCAAATAAAGACACTATAAAGAAAGAAAATTATGGTACAGGCCAATATCCCTGATGAACATAGATGCTAAAATCCTCAAAAATATTAGCAAACCAGATCCAGCAATACATTAAAAAGATCATACACAATGATCAAGTGGTATTTATCCTTATATGCAATATATAATGGGTATGCAAAGTTGGTACAGCATTCACAAATAAATAAATGTGATATATCACATAAACAAAATGAAAGACAAAAATCACACAATTATATCAATAGATATAGAAAAAACATTTAATAAAATCCAGCACCCATTTAAGATAAAAACTCTCAGCAAAGTAGGAACAGAGAGAACATACCTTAATATAATAAAGTCCATATATGACACACCCACAGCCAACATTATACTGAATGGGCAAAGACTAAAAGCATTTCCCCTAAGGGCAGGAACAAGACAGGGATGTCCACTTTTACTACTTTTATTCAACATTGTACTGGAAGACTTATCCACAGCAATCAGACAGGAAGAAAAAATAAAAGGCATTCAAATTGTAATGCCTTTTAAGTAAATCTATCATTATTTCCAGATGATATGATACTATATGTAGAGAACTACAGTCTTTTTTGTAAATAACTTTTTTTTTTAAACATAGCCATGCCCTTTCTTTCACTTCTTTTTTATGGCTCTTTCCATGCTACAATGGCCAAGTGAAGTGGTTTCAGCAGAGGCTGTCTGGTCAGCAAAGTCTAAAATATTTATTACCTGGTTTTTCACAGAAAATCTTACCAGTCCCTGGTCTAGAATAATTTTGTACTGATTGTAGTCTCAGTTTATAGAAATAGTTTTATCATATAGTCCATGAATCATGAAAGCTACTCAAGATTTGTTTGTTTGTCAGGTGAGATTCTAGGGTTCTGGAGACTAGGCATAAGAAGCAAGGTATCACTGTAAACCAAAAGGATCTTGCATGAAAATAGATGCTGTTTACTTTTTCATAATATTTAATATTTAAACAATAATGAAACCAGCTGAAGTAGAAGTTTAAAAGCACTTTAATTAGAACGTTCAATTTTTGTTAATCTAAGTTTCCCTTTTCCGTGTAGGGGTAGATACATTACGAAGTTTACCCTTTCAGATGATTATGGGGCTCAATTAGCCACCTTCAAGTTAGAAAATCTATTAGTACATATACCACAGAGCCACTTAGTCACTTTCAGAAGTTTCACCAGTCAAGAGTTATGTAGTTTTTTCCCTAATTTGCATTCTGTATTCCTGGGAAGAGACTGTCACAAGAAATTTGGCATACATTTATATCACATACCCTGTACCTATCCATCGGGTGCCAGTGGTTAGTTTCTCTATAAATATTTGATGCCATACTAAAGGAAAGGGTGGAGAAATGTTTCATCTCATGGAATTTTGTAGTTAGCATGTCATCTGTGCCATTTCGTGAGTCTCATCAAGTGTTAAAGCTGATCTCAACTTCTCAAGATGCCCAAAGCTTATAGCTGAGAACAGCTGAAATTGGAACCAATGACATAGAAGACAAGCCTGAATAAAACAAAAGTGTTTCTCTCTTGAGGGAAAGCTGGTCTGTATGCCAGAAATCCAAAATTTATGTGGTAAGAATTCTTAAAATCATGTGGCTGTGTCATTGTACAACAAAAACTTGATTTGTTACTTCTCATATTCAGTCTTTTGCATCCCATGAATAGAAAGTGGGCTAAATTTAAGTCATTTTCTCAATGAGTCCACTTTCCAGTAGTGGATCTTAAAATACTATTAAAGTAATTTAAAACTATCAGGAAGAGAGAGTCAAATATAAAAATGTCCTCTATATTCTTAATGGTTTATTGACTGGGAATTAATGAAAATGCTATCTGGAAGTATATTTGTCAAATATGATAATACAAGTTTGCCAAAGATAAAGCATAAATTATGAAATTGAAAATAAATGATCTTATTGAAATTGTTAGATTTAAAATTGGAATAAAATCTCTACTAAATGTAATGTGTCTTTTTGTTATTTTAGAAAGTAAAATACCATTTCTTACCTTGAAATTCTTAAATTATGTCTCTCCTACTTGGAGAACAAAGGTTCAGAAAATGTTATTTGGATTAGAAAGAAGCTGTGGTCCAGGGACCTGTTTCTCTATAATTAACTAAGAAAATATTTTCTCATTATGGAGAGTAGAGTTCAAAAAAACTGTGCTTATAGATAAAGTTGAAAGCCTTTCAAAGTAAGTGAAAAATAAACCACTCTTATGAAGAGCAGAAAATAAGACTCAAATCAACTTTATTCTTCTAATTGCTATACTTCCACAGGTACCATTCAAATTGTTTCAAACATTCAAAATGATCACCACAGTGTGTCTACTTAACATTTATCATTTCATTCTAATTTATTAATACTTGATGCTTGTAAGTTTACTCTTAAAATTTGGAACAAGTAAAAAGAATTTATTTACATATATTTTCACTTAGTAATTTTTCCAGGTATTATTCAAAGAACAACTTATCTATCAGCTGACTTTTTTATAAACCCTGGAGCTAAAATCATCATTAAATTATATGTGGCATACTTATTATATTTTATTTCTTTCTCAATATAGAAAAATGCTAATATGCAGATCTATTCTTAAATCACATTGATGTATTCCTCCTCCAAAATGTTGAAATCAAGTAGAACAGGCTGCACATGAATGCATCTGTCTGGTCTATTTGGAGACACATTGTCATGAAACAATGAGGTTTTTCTGACATCTGGGAAACTCAAGTTCATTTAAGCTTCATTAATGGTGCACTTTTAGATATTGGGCAAAACAGTCCTTGAATAACTCAATTACGCTATGTATTAATGGAGATAACAAAGCTCTTTCCAGGAAGGGAAGCGAATATGCCACTAAGGATGCAAGCCCTAGTAATTGTTTCAGTCTGAATTGCTTCCATTCAAATAGACAAATGTACTTCCAGATAGCATTTCATTAATTCCCAATCAGTAAACCATTAAGAATGTAGAGGAAATTATTATTAAATAATACAAAGCTTATATTTTCAAGAGACATTTATTGCTTGTCCTTATGATAAGCTTCATAATTATCCAGAAATAGGAGAGCTGCACTATATTCCGAATATATTATTAAAGATAGAAACATATGACTCAGCCAGTTAGGGAATATTTGTCATTTTTCATTCAAATATAAACATAAACTCTGGGAGCCATAGATTAATGTTCTATAGCTTTCTGTGGTGTGCAAAAATCATATATATATATATACACATATATATATAATCGCTGAAGTTTTATTTTATGAGGGACTGCAGTATTGGCACACTTAACATCATCAGCTGGTCTTCTATTTGCTTCAGTACCAGGACAACTGAATTATGGTCAAACTTAGGAATACCGGAATAGAAAGTGTATTTCACTGAATTAGTTGCACCCTTATTCTGAATGTTACATTTACATATATGATTATTCTCAGAATGCTTTATCTGCACTCTCAGTTTTTCAACACAGATCCTTTGGCAATGAACCAAGAAATAGCACAACAAAGTTTCTGACTCCGTGTGGTTTAAAATCCAAATATGGCAGAGCTCCTTTTTAAAAACACACTGAACTGCAACTACCCTTAAAAACTTAATTTTTTATAAGAATTGGGTCAGACCTTAACATTTCATATTAAAAATACTCTTATAGGGAAACAAGTTTAACTGAACATAGGATATAATTTTTTTTAACTATTTGTAAAAGCTGTTATTAGAACTTTTGCACATCTATCTGCTCTGGTTGAAAAAATATATCAAGTAAATGAGTCAGTGCCTTGATTCACCAAAGAATTCAGTTTTTTTTCCCCTAAACTTTTAATTCAGATATGATATTTGTGTTTTTGGTTTTGAAGGTAAATACCATTTTCTTAAATAACTGCCTTTAGTTTGGATTAGATGGCGTGTGGAAGCTGTAAGCAGGAATGATTTTCTGCCACGTGTTTGGTTAAAACTGAGCTGCGTTGAGTGAGGTTATGTTTTATTTGTGACCCATTCCTTTCTGATCTCTGAAGTGCCTTGTGGATTGATACGCCTTCAGGTATCCATGAGCTAAAATGCTGTGATGCCATAGAAGCCTTCAAGGGACCTTTTATAACATGCTTCCAGACTATTCATCTGATCTATAGCTTGTTCTTACTTTTTTCTTGGCGAAACTGTTTAAAGATTACTGCTCCGTCATGGATGTGCTCCAAAATCTGGGGGTGCCTGCCGAAGTCTCCCCCGCGGATTGCCTGTCCCCGCTCCCCTCATCAGGAGAAGCTATTGCTCTGCTGGCATTGTGGCCTCTAATTTCCCGCATTCTACTCAAGCTTTTGCTTCTTACTAATGACTTCTTACTGTCTACTAATTTTATGTTTTTTTCTATCTTTCATTTTTACTACATACTTCTTTTCCCATGGCTCATAATTTTGGCAATAATGGGACTTAGTCTATGATCTTGATCAGTTAATGATAATTCTACTTACCACTTTTCTATTGAAACAGTTATTGCATTTTCCATATTTTTCTAATAATACCATCATAAGTATTTTATATCAAAGTAAATAATGTGCTTATAATATCACAAGATGATTTCACCTGTATCTCCATGTTCAATGATGATAATAATGTTAGATATGAACAAATTATCACAAGAACAGGGAAATAACACATTTTACAGATAAGTCAACTGAAATACAAAGAGACTGCATATAAAGGAAGAGTCTGGGATCCTTCCACACCCTCTGGTCCCCAAGCACCATCATTTCTCTGCTAATAATTTCTGCCACCTTTTCCATGCCACCCCCAACACTTTAAATTCCTTTCATCCATCAAGTCTGGCTGAAATAGTATATGAATTACATGAATTGTTCTATGAACTATTCAAGCAGGAAGAATTGTTCTTTCCTTGGGGTACTTTGTTCCAGCCCTGGCAAAGCAGGTTTTACATTGTTTTATGTTTAGTTCTATGTGGCTCTGCATCGGCTCTATTGGGAATTCCATGAGAGTGAGCAGCCTGGCTCCCTCATACTTGTATCCCAAGTGTTTAACACAGAGCCAGAAACTTAATAACTATTCACTTGCTTGAACTCAATATTAAAAATTGCACCCAGATCCAATGTTGTCTGCAACAGCTGAGGATACCTAAGACACAGAGAAATGGAGGTTAACCCATTTTTATCAGCTAAAGCACTGTTTATTTTCCCCCAGGCCACTCTGTTTCTCTTAATTGTATAAAATACTTAGATTGGGATATAAATATGAAGTATTCACTAGAGAGAACTGAAAATATCAATCACTTAAATCAAATATGGCTTTGGTAAATACTTAATCACCACAGGCATCAGATCTCACACAGACAATTTAAAATCAGTAAAATATTTTAAATCCACCATATATCATGTATCCTTTAGCATAAAATGTGAAAAAAAAGTTATGATTGATGGCATTATTATGAGTCCCAAATCTCATTACTGAGTATTGCTGAATTTACTTGCAGTTCAATGTTTAAATATGGTAAGATGAAAACTATTCAATGGGTCCTATAACTTGTAGCAAATCATTATTACTTCCTCCAATTGCTATTGTAGTATTATTAATCATAATGAATTCTTTTGAAAATCAGTGAAGCAGCAATTTATTATTCTATATGTATTTCTACTATAAATTAGCTCTTGTGATTTAACTGCCTAAGAACTATTATTAAGTTACTATATAACACCTGTGGAATCATAATCAGACCAAGAAATTGATTTCCAATGACATTACTATGACCAGTTCTACTGGAAATGGAAATCAGATAAATGAAAAAAAGATGGGACATCCTAAAATTGAGTATTTCTAAATAGTGTAAGATAATTAAATTTCTTTTGCAGATAGACTTCAATGAGAAAAATTAATATGCAAAGACATTTGTCTTCACCTGACAAAACCCAAGAGGGTTCAGTCATGTAGATTACACACATCTTCAGTCTAATTAAATGGTGAAAAGGATTTATGGGTACAATAGGAATGTAGCCCCAGGTGTATTTGTCATTACCTCTATCTGTAAAGTTTTCTGCTCACAATAACAGCAAGTAATGAGAGCAGGAAGGAACAATAGACAGTCTTGACCTTGTTGTCACTGAATGGATTTTCCACTTTGTAATGTGGGTTACTTACTGTTTTTTTTGCAACTTTCTGCTGTTACAGTATTTTGGGAATCTCTGTCTTAGGTCAAAGCTCTCTTGCTTTCCATCCTACTGTGAATAAAATAGAGCGTCTGGTACAATAACATCTCTTTTTTATTACAAAATCATAATCATGTAATTCTGTAACATAACAATATCACACTCAAGCACACCATACGACATTTTAGGTGAAATGTTCAGATTAAAACTATAAATTATTACATCCATATTATTACCCTACCAACCACACTCAAGCAGGTGTTACTTCTTCCAGACACTATAGACTGAGGATCTGCAAAAGGAGAACACTGCAAAAGCCTACTCATGGTACAAAATTTAAAAAGATGCTCCAGCCCAGGGCATAAGGGAGGAAGATTTGGGTATCTGGGAAATACACACACATGTGAGTATATATATGCATATGTAATAAATATATATATTTTTAAATTTGAAAAGTTACATTGAAATCTCTTTTGTTTGGCCATTGTTAAGAACCTACTATACACTCTCTTATTCTCTCAAACTTACAATTAAAAAAACATATTTTCAAACTGAGGCACAAACGATACTGTGTTTATTGGATATGTTGTCTTAATTTCACTGGGTGGTGTGGCTCAGTGGATTGAGTGCCAGCCTGTGAACCAAATGGTCACGGGTTCAATTCCCAGCAAGAGCACATGCCTAGGTTGCAGGCCAGGCCCCCAGTAGGGGGTGCGCAAGAGGCAACCACGCATTGCTGTTTCTTTCCCTCTCTTTCTCCCTCCCTTCTCCTCTCTCTAAAAATAAAGAAATAAAAATCTTTTAAAAAATTATACTGCTGCTCCTTTGTAATAGGTAGCTGCCCTCTAAAGTAGGTTATCAAAATTAGAATGCTGTTGCTATGTGTATGGGTGTCTGCATACTTGCAGGCAAGGGCATGTGCAAATGGCTACTTGCTGTGTGTGTCTTTCTGAGTAAAGAAGTCTCATCTCTCGGTTTTATCTATAAATTGATTCCTTGAACATGAAATAGATATTAGGCACTAATTAATTCTTAGATTTTTAAAATGTAATCTTTATTGTATTTTTCCATTAATATTTCATCCCCTTATATCTGCTTCCCCCCAGCCATCACCAAGCTATTGTCTATGTCCATGAATCTGTTTTCCTTTTCAATAAATTAGGGCTTTACAAAACAAGCCATTATTTTCATAATTATTGTATTTAGTTTAAAATGACAATTCCTTAGAAGAATTCTGACTTCATATCCAGGCTTCTGCATCTTATAGCATTTGTCATTCTAGGCCAGTCATGTACCCTGTATTAAGTTCTTAACTTCCTCATCTCTACAATGCGGAGACTATTAGTAACAGTGTTATTACGAGGTTTGAATGAAAGAGTCATATAGCATCTCAGTGCATCCTGGGGGTCATTGAATGCTTTAAGTAACTATAGTTATAACCTGGTGCTACTTATTATCATTCAATATATCACTCTCTCTAATTCCACCTGATTTATTACAGTCGACAAGTACATTTAGCAATTTAAGAGTTTCATTTTTTCTATCTTAAATCTCAATATTTCCTTGCATTTACAATTCCAGGAACTGAAAATTCAAAATTCCTACTCCCTTCATCCCAAAATGTGACTGCATCACACTTATGAATTAAGTTTTATATATCATTCTCACCATTGTGTACTTCTTGATATACTAGTCTATAATTATTCTCTCCTTTCAGGCCTTCCTCATTCCAGTGTAATCTTTTCAAAGAAAGAAATGTAGTCTTTTGTTCTTTTCCCTCTCTGTATATGACAGGTGTAATTCATTTGTGTATAGAATGACATTTTACATAATGGCACATAAATAAATTTATCTGTATTGAATGATGGTTCAAATAATATTTAAAAACTTCCATAAAAATGTTGCAGGAAAAATTAACTTCATTTTATTATGTTGTATAATTGTGAAGATTATAGATCAAATTCTTACTTTGAGTTAGCAAACTATTTAACATTTGTTATATGTCTACTGTGTTACTGAAACTGACCGGGCTTCAGATATTCTTTTGTATTTATTCTATCAATGAAGCTAGCATTGCAAAAATTATTACCTTAATTATAAAGATAATTAAATTGATTTCAGAAATAAACACTAACTAAGTTTATTCAACATTAGGTAATGATAGAGTTAACCAATGTGTATGCCTATTTAGTGTTTGCTTTTACCACTTCACCACTAAGATTTATTCAAACATTGAAGTTTTAATTTCACTTTATATCCAATCTATAGTCAAATTTATAAAAACATAAAAAAACACTAGACATCTTCTTTCAAAACAAGAAAGTGTAGTTTTGATATTTTTCATATACTTGTGATTTAAATTTGCTTTTATACTTACATCTTAGTCTGTCCAGCTTACTACAACAAAAATATTATAGATTGGTGGTTTACAAAGAACAAAAATTTATTGCTCATAGTTTTGGAAACTAAGAAGTCTAAGATAATGGCACCAGAAGATTTGATGTCTCGTGAGAACCCACTTTCTGGTTCAGAAACCACCTTTGGCTCACTGTATTTTCACAGGGAGGAAAAGGGCGGAGTTACCTGGACATCTTCAAGGAGAGGACTAATCCCATTCACAAGGGATCTACCCTCATGACCTAACTCCCTACCAAATGCTGCACCTCCAAATGCCATCACATCAGGGGTTGAGTTTCAACATATGAATTTTTGGGGACACAAACACCCACTTTATAGAAAGTTATCATGATAATGCAAAGGTAAAAAAAAAGGATGTTAATTTATAAACTTATATCAATTCCATTTAGAATGACTAGTAGTGTAATTTTCTTGGCACGCTTACACCTCAGAAGGCTTTCTATTATCTTTTAGAAAAATGTTTAAGCCTAGGAAAAGAAAATTGACTCCTAAGTCATTAATTATCTATGGAGACAAGATACAATGTGCCTACATTTATGAAACATGGCAAATGCTATACCTTAATGACACTACATTGAGATTTTAAGTACAAGTTTAAAAAGTTAAAATACCATTATCATTTTTAAGAGAAACTCTTGTTTTTATTATTTATTTATTTATTTTTAGTAAATTTTATTGTTTATGCTATTATATTTGTCCCAATTTTCCCCCTTTGACTTACTCTGCCTGGTACCTCCTTCCCTCTAGCAATCTCTCCCCTTAGTTCAAGTCCATGGGTCATGCATATAAGTATTTTAGCTTCTCCATTTCCTATATTATTCTTAACATCTCCCTGTCCATTTTGTAGATTATGCTTCTTAATCCCTGCACATTTTCTCCCATTCTCCATCTTCCCCCAGCCAGCAGATAACTCTCCAAATGATCTCCATAACTATGATTCTGGTCTGTTCTGGTTCGTTTAGTTTGTTTTGGTGTTTTGTTTTGTTTTGTCTTGTTTTTTAGATTCAGTTATTGATAGATGTGAATGTGTTGCCTTTTTAATGTTCATAGTTTTGATTTCTTTTTCTTAAATAAGTCCCTTTAACATTTCATGTAATAATATCTTGGTGATGATGAATTCCTTTAGCTTTACCTCATCTGGGAAGCACTTTACCTGCCCTTGCATTCTAAATGATAGCTTTGCTGGGTAGAGTAATCTAGGTTTAGGTCCTTGCTCTTCATCACTTTGAATACTTCTTGCCAGTCCCTTCTTGCCTGCAAAATTTCTTTGAGAAATAAGCCTGATAGTTTTATGGGAACTCTCTGCTTTTCTTTTGCTGCTTTTAAGAGTCTTTTTTTATCTTTAAACGTTGGCGTCTTAATTATGCTGTGTCTTGGTGTATTGCTCTTTGGGTCCAACTTATTTGAGATTCTCTGTGATTCCTGGATTTGTATTTCTGTTTCCATTACCAGATTAGGGAAGTTTCCTTTCATTATTTTTTCAAATAAGTTTTCAATTTCTTGCTCTTCCTTTTCTTCTTCTGGCAGTCTCATGATTCAGATGTTGGTATGTTTAAAGTAATACCATAAGTTCCTAAGCCTCCCCTTGTTATTTTGAATTGTTTCTTCTTTCTGTTTTGGTTGAATGTTTAATTCTCCTTTTGTTCTAAATCATTGATTTGAATCCCAGCTTCATTCCCTTCAGTGTTGGTATATTTTTCTTTATTTTACTGTGACCTTCATTTCTCCCTTTATTTTGTGGCCATACTCAATGAGTCCTCTGAGTATCCTGATCACTAGCGTTTTAAATTCTGCATCTGATAATTTGGCTATCTCTGTTTTGTTTTGTTCTTTTTCTGGGGATTTGTTCTGTTCTTTTATTTGGGCCATATTTCTTTGCCTCCTCAATTTGGTAGCCTCCCTGTGTTTATTCCTGTGTATTAGGTAGAGCTACTTTTATTCCCTGTCTTAGTAGTGTGGCCTATGTAGAAAAGTCACCAGTAAATCGTGTGTGGTGCAGCCTTTGGTAATTGCCAGGGCGGAGCAACCCGCTTCACCACTTTGTGGCTCTGTGTGTGTGTATGGCGGGGGCGGGTTTCTCAGAGAGGGGCCAATGCTGCTGCTTGGCTTCTGGAGGCCTACCAGGCACTGGCCACACTTCCAGTCACCTCATCCACCTTCCATATACAGTTGGCACCCTTCCAGCTGCTGTTGTGTCATTTGCATACATTCTAAGCCTATGTGGGCCCTATAAGTGGCAAAAATCCAGCATTTTCTTCTTCTGCCCCAACCCTCACTGGTTTTTACAACAAGAGATAATGGGAGTTTATCTTACCAGTGTTGAAACCTGGGCTGTGCTTCTGACCTGGGGCTGGGATTGCTTGTTCCCAAAGAACCGCTCCTGATTTTTATCCACCATACATAATGTGGGACTGTCTGTTCTGCCCCCGCTGCTGCCACCTTTCTGTCTGGGCTCCACCACTCCATGCCTCCTACCCATCTGAATGAATGTGGTTTCTTTAAATCCTTGGTTGTCCATAAAGCTCCATTAGTGATGGTTCTAGATGTTATTTGTTTTTGAGATCTGGTTTTAATTCTTTCTATGGTTGTGCAAGGAGGTGAAGCATGTCTACCTATAATTCCATCTTGACTGGAAGTTCAAGAAACCCTTACTTTTAAAGAGAAATTGATTGGATGACAAGCCTGAGGAGGGATATATGAATTTCTTACCATGATTTCTCGATTACGGTCGCATATTTGAATGAATTAAAGTCAAAAACCAGTTTTGCTGTTTGTAACTTAAAATATCCATTCTCTTGTAATGCTTTATGAAAAAAATATATGTACACTTCTTCATCACTCAAAATATGATTGCTTGACGTATTTCATTTTTTACCCAAATTGTTTTACTAGTCAATGTTTTATAGTTTTTCTGTTCTCTTTGATCTTAAGGTTCATTGTAAGACTTTAAGAAAAGGATTGAGTTACAGGTATGCAGGTCTTTTTTCAGTGCCTAATAGATAATTAGGTTAAAATGTCTTTGTAATAAAAATGCTGCTTCTTATTCTATGGAAAGCAATTTAATATTCTATATTACATCATAAATCCTCTTCCTTCCAGCAGTCACATTGCACATTTGCCACAGCAGTTTACTCTTCATTTTCACCAATATTGCCCCATGCCTTGTAGGGCCATTTTCAATCTGCTAAAATAAAACATGATGCATTTTATGGTGGTGGCATTTTTGCAACATATGTTTCTGCACTAAAAAAGTTGTTACTCAGAGACCAATAAATATACATTAAAGCGAATCTTCCTCTACTCAGGAAAATATAAAACTTGTCATTTAGATATACTAGTTGCTTTATCTTATGAACAATTTCCTTGAGTGGAAGTTACTTGCATATTTTATCTTCTTTTTACAAAATAAAGGAAAACTATTAAGAGATTGATTGCACTGGGTAAGATTATCTTTAGTTTATTGTGTTTGGTTTGTAATAATCTATACATCATTGTAGCCTACTGTTTACTATACCTGTGACCTTGGACAAACCAAATACCTGTTCTAAATCTTGATTAAAGTTTCTAAACCCTCAAATCTGGGTCCTCACCCCACAGGGTGGTTTCTACACTCTATAAACTGTGTGGCCTCTTGCTGCAGAGCTGGATTCCTACAACAACCTACATAGTAAACTCTGTAGAAACTCCATAATTTATAATTTCCTTTCTTATACCTGAGCTGAAGAAAACTCATATATGATCTTGAGTTAGACAGATACCTTTACAAATAGCTGATTTTGATGATCTCTTCATTCACTATGAAGATCTTTTTAGTTGTCTTTGATACATTTTCTGCCCATTCTTCTAAAATAAACTCTAGGAACACCTAGAAGAACGCTTCTCAGTTTAATAACTGAATACTCTAGAGTCATAATACTTTCAGTAGACAAATATGACTATACATTTAGAACAAAATGGAAGACAATAACATTATGATTCTTTCATCTTCATTTACCTCCCAATTATTCCTACCTGTAGATGAAACTACCCATACCTTCCTCATGATAAGGTGTACTATTTTATTTCCATAAAAAATGTATTTGCCTCTGCTCCTTCATTTATTAAGTGTTTATTAGGGGATTACTACTTCTCAGGCTCAGGGAAAATCGCTGAACACACAGCTGGGAACACAGCTAATAGGTCCCATCAGAGAGCTTCAGTATGTTTGGACAAATAAATAAATAGGAGAAGAATTAAATATGATGTTGTAAGTACTAAAAGGAGAAAAATATGGTACTATAAGAGTCCCTAAGAAGAAATTTCATTCCAGCACTATGATAATGATACCTAAGTATGAAAAGACATAGATAGACCAAGGAGAAGTGTAAGAGAAAAGCTACCAGACATTTGGTGTGTGGGTTTTGGCGTGAAGGAAAAAGACAAGGATAATATTAAGGTTGATGCTCACGGAATTACACAGTCCTTCATTGATGTATATAACAGAGGAGGAGTAGATTTGAGACAAAAGTAGTAAGTTCATGTTTTACTATTTGAGAATTAGATTTCTGGAGACCATGCAATTGAAGCCACCCAAAAGGCAGTGGAATAAAGTCTGGAACTCACAAGAGTAAAGCAGAGTAAAGTTTTTACAGATAGAGGAATCAGTTGTAATGAGGAAATACAGACAATAAATGTAAATACTTCTTTATGACATGATTACTGTTTCCAAATGACATTTTGATTAAGTGATGCTACCTGGCTCTATATTAATCATCTAGGAAGCTTTGAAAAATACTGATGCTCGGGCCTTGTCACAGAAAAAGTAAATCAGAATTTGGGGATTTGATGACTTAAAGATTCAGGACTTGTTAAAACATCTTTCCAAGAATACTACAGTGAATTTAGAGCTAAAAACTACTGATCTAGAGGTAATATACCAATTACCTTTTTATGGTATTTAGTAATCTCTCTATATTTACAATTTAAAATTTATTGCCTTTCTTGCTTTGAAATGAAAGGGAAAGGACCAGTACACATATACTTTATAACCAAATAGTATATTATTTAGAACTGCTTATTGCAATATGTAATTGTAATCATTGGAAATATTAATCACCTACCTTTACAAAATATCTAATTATTTCATGTGTACATTAATTTTGACACTTGAACCCATTAAGGCAGAAATTTAGTATTTAGTGTTCTTCACTCTCTTATTGAGATTTTTATATAAATTTTTCCCTACAAAAAAATTAAGCACTTACATCTACTCTGTTTTGATAAAATAAAAATCTCTGGATCCCAGAGGTTTCTTACTTGCCCATGTTACCATTGTAAATATACCATCAAGTAGACTAGTATTTATAAAAACTGAAGTTGACTTATTGGGTATATAATTTTTATAATACAAATTTATACATCTTTTTTTTTTTAATCTGGCTGAATCGCTCTGTTTAAAAATGTTTTATTGCAAAAAAAGAGTAGCACAAAGGTTTAAGCATCAGAAATAGGTATCTTTTTATTTATTGTTGTGGGGCACAACAATTACCTATAAATCTTAATATTCTATCATCTTATTCTTGCTTTTAGAATGTGCCTAATATAAGCCATCATTTTTTGCCTGAAAATTAATAAAAAGTGATTCCGTGTATAAAATATACTATAGCATACATACATCCTGTTAGTGAATGTTGCCCGTGCTATTTTTCTCTTTTTTGTCTCACTTTTCAAATAATATTTTCCATACATTTTAATTTATCTTCTTCTGTACTGTATCTTAGCTTATTATTCATTTCTTTCTTATATGCCCTTGAACAACAAATAAAATTGCAATAAAAAATGGAGGAAAAATAAACATTTGAGTCAATAAAAACAGTTATGAGAATCAACATCAATTCTGAGAAAAAACAAAAACAAAAGCAAAAGTGGTAAGAAGTCAAGAGTTACTGAAATGCTGTATGAGGCTTGACTTGCTACTCTTATTAGAAAAGAAAGAAAATAAAAGACTAACTAAGTGAGAGAGTCACTTTTGCCAGAAGTAGGCTACTGATTTAAATTCTGGGCATAAAAAGGATAACCAAGTAAGCACAGTGTAACAAGGGTGGGCGGAAACCTAATCTGCTTACCCACTTCAGGGACTCTCTTCCTGATGTCTAGATAGCAAATATCATCTTGGATCTGCACATCTAAAAAATAAACAAACAGAACATTTGAAGAACCAACCCTATCTTCACCTTAAAATGGCATGTTCATTTGAATATAATGATTAATGGTATCAACCAAATACATCTGGCAAAATTTTCCATAAATCTGCTGAGAAATGCAGAGAATTATGGGTAATCTATGGCAAGTTAGAAGGCACTGTATACTGACTTACCAAAAGGATGTCACATAAAAACTAGGCCACCTAGAGCTGTCAAAAATGCCTGTAATAATTTCAAATAAGGTATATGTCACAATATGGAGGTCAAAGGAAAATTTATGGTTTAACAAATTCAGGGGAGAAGCACTGAATCAATAAAAACAGTGCTGAAATACTTGTTTTATTCATTGAATACCAAGACAGAACCATTAGACAGCCCCCCCCCACACACACACACTCATACATTATGATTAATTATCTCTCTGAAGTCAATGTGAATGCAAAGTGACATAAATTCACAAGTGAACCTTTACAGATTCCAACAATGCATGAAATTTATATCTGGAAATGACCTTACATATTGTATGCTTCATGATTTACAGATAATTAAATGGAGGACAGTTAGCTGTATGTGCAATGCCATAAGTACATGAAATGGTACAGGATTACCACACTCACAGATATTCCTCGGGCTACACATAAATGCAAAACACAGACGTTACATAATCAACCTACTCAGTGAAGACCATGGAAGGTATATCCTTCATTACATAGTGGTCTATTGTAGCTAAACTTCATTTTTATTATACCAAGAGTTTAGTTTTCGGTATGTTCATTTTTGTAAAAACTCAAATTATAAATGCTTATTAACATTATATTAAATAATCAAATTTAACGTGCAATTTTTTTTAACATTGAAAAGCTTGTGAATTCCTTCCTCTCAGAATTTACATGTTAAGTTCTATATTGACATAAGGAAGCTATTGTATGGATGTTCCTAAAATGCTTAAATAGGCCAGATGGAAGAGGGTGTGGGGGTGTAAATGTTAGTGGGAAAAATACAATTAAAAAAAAAAAGAATCCTATGGTAGTCCTTGACTGGTAACAATATACTTGGAGTCTAAGATTAATACAAAGATTTCTTCACTATTCCTCTGTGGTTGCTTTTTATTCTTAGCTGACTTAACATGTGCACTTAAATTCCCTTTACCGTGACTTCAGTCAGCAAATCTTATCTACTCCAGCACTCAGCTTCACCCTTTCATCCGACTTTCAATCTAGTTTTGTTTCATACTGTCACTCCTTGAACCTCAAGCTCAGTCTCAAACACTTGGCCCCTCCAAACTGCAAATGCCATTTTATCCTGACTCTGTATTCCTAAGCCTAGGCAGGTGTGCGGTGCAAAAGATAGTTCTCTTGTTAACAAGGTTCATGTGGCTTACTTTTAATACATTATTGTGCTTAAAGGATCCATGCCGACCAGGAGTAATGATGGAAAAGGGACAATGGGAATAGATAAAATACAGAAATATTATTCATCGTTTCCTTTGTTAAAGGACATTAGGTTGATTTCAAGCTTTTATTATGATAATCTGTTCTCTCTAGTATTAGCATAATAGAAATGTGTTATCCTCATATTATCGGTGGTACAAATAATCTCATAGAGGACAAATGCCCAAGGCGTACTTAAACAGTTGATACCAGGAGAACCCTCAAACCTATGCCATAGACACACTTGAATGATCTTTATAGGATAATTTTTCCATAGAAAAACAAACGACTGAATGCTGAATCCACTGTTGCTCTTTCTTCCCCAGGCGTACCCTTGCTGGGATCCTCTGTGTTACACGCTGGATTCTTAATATTGTCAGAGTAATTTAGGGCTTTCTATACAAACTTAAAAAAAAATAAAAGTGTATAACAAACATAAGACCTTTTATGATATAGATAAAATGTGAATAACTAAAATGTTTTGCTGTCTCCTTTCCCTATTAAATGTATGTTTCCAGATATAATATTATGAAAGAGACTGATGTCTTTCAAAAAAGTTTTCATAATAGCAGTCCTGCTTGCATGTGACTATGATCAATAATTACAGTAAAGTATTCCAAAACCTCTTCCTACAAAAAAAGCTTAGATTTTAAATCCAAAATTGTTTGAAAATCTATTTTAAAATGAGAGAAAGTGCAGAGAAAAAATTCTAATTTACTCAAAATGCAGTATCTCATTTTGTTTAGTGACGTTCATTATAATTAATTTATTAATCCATATATGCAAACATACCATGTGTTATATCACATCTCCCAAATGTAACTACAAACAAAAAAAAAAGCAGTTAAGAGGAAACACTTTATAATGAATGTGTGTAATCCAGAAATCAGTAAAGTTGTTCCAAAAGAGTGTATAATTTGTGATATAATTTTTTCAATAATTTACATTATTTTGTTTTTGAAATTAAGAAATGTCATAATAGTTTTAACACAACTTCTAAAACATTATGGGTATGATACTCTTTGTCGAGTGCTTAACTTTGCTAGACAATTAGGGCCATTTACATATTTTTGATTAGTCTAAAACATCAAGACTAGCCTTTGTACCCTCTCTGGGTTTGTCAATTACATAGACTTAGAACTGAAGAATGTTAGGGGGAAAAGTCAGAGCTCTTGAAATAAACTTATGACATGCAGCTACCAGTCAATAGAAATTTTATCAGAAATTAATTTATAAAAAATACAAATTGGAAGGTAAAGCTGGTTATTGAATATTTTAAATACTTGAGAGGGAAAATACTTAGTAGAATATTATTAAAATAAAGCCAGTTAAAAGCTCCCAAATGTTAAACAAAATCAACATATTTTCCTTACTCCTTTATTGCCTATATGTGATGCTTTATTTCAACAATTTATAACTCAATTTGTGTTAGAGTTACATATTTTTAAATGAGGTGATTTGATAAAAATCAATAAGATGTACCTATAGTATTACATAATGTCTAATTTGAAATAAAATAATTATTTGTTACATTAGCAAAATCAAATTTAAAAGAGAAATGAAAGTTCTGTCCAAAGATCAGAAATGGATAACCACCACACTGATCCTGGTGTCCTTTTTTTTTCTCTATCATATCTGTATTAAACTATTATCAAACTATTATGCTAAGTGCCTTTTGGTAAAACTTCTTAGAAACCCCATCCTCCTGAGATTATGACTGCATCAGCTGATCGCCTCATGAATATTTTGCATTATATTACAGTCATGGCTAAGGGTTTTTAAGTTAATATTTGGTCTATAAGCCAGGAGCACCCTTCACTTGGTTTTTTATGTTGAGTTTTCTCCTTGGAATTGAGCAAAGTAGGGACCATGCCAACCACTGTGTTTCTATAAATATGTTCAACTCTTAGACTATACTTATTAAGCTCCTCCTAAAACTTCCTTTTGTCATTGACAACATAGATCTACTGACTTGATGGTATGTTCTCATATGTCTTTAATTACATCTTTGAATGGGAAATTTACCAGTAAAAGAGTAACTATGAATACAGTTTTTTCATTTCATATACAATGTACAACTCGGCCTGAAAAAAAAACAAAACCCCAAAATCTTATCAATACTTAAATTTGGATTACTAGCTATTGAATGCCATTTTTATTTTTCCTCTTTCCTTGTCTTGAATACTACCAAATGTTTACTGAGAATATTCACATTGGTTATATTATTGTTACATTTATATTCTTTTCTATTTTTGGTGAAATGATACTGAATTCAGAAAATTCGCTAATCATCATATTTAGTAAGATTTATATCTAGGGTCATATATCTTTTCTTGTTTTAAAACTATGGAACTGAGAAGGGAAATAGCCAACTGCTTTCCAGAATTCAATTTTGATCATAAAATCATAAATGTAGCTTTATAGTCTTATAAGGTTAAGCTAAGTAGTATTACTACAACAACTTACTATATTCTTCATTTTCTCCAACTGAGTAAATGACCATAGGATTCATTCATGCAACACGTTCACTCAACAAAAATTCAGTCAACATCTGCCTTTTATGAGATACACTGCAGATCACCTGTTTCCAGTGAAAGAAGCATGCAGTGGGACTTGCTTATATCAGCATAGGAAACCTGATACTCTGCATCAGTTTCCAGCTCCGTGTTCATTGACATGTTGATACCTTGAAATTGGCTATGGTGGGAACACTTACTCTTCACAAATTCTCAATTGCTACAGATCAGGGTCTTCTCTTTTTTCTTTGAAAAATGATTGTTAAACACTTAGAGCAGATCACTAAATGAATGTCTTGCAACAAATATTGGAGAAAGGTACATTGATTTGAATTTTACGGGTGAGATATAGGAGGTCTGTCAGGAAGAAGTCCAGCTATTGTTACTATGAGAAGGGTTCACATGACATTTTGATGTAACCTGGCAGCCAAGGAGAGTGGACTGGAATGCCTGGGCATGAACAATGATAACTTCACTGTACTAGTCAGTGGAGGAGGTAGATGCCTTTTGAATGAGCATGTGTGCTGTGTGGCTATCACATTCAAAATGACTGAGTGAGTAGAGCAACAAATCTACATCAAATTTTGTGTTAAGCTTGAACATTCCTCTGCAGAAACTATTCAGATGATTCCAAAGGTCATTGCTATGGGCAACTGGTGACTGACAGCTTTATCACAACAAAAGTCCTCTCGTGCATCATGTCTCATGCAGTTTTTTGGCAAAGCATCAAATCACCCAGGTGACTCATCGCCCCTACAGCCCAGATTTGGAGTCCTGCAACTTTTGGCTTTTCCCAAAACTAAAATCACCTTTGAAAGGGAAGAGATTTCAGACCGTCAGTGAGATTCAGGAAAATACAGCAGTATAGCTGATGACGATTACGAGAACTGTGTGGGGTCCCATGATACCTACTTTGGAGGAGACTGCGGTGTCATTGTCCTATGTATAATGGTTCTTGTATCTTGTATCTTCTTCAATCAATGTCTCTATTTTTCATAGTTCATGGATGGATATTTTCTGGACAGATCTCAACGATTCCAGAATCTTAGTTGGCTTGCCCCTCATCCCAACCATCGTGGATGTAATGAGATTGACATGCAGGTTTTTAGACTTTAACTCAAATTACTCTTTTACCCTTCACTACGCTTGTTACTCTGTATGGCTGGAAATTAGGTCTTCCAATATTGTTTATCTCTGTGATAGAGTTATATAGGGGTGTGTGGGTGTGTGCACACATTCTATTTTATTAATTTTTATATATAACATAAATGGTAGTAACATTTCTGAATGAATTCTGAGTCATGAGGATGGAGATGCAAGTTTATTGTTATGAGATATTTTTAAAGAGTAAAGTTCTGTTTCCACTTAATGTAGAATCTTGCTTGGGAAACTAGAGTCCGGATCCCAAGTGAGCACTGATAAGTCAGTGTGAGTGTTATTGGCACCTTGGCCACTTACATGATGATGTTATCTCTCAGCATAGCAGTACTTTGCTTAGGGGAGACTTTTGCCAATATATTTAAAATTTTTTACCTTTAATATTCGAGAAGAGGATAAAGGGAAATGCAAATTTGAGTGAAGGGTTCAATTTTTCATCAATTTTCCCAGAAATGTCATGGTTGCCTCTAAAACTAGTATTCCTAGGTGAACTAATAAGTACCCAGCAGGGATAATTCATTGATTTTGACAGTAATGCTGTGCTCAGAAATTTCTCCCTCTTTATTTATTTAAATCATCAATCTTTGACCCAGGCAACACCTTATAACTGAAGAGAGATTTATCTGTCAGCTTTCACTCAATATAATGGATATGGCTGGTGCGCCAATGGATCAAACCCCGCAGATGATTATTTCAAAATGTGATACCCTGGGAGGAATGCAATTATTAACACCAGAGGCTAATTTTAGTAATAAATTCTAAAAAAATTGCTAAGTTCGCCTCTCCTTTTTCTTATCTCAATTTTATTTATATTCCTTTAATTACTCCAGGTGGTTAAATATGAAAAATTTTATTTTCACTGCAGTACTAGAAGAATGACCAGCCTCTTTGGGTATGTAGCTATTTGTATGATAGTATGAGAATAAAAATAATGCCTATTTTGGACACAGGAAATATGTGTTATTGCATTATGCACTAATATTTTAATATGCACTAAATTATAGGTTAAACAGTAGTATAATGGGATCATATACGACTCTATTGTTTGAGCATATCCATCTCATTGATTACTCACAGGTTACTTTGAGATTCACGTGAAAGGAATTGATGTTATTTCATGGATTTTAAAATGTGTTATTTAGATAAGTTTACTAACATTTGCCATATGTTGACTTACTCTTGCATTCAATGTTATTTATGTTATTGGCTAAGGTCTATACTCCAAAAATTAAGATTTGAGAATTTGAAGAATACACATGTATCTCAAATTATTTTTCTATATAGACTTTAACAAATTGTGTGAGGTTTTAGCAGTTGAAATTAATTTACTTAAGGTAAGTATTTTTCCTCTTGGTGTGTATCAGCAACACATATATGTATATATGCACATATAGAGTATAGTTCTGAGTGTACGTATATATGGTATGTATACGTGTGTGTGTTTCTTTTCTCAAAGGTTAGTGTGTGAGTCACTACGCATTAGTCTAAATCAGCTTGCTGCTTTCACTTCCAACCCTCCTAGAAATAGCTTGCAACTTTCCTCTGACAAGGGGTGCAACACTGTACAAGAAGAATGAACCCAGGAGAAAGATACCTTTGGGCTTAAAAGCAGACATCATCTGTTCTACAGTTTGCCAATGGCAGGTTCTGGTTATATCTGTCTGATGGAGATTTTACCTGAAAGTGAGCTTGGATAATAATCTAGAAAATTTCTTTCTATTTACAAAGGAGGCAACTGAGGTCCAGAGTATGGACTGACTACTGAGAGAGCATGGGCCCCGCCTCCCCTTCAGGATGCCCGTTGCACGCTCTAGTCCCTGCATTACATTTCCTAGAACAATTTAGTGCAATGGTCAAACTTAGCTTTGATGAAACTGGGGAATATTTTCAGGATAGGATGCCTATGTAACCAGATACAAGTCTGAGATCTTATTACTCAGGAAAAGAAGGGGATAAGAGTTATCGATGAGAGACAATACTTATTTCTCAACATGCAGTGCTTCGAATACCCAAATAATGGTAGGAATCTTTTTTTCTCTTACATGAACATATTTGTCCCCTACCTAAGGAAACAACCTCAAGGTTGCAGTCATTTTATGTTTTCAGTTAAAAGCCCAGCTACTCATGTCTGGATATGATGTCCATTGCTCAAGATAGCTCTTTCTGCCTCATCCGATACATAGTATGAAAGAGGCACAGAAGAAGCGTAGTAAAATTCACTTTTAACAAAGGAGAAATGGGGATAACACAGTAGTAACTGTGATCGTTGTGGTCAATTCCCAGGTTAAAGTAACTAGAACCAACTATTTTGTGGAAACATTTGAGTCTTAAGTCACTATTGTTTCACTTATCAGCCTCTATATTCTGCCCATCCGTCTTTCTCTCAACCTAATGGACAGGACCTTGATAATTGAAATTATGTTAGAATTTAAAGCATACTAATTAATGATAACTCCCTCAATTAATGGTTCTGAGTCATTTGAGAACTAACATAAGAGAAGATAGGTACCAAAATATCAACTTTAGGGTTGGTAAATCTAAACTGAAGAAGATGCATTAGACTTGAGATTCAAATGAGGTTTTTATACTTCCCTTATTTAAATTAAGCCATCATGATCTATCTACAGGGACAATATGTAGATCTTTCTAGAACATACATACATGACAGACAAGTGGATTTTGTCCTTCCAACTTTTAGGGCATGGCAGAATTGTCCTGATCAACAGAATAACTGGGAGGCATGCAAGTTACAGGGACCCATGGGAACCTTGTCCTGTACTCATGAATCAAAAAAGGCATTGTGGTGAGTGGCTAGAAGAGTAGTACAGCAAAAAGCGAGGAATTATGGTGAGAGTAAGAAAATGGTTTCCCCTATCCTATTTTAATTGATAAAGAAGTTCAGCAGGCTTTTTTTACTTATTTTGTATTTTGAAAGGAACTTTTCCTCTCTCTCCCTCCCTCCCTTTCTCTCTGTCTCATTGATTTTCTTCTATACTTCTGTAGCCTTTCGCTTACATGGGTAGGTAAGATACCACCATAAAACAAATTAGTACAGGTTCTTCAAACAAAAGTCCAATACCTCAAAAATCAAACAGGGTCTATGAGGTTCAAGCAATGCTGATTAAAGTGGTATAAATATCATTAGGCCTTGGGGGAAAAGTTTCCTTTTGTATTTTAGAAGTTATTTGACTCCCAAAAAGAAAACTGTAAGAAAAATAAAATTGATTTGTTTACATTAAACATCATAATTTGTTGAGGAATTTTAATGATTTTCTCAGGAATTCATTATAACACCTCTTAGGTAGCTATATAACACTGACCATGACTTTCCAGGCTAGGAGTCAAAAGATAAGGAGGGGAATGACTTTGACCAGTGAGGAAAGCAACCCAGACTTCTAAATCTGGCTCTCCGATTTCACATTCCTTGCTTTCTCCACTACAGCAGACTGAAGTCACTAGTGAAAAAGCACTCCATATGTCACACAACATGCCATAAGACTGTCTAACTATTTTGAAGAAAATATCCCAGAGAAATCAATGACCAAGAGAGAATTGTAGAAAGCAGATGGTGTCAACAGCACACTTCTGGTGTGGCATCTGTGGTTACTTCTGTGCCTCTACATTGGATTGTACTTACATCAAAAGAGCCAGTATGTTCAGAAAGAAAGTAAATTATAACAAAATAGGAACAAAACTTCCAGCACGAATACATTTACTAATTACAAAATTGCTGGTGGGTATTAACCAGGCCGTGTTGTGTGTGTGTGAGCCCATGAGCCCGAGCACCAGTAGGAGCTGCCCGGTGCTCAGTAAATGCTGCAAAGCTCGGAAGCCCAGAGGCCAGAGGGACCCCCAGAGACTCACCTAGAAAGCACAGTAATAGAGTTGCACTAGTAACCCCCTATCTAATTACAGATGGTGCTTAAGGCAAAATCCTATTAAGACAAGTTTTATGGGTTTGTTGCAGACTGGCTGTTAGAAGTTACACCATTAGTACATAGAACTGGAAATCAAAACAATACTGAACTCTAGTCTCTCTGCAGAGATAATAAATGGGAAAAAACAAGAACAAAGCAGCAAACAAACCCCACAGTTCAACTTGAACGAGATTCCATTCTAAGAAAACACGCTAAAAGTCAAATGGAAAAAAAAACACAAAACACCCTAATTTCTAATTTCAGTTCAATAGTTTTAGACATTACTCTAAAAACATTGAAATATATTTTTCATATTGAAAACAAGCTAAAAAAGATAAGATATGTGAGGCTCTCTTGCTTTTTACTTTGAAGCAGTGTGTTTTGTTAGATTGCTAATCTAGTGTGTGTGGTTGGACCTGAGTCCTGACCTACACTAGACCCAGGAGTCATTTACAGGGAGGAAAGGCCAGGCAAATGTTCACCTTATGATAATGTTCTACTCCCTGCGTCTGTGCCCTGGAGAATTACGCTGGACTGCAGGTGTAGCCTAAGGCCTCCCTTGGCGTTTCACTTAAGATCAAGACTAGAAGCACGCATACTCTCTCACGTTTCCTTAAGTCTGTGCTAGATATTTAGGCTTTCTTACCCTAAAGGCAAAGGAAGTCTCAAAAGACGAATCAAAGTAGAAAAAAAGATAACAACTAGAGCAGAGCACGCCTAAAATTCTCCGTTTAGGTTTTTTTCACCTGTACCCAAATCTGATGGGTTGACAAGTATTTTCTGCAAATGTCCAGGTAGTAAATGCAAATCCAGCTTTGTGGGCTATAAGACCTTTGTTGCGACCGCTCAACTTTGCCACTGAAGCATGAAAGCAGCCACAGACAGTTTGAAAACAAGGGGGCCTGGCAAGATTTGTACTAGGACAGGAGGGATGTGGTCTGTGGGCTTTACCGTGTCAACCATGTGGGTCTTTCGTAAGCGCACCGCTCTTCATTCTGGAATGAGGAGTTTTCAGGCCATCTCTCGGAGAAGGTACTGCAAGAAAGGCAAGGATGAGATTATTAACCGATAAGCCCTTCACAAAGGAAAACAAAACAGATACTACCTATTTCTTCCTTTCATTAATATCACAGACCTTTAACTCTATGGCCTAATTTGGTTTTACTTCCTCAAAGCATTCAGAGCTACTTCTAAGAGGCTGAGTTTGTAAACTTGAGTGTCAGGTTAAAATGTGTCCTCAATGGTATCCCAAGAAAGTGTTTTCCTAAGTCTTAACCTAGACATATCATTTAATCATCTGCCCACATTTGCAGGGGAAATCCTCACAAAAGCCATAGTCTATCATCCTAAAAGCAAGAGCATACTACCCTGCATAAGACTTTCTAGTTTTTGTAAAATTAAATATTGTAACATAGAGCCCATCATAGAAAATATATTTAATATGATTTTCTATTAAAGATGACAACACTGCGTTTTTGTTTTTTGATAGTCCTTGCTTAATTTTTTCCTGGCGTTAAGTGACAAGGTGAAGGGAAATGACCACAAATTAAGTAGCAATCTTGACAAGCACTTTTATTCCTTGAACTGATTAAAGGTCATTTATTAGCTTGAAAATATTGAGAATGAGTCAATGTTCTGAACTGTTCTTTTCTGTTCCTGTTCATGTGAGGAGAAGGTAAGGCGGCCTCCTCAGATGCTCAGCTAGTTCGCACCTGCAGCTTCATCCTATGCCTTGAAATTATTTAAGGCACAAATGCCTTTAAAATGCATAAACCCGCATTTGCCCTCAGTGATTCAGTCTTTGATCTTTCACCACTGATTGTGTGGTACATCATCAAAAATTCTCAAAGCTCCTCTATGAACATTGGTCAGGCCCATAGACACACTGTAGAATTTGATCTTAAAACCACAAAATTGAAAGTATTTCGATCTCAGCCTCTAGTACTGTGCTTGTTTAAACAATTCATAATACATCGGAATGGCTTTTTCTGTTATTCACCACTTTTAGTGTTTTAAATGAGAGAACTGACAGTCAAAACAGAGAATTCCAATTAACACTGAATTTTTATTTTATCAATATTTTAAAGGATTTTAAACTTCAGATATGAGGTGTGATTCTAAGGTGTGACTTTTGTCACAAACATAAATTTCCACATCCACATGGCTCCTGTCCTTCTATTGGATTCAATAGGCATTTATTATGTGACTGTTATATGTCTGATGTAAAGCCATGCAAAATTGGTACGGCATGATCTCTGCCTTCTAGGAGCAGGAAATTTAGAAAGACAGTTAGGGTATATGTTTTATAAAATTAGTCAGTTTATTCAAAAAACTTCTGTGTAATCGTTTTTCAAGAACAAGTTCTCAGAAGTAGCCCTGGCCAAGAGCTCTGTTAATTGGAGTGTCATTCAGACACACAAAGGTTGTGGGTTCAATCCCTGGTCAGGGCACAGATAAGAACCAACCAATGAATATACAAAATCTGGAAAATAAATCGATCTCTCTCTCTCTCCTTTTCTCTCTCTCTAAAATCAATAAATTAAAAACAAAAGATCCCAGGAGTAATAAGTCATATGAGGAAATGAATCTTATTACCTGGACTGGAGGAAAATTACTCCCTTTATCTCTAGGTCTCACTATCCCCTGTCCCAACTGTGAGAACTCTACAGAGAGAAATCAGTGCTTTAAAACAAACAAACAAAAGATTCTTGTCATGAAGACCAACACATTAGGCTGAACATGTAAACTGAGAAAGCATAAGGTAAAAACTAGAAAGTGAAATAATGTATGTTCATGTATTTGCTACCTTTTTAACAGTGTACTAATTATGAGTGCATTGGTTGTAGGTGATGGAAACCTAAATAAATTTGTGGAGTAAAACAGAGAAATAATAGTGACTCTTGGAATACATGACTTTTGGAAAACCAAACCATGGGAAAGGTGGTAGCTCTACCATGTAGATTTTTCCATTTCATTTTTTGGCTCTGTTCATCTCTGGCATTTGCCTCATTATCTCTCATGTCTGACCTGTAAGAACTATGGCTATCCAGAATAAAGTTTTATACGAGGTCTACCCAGAAGGTATCCAACCATGTAATATGAAAAATAGAGACATTTATTGAAGAAGATACAAGATACAACAAACAGGGATGTCTCAGTCCCATTCAAGTAGACATCTTGGGATCTCACACAATTCTCCCAATCACCATCAACTACCCCATTGTATTTTCCTAAATCTCATCAACAGTGTGAAATCTCTTCCCTTTCAAAGGCAATTTTAGTTTTGGGAAAAGCAAAAGTCACAGGACACCAAATCTGGGCTGTAGGGTAGATGAGTCACCTGGGTGATTTGATACTTCACCAAAAAACTCTGCATGAAACATGATGCATGAAAGGGAGAGAGATGAAGTGCCAATCACCAGTTGCCCATAGCTGAGGTCTTCTGAATCATCCAAATAGTTTCCACGGAAGAATGTTCAAGCTTAACACAAAACTTGATGCAGATTTGTTGCTCTACTCACTCAGTCATTTTGAATGCGACGGCCACACAGTACACATGCTCACTCAATGGCGTCCACTGCCTCCACTGATTAGTACAGTGATGTCATCATTGCTCACACATGCTCATTCCTGTCCACTCTCCTTGGCTGCCAGGTTATGTCGATATTGTGCAAGCCCTTCTCATTATATTAACAATGGCAAGAGTTTTTCTGGACAGACCTTGTCATATCTTCTAATGTTTACATTGGAGAGGACTTCACAGGCTTCTTAACCTTCTCATCATGAAATTCTGGGGAAAGAATTTGGCTCGCTTTGGGGCAGGTTCATATCCTAAAACAAATGAACTGCATACATAAATATGATGGTGCCTCGGGTTGTCAGTTGGGTACAACAAAAACAGTGTTCCTAGGAAAAGTAAAAGATTACCACTGATAAATGCCTCTATAGAGGTCTGCTATGGACATATAAAATGTAAGTATCACAAATGGTTAATAACCATAATTGCAAATATTATAAATAAAAACAGCATAAATAATTTCCAATTTTCAGTTTTAATGCAGAAGAAATTAAACAGATGTAATACATTATGTCTCTATTCATCATCTTGACACATTTTTTAGGCCTTTGTTTTGGTCCTAATAAAACTAGGAGGTAGTTTCATGTGTACATGAGCTTTTTGGATGTAGGTTTTGGGAAATTTTAAGATGAGAATAGTATGTGGATACAGTTCAGTGGTAATTGTTTTTCTTAATTAAGCATCTTTATCATTGTAGTTATATCAATTCATGAAAATGTCAACTGTAATTCAATTCCCTTTTATTTCATCAATCTACTCTTTAATAATAGACAATGATGGTCTTTCATTAGAATAAGTGAACAAGAGAATGCATGTGTTATGTTTAAAATTTATCAGCTTTAATATAGAATAAATTAGTACTATTTCTGATTGGCATGCATAACCTTATCTAAA
Source organism: Mormoops blainvillei (assembly GCA_004026545.1). Lineage (NCBI taxonomy): Eukaryota > Metazoa > Chordata > Mammalia > Chiroptera > Mormoopidae > Mormoops > Mormoops blainvillei. Next base: position 55,994 of record PVJD01002474.1, on the reverse strand, counting down.
TAGTTTTTCTAAGATTATTTATTATAATTTTATTATATATATTTAAATGAATGTTTTTTAAGGTCTTAGTTTTCTAAATACTCATTGAATGAAGAACCCCGAAGGAAGAAACAATTAGATTCTTCAATTTATGAAAACCAGAACTTAGAACCAATTCACTTACAATTATAATTCCCAAATGAAATCTTAGATTTATCTTGTGTTGTCTGTAAGGTTAGAGGTTGGAAAGAACAATCCTGTAATAACTTGGTTTTATTGCTAAAGGCCTCACAAACTATTTATTAAAGGTAGTTTGAGAATAAATATGTCAACTACATTGAATATTATTAGAAAAATGCCTTACTCTGTATAGGATGCATGCATTATAAATACTTGTGAAAATGTTTCTTTCCAAACAGGTGGTGAGTAGAGCCAGTTCTAACATAACATGGCATATGTAGTCCTAAAAATCCTTGTGCTATGTAAAATTACACCATAAAAACACAAGGCCCATGGGAAAAATGGGATTGGGTCACAACACTCAAGAACTTTGTTAGTGACACATTTAAGAAAAAAATAGGAACCTAATAAAAACAGCACATTTTATATATAGCAAATGGTTAAGAAATACATGAATATTGCCTCAAAAATGGCACTTTACATCAAAAATGACCTGAAATTTGTTTCTGGATGTGGACCTCAGAAACTGTATTAGTTTTCTATTGTTCACATAACAAATCACCACAAACTTACTGCAAGAAGTCTGGGCTCGGCTTAGCTGGATCGTGGGCTCAGGGTCTCACAGGATGAAATCAAGGGGCCGGCTGAAGCTGCAATCTCTGTTAAAGCTCTTGTCCTCCCCTAAGGCCATTCAGGTTGTTAGCAGAATCAATTTGGGGGTCGGAGGAGTCTCACCCTCACCCCCTAGAGGCCAGCCCTCTCCACAGGCAGCTCACATCATGACTGTTTGTTTCTTTACAGCCAGCAGGAGAACATCTCTGATGTTTTTCATCTCTGACCCTCTTTCAAAGGGCCCTGTGTTGCAGGGCTCCCATGATTGAAGTTCACCCAGAAAAACCTACCTTATGATTAACTTAAAGTTAACTGATTGGGGAACTTAATTATAACTGTAAATATCCTTCATCTTTACTATGTAATATTTTGTAATCATGGGAGAGATAACCTATCACCTCTGCTGTGTTTCATTGATTAGAAGCTAATTACAAGTTTCCCCAATCCAAAAGCAGGGGATAACCAAAGGACACGAATCACTGGAGGTCATTCTTTCAGTTCTACCTATGATAAGAATTGCAGCTCGTGAGTTATTGTGCAATGGCAGGAGGAGGGTTACATGAAATTGGGTGGAAAGTAATAACATAGTAACATAGATCAATAGGGCTCATAATAAATGCAGTGAATTGAGGTAGCTAGTAGATATTTGAGGGATGTGTATGTGTGTGTTTAGTGAATTCCTACATGGTAGCTCAGTTTAGCTGGGTGCACTTTGGTGCATTCAGCTAGTGTTTCTCACAGATGAAATCATGCATAAGCAAATACAAAATCCATATTGTGCTGAAATTGTTCCTTAATATCTTAGTTGTGTTGGGACTAATGTATGTTTTTTAAAAACAAGCATTATAGCAGAATAAATAATACCTATTTATCTTTCTATTGCCTTCAATACTTAAAAAGAATGTTGGCATATAATGGAAGTTTTTTAATACCTTTAAAATAAATAGAATTGAAATAGACTTGGAATTTGGGATAGATACAGACATAGGCTTTAAGTCAATCCATCAAGTCCTCACTGAGTTGTGCTAAGGGTTCCCACGAACCAAAGAAAAAGAGAAACTGGGTGAATATATGGTTTATTGACATAATCATGTAGAACTCAGAGAACAAAGGAGAGTTCAGGAAAATGTATTATAAAGACAGAATGGTGCAGCTTGGGTACCTGAAGTCTAATTTAAAGATTACTATGATGATCTTCATTATGTGAATTTCCTCTTGTTTTAAAATCTATTAGAGACAAGTGAGTTTCTGAAAGTAAATGAGCATTTGTAACAGAATCTTGCAGAAAGACAAAAAAATATTTGTCTCTATCTCCCATTTGAGGTACCTGTACAATATTGCCCAGGCAATCAAGGATCCACTATATTTAAGAAATTTCAGCATACTTCCCCAATTGTGCTTCCTTCACAGAAACGTGATCAGGGAACTAAACAAAAACAGGCAAAGTGTCAAAACAAACTGTCAGAAAGGTTTGCATCTGTGGACCTGCAATATTAAGAATGCTTCCTGTGTAGCTCATCTACTGTAACTACTTCAGGAATGTAAGGAAGACAATAAGAAGACATTCTTCTTAAATATAACAATAGAAGACCAAATAATTTAAGTTAGCACCCAAATTTCCACTATTATAATTAAAGATACATGAAATAAAAATATTCTTACTAGCCTTTGTTAAATATAATAAGATAACATCAAAACAAATTTGAGAACTTTTCACAAAATATTTAAGTAGTAGGGGAAAGGGGTGAGAGAGAGAGAAAGAGAGGGAGAGAGAGAGAGAGAGGAATTTGTTATTTAAGATCTTAGTTTGCAATGTCATTCTCAGTAAACACACTCAGGTCTCCTTGTAGAAATGACTGAGTCCAGGGCTGGGACATGAGTATACAAGACGAGCCTGGAGCATCATATGGTGCCAGAACGTAAGAAAGTGCTCAAAACCAAAACAATAGAGATGTGTCAAAGAGACCAAGGAGCCCACAGGAAAGAAAGCCAAGTGCCAAAGCTGGGACAATTTGGGCAACCAAAAAATTAATATACCTTATAGTATAAACAAACCTCTGTGAGCTCACATGGTATAAATAAAAGATCAAACAGACAAATAAATGGGAGAAAGAGACAAATCTCCCATACAGAAGAATCCCAAATCATTTACGTAGATACTAGCTGCTCTAGGAGATGCAGCTTAATTTCCCAACCCTTGACTATAGATGGTACTTAATGACTTGCTTTTTCAGAAAGAGCATAAAAAGGGATGGAGGGGGATAGACTTTACATTTGCCAGGGGATCGAGTTTAATATCATCAATGATAAATCATCTTAATAGCGCGCACATTTGATATGACGACAGGAGAAGGCAGCCTCACCTGCGTGGGCTCCCTACCAGAGACCCATGGCCCTGTGAATCTAATCATATGAAAACATCAGACCAGTCCAAATTGAGCAATGCTATACAAAATACCCGACCAGTGCTCCTAAAAACTGTCGGGTCATAAAAAATAAACCATGTCTGAGAAACTGTCATCACTAAGGAGATGTGACAAGGTGTAAAGTGATATCCTGGGTAGGACCCTGGAACAGAAAAAGAACATTTGGTGAGAATCAGTGAAATCTGAATAGTGTATAGAGTTTAGTAAAAAAAAAATATATACTACTGCTGCCTTTTTAGTTTTGATAAATGCACCATACTCATGCAAAATGTTAAAAATTAGGAAATAGCATGACGAGTAGTAGATGGCAACTCTTGTACTATCTTTGCAAATTTTCTGGAAAATTTAAAGTTAAAAAACCCTTTAATTAAATTGAAAATACATAAATTAATTAAATAGATGAATTAATTAAAATAATAGTAGAGGGAGGGCCTAGAATAATGGTGTTTTGGCAAATGAAATGAAAGGTAAAGACCATTTGTTGAGAATCCACCATGGGCTAGAGGCTGTGCTGGGTACCTCATCTTATACACCGTATTTTATTTGCTGCTTTCGCATTACTCTATATTAAGCCACACAAGAAAACATCTCTAAACCAATAAACCAGCTCCAAATAGCTACCAGCCAAGTCTCTCAAATTACAAATAAATCAAATTGACAACTTTTGAAAGTCATTAGGGGTTACATATCACCTAGTGTGACAGGTATGAAAATGAAGTCTTCTCTGGGTTCCAAAACCAATTACTAAAACCTCAATGTCATCCTTTCACACCAAATGCAAAACTAGAATTCTGTAGGAAACGAAACCTTTATTCGAAACTGAGCAGTCAAGCCTGGAGGTTATAAAAGGTGTTTCTGTAGTGTAAACTATGCTGAAGAATTCCAAGTAGTGTGAATGGAACTTCTGAAAAACTAGGATTTAAAGCAGCTTATCTGGACTAACTGGGGTTACATCAAAGTTTATTGCTTTTGGATAAAAGTGTTTTTATTTCTATAGAAAAGAAAGAGGAAGATTTTTTAAAAATACGGAATGGCAACAAATTAACCATTCCATCAAGACTACAATCTCATAAACAGCTCCTGCAAAGTGATTTTTATTATCTGTTGGTGCCAGAAAAGGATCCTCAATTGTTCTTTTGAAACAGTTATGTGGCAAAATCTCATTGCAAAAATACCTAATTGAAATTTAAATTGAGTCAGTATATTTATTGAGAGTTCATTATGCAAAACACTAGGCTGCGTTACTAAAAAGTAAATAACATTTTAAGAAAATATAGATAAATGAAAGATTATGAGACTTTCCTAGTTCTGTAGCAATGAAGATGTTGCAGTCATTGCATCTACTTAGCACTAGACAGAGGACCGAAAAGAAAGACAAGAAGCCCTGGCAGGGTAGCTCAGTTGGTTAAAGTCCGTTCCCAGTCAGGGCACACACAAGAATTAACCAATGAATGAATAAATAAGTGGAACAACAAATTTCTCTCTCGCTCTCTCTCATTCGCTCTCTCTCTTTTTTTCCTCTCCCTCTAAAAAGCGTGAAATAAAAGACAAGGAGATAGACTTTCTGTTATAGTAACATTCACTCTAAGACCCAGTTCTATCAGAATACATATATTTTTAACCTTCAAACTCCATTTATATGTCATGGTTTGAATTGGATTCTGAGTGAGTTAAAATCCATTTCACATATTCACAGAGAATATCAAAGAACATAACAGAGTTCAGCAACATATTTCACATAGCAATGCATTCAGAGGAAGGAAGGTGGTTCCAAGTTGGTAAATCAGTTCAAATATGTCAAAGGCTCTTATCAACCTCCACAGTCCTCTCAACTTTTCTCCTAGGGTCGTAAGATGGAGACTACAGCTCCAAACATCATGTCCACACACAGCCATGTTCAATGTGTCAAGGAAAATTATTAACTTAAAAAGCTGGGGCTACTCAAATCCTGCACATTCCCAAGGAAGTTTTACCTTCAGCACTGGCCCTTGGCTGGCTCCTGGGAGATGAACACTGAACCCTTGGAATATTCTGGCTGATTTTTAATATTTTGTGTTTTATTTTGAATGCCTGGGGAGTAGGACCATGAGGTACCAGTCTGATCAGCTAATTTATGCTAACAGTATCGTTTATATGGGGGGTTGGAGTCTGAACCCATGAGGTCAGTCACAGGTGCTGCATGCTCATGTGACTAATAACGCTCCCCTCACCCCCTCCAAAATACACCGAGACATTCAGGTTTGGTGAGCTGCCCTGGTTGGCAGCCCTTGGCCTGTGCACCACACATTATTGCTGGGAGAATTAGGCATGTTGGTGTGACTCACTGGGAAAGGGTGCCTAGAAGCCTGTTCCTGGTTTCTCCTAAATGTTACCCTCTGCATCTTTTCTTTTTGCTGATTTTAATCTATATTCTTTTGCTGTAGTGCTGCGTTAACAGCTTTCTGAACCTTGTGAGCCCTTTTTGCTAATGATTGGTCCTCAGTGTTTTGGGGACCCCAAGTTAAGTTGGCGTCAAGAGTGTGAGGTGATAAGGACATCATTCTCACTCAAGTCTTTTCTTACAACAAAAAGAAATCTTTCCCAGAATTCTCCCCTGAAGACAACTTAATATTTTTTGGTCAGAACTAGGTCACAGGGTTACTCCTAGGCTCAACCAATGCTAATAGGGAATGTGGCAATTTTAGCCTCTATCATGTGATGTTGGCTGTTTTTAAGGAATATGACTGTTAACTAGGCCACCTGGAGCAATGATATAGATGATTTCAGGTTCCTCTATGTTTTCATTCTCTCATCCCATTCATTTCCTCGGCCCATCTCTTTTATTCCAAGTGCTTTTTTCCATTCACATTTTTGGGTGGGGATATGCCTTCATGTTCCGTACTCACACTGCTTACGTGACAAGCCTATTGGAATTATTTAATTCCCAGCAAAAATTAAAACCACTAGACTGAAGGGATATTAAGGTGAAATTCTGAATTATATAAAAAATTTACCCCAAGGTGGCATATGACTTTCACAAATGTAACAATTGATGCTGCCTCAGGTCATGAAATTTGTTAATGGCTGATAGAGTTTGTGTGTGAGTTTTCCAACTTCCATGCCAATGATTTTTAGCCTTCTAAGACATTGATGTAGATACCTCTGTGCTCCAATATATATATGAAAATGTGTCCTTTAAGGGCATTTAGTATGGTATATGCTCTCTCAAAGATTTACATTAACACTGCTGAGAGATATATAATGTTTTAGTCATTTACATTTCTCAAACTTGCATGCAAAGAACACAGATTATGTTCCAATCTGAAAATATAATTGTAATGATGTATGAAATTATAAAACATAAAATCAACATCAAGCTCCATCAAGTTGGGAAGGTTCCATGTCCATTCGATCTGTGACTATTTTCTTCTTTTCATAACAATCACAGAATCAAATCTGGTATGAGCAGTGGGGCTGCAGGTTTTATTTTCTAAAAACATATGGCTACTCAAGAAACCAGGTTATATTCTTCTTCTAAGCTATCTAACTATGTAGTAGAAACTTCATTAATTCTCCTTCCATCTTGGCCTATTCAAAGGGGTGAAAATTTGGACATTTGGCGACTGAAGCACTGACCATCATCACATAACTTCTACATCAATAAATAGTTACACATTGATGTTCTTAATGAAATAAAATCATAAACAATCAGAATTAAAGGAGACTTAAGCATCCATTTAATTCTTTCCTTACGTACTCGAGTCCTGTGTACAACACCCCCAACAAATGCTCCCATAACCCACCATTAAAACTTCTAGCAATGATTAACTCATTAACTTCATTACATAGTTCATTCCATCTTTGTGCAGCTTTTATTGTTGGCAGTTCCTATCTATTATGGAGCTGAAAAAATACCTCTCTATAAATTTAATCCAGGAACTTAAGACTTATTTCATGCAGTAGGACTAAATCTTCGAAGACTCCTTTTTGGGTATCTTTTAAACCTCTAGTTTTTATTATTATTATTATCATCATCATCATCATCACTTGAGTCAGATCTGCTAAGGGTAACTCACTACTGTTTTAGTCTGCTTTTATTTCTAAAATAGAGTTAATTTTAAAGATTTTATTTATTTATTTTTAGAGATAGGGGAAGGGAGGGAGGAAGAGAGAGAGAGAGAAACATCGATTGGTGGTTGCCTCTCACACGCCCCAAGCTGGGGACCTGGCCCGCAACCCAAGCAGGTGTCCTGACCAGGAATTGAACTGGCAACCTTTTGCACTGCAGGATGATGCCCAATCCACTGAGACGCACCAGTCAGGGCTAGAATAGAGTTATTTTTAATAAGTTTTGAATTGCATATTTAACCTTGTGTAAAGTTATAATTAAAGTGATATGCGAATTAATTGCATTATCAAATGTTTCCAATAGCCACATTATTAGCATTCTGAGCCTTAGGTATATGCGTTTATTTACAATTCCGGAAAGTTGGAAACATAGTTATTCAATGCTTCAATTACAGCAACATTATCAATATGATTTTGAGAAAGAATAATAATTTATTTTATTTTCATTTTATAACCCATATGGGAATATTGTTTGACAGGATGCTAAATGTTAAGTAGTTGACAGTGTGTGATCTCAGAGACAGATAAGTCTGTGTTCACCTTAATTTTATTTGTTCTTATCTAATGAATTTAGCCTAGCATTTTAAACCATGAGCCTTACATTTTTCCATGTGTAATAAAAGGATTATAAAAAACATTATAGCATAATCATGAGGATATAAAATAAAGAAAGTGGTATATTTTGGTATAAAATAAAAACTAATTTTCTCCTTTTTAAATAAAAGCAGTATGCCAGATGATCCCAAATTAACCCAAGTCTTGACATTTTTCTGTTAATTATTTTATTATTAAAAAATCCCCTTTCCATCTTTCCTATAAGCAAATAGTTCTTTGTATCTCTTGTAATCTTTCTCCAGATTGTTTCTCTAAGAAGGCTATTTTTCTTCTCAATAAATTAATAAAATTCCACTGGGCAATTAGCTTATACGGCTTAATTAGAAGACAGAAAGATCTGCTAAGCATACTCCAGTCAACCAGAGGGGACCTCCCCTGAGGTTGAGTCACAGGCTGTTCTGCCCCCACGGACCATTGCAGTAGCAAAAACGTGACTGGGGGCGCAGTGTCTCTGTGCTGATGCCACCATGGCCTGCAAACCCGGGAAGGAGCTTAATTCCTCTCGGCTTTAATTCCCTATAAGTTGGTGGGGATAAGACCCATCGCCCAGTATTGCTGTGACAATTTATTAAATGAGATATTGAAGGTGAGAGCTTCTGGCTTTCACACTTTTATTAAATTGAATTTCTATATTTGAATAATGGCCACTGATGCTGAAACGTTTGAGGGGTTTCCTTTAAATCTTATAACATTTCAGCCATTAGTCAATGAGTAGAACAGAATAATTTACCCACTAAGGGCTCACATTATAATGAAAAAAATTACATAATTAAGGAAAGCAGCAAATCATCTTCCCTGGATGCAACCTTTCTATGATCTGTTTATTAGTCATTGGATCTATAAGTATTTGCAACCCAGTAAGATACTAAATCTATCATTTATGTATAATGAAAATGCTTTATGGATGTTTCTCCTTTTGATTTAGTTCAATTGCAAGAATATCATGTTATGGACTGCTACTTAGAAATCTAATTTCTCTAGACAACAATGTCATCAACAAACATAGCTAAGCTTAGATAAAATAAGCTTTTGTAGTTTTAATGAAACCTGGGTGAAAGATAAGTGAAACAGTTCAACATATATTGATGAGCTGAGAAGCTGTGGAATTTGATTGACAGTTTAAAATTACATTAACCTTGACCCACCCAGTTTATTAGTTTATTATAGAAAAAGTCATTCAAAGTCCCTGGAAATAGTGCTAATTAAGAGACACCAAGAAATGGTTAGAACTCACCGAACAAAACATTTTCAAAAACTCCTTTCTAGTGCACCAGAGAAATCCACCAATTTGGGCTAGCTGATGTACAACTTATTAGAATATTTCAAAAGGGGTGGTTTGATTCTAGATAAGTGTACAGCGAAAAACAAATGGTGGTGCAAAATAAAACTCTATGCGGAGTACACGCTCAGGTAAAACTTAAAATAGACAAAGTTTATGTATGGACCCAAATGTCTTCCAGGAACTGTCTACTAGTATTCTTAGGACCCCCAATATAGGTCTCGGTTCTGTGAGATCCCCCTTTATGGCTAGCACCTTCCATCTTTACCTCCAAATTCTAAACTTTCCAGATGAATCACAGTCTTTAGAATTCACATACCTCATGCTCTTTTCTCTAAGAGATTCTGGTTAATTGGAGGTGATCTGATACTCAAATTCACGTAAAGCATGTGGATAGTTTCTTAAATCTGACTGGATAGAGGCAAACTGGTTAATTAATTATAAAAATTGTTTATTTAATTTTAAGAAAGGTCGATTTAAAAAAGAGAAATACAATGACTGCCTGCCTGTTAACAGTGTGGCAGATAGGAACAGGGGTGCTTGACTGTAGGCATGGGGTCAGGGTGCTGTAGAGGATACACGCTGTATTTTTTAAAATACTTGGAGATGGACCATTGTTTTATGAATATGTTAAGTGGAGGTCAGTTAAGTGGGCCTCCATTGAATTACTTTCTTTTAGAGAAAACTCACATTTTTATAGCTTTTCTATGCGCCTTGATCAGAAGGAATTCTAAAATCTTTTGCATTACATAAGAGAATGTGTGTGTGTGTGTGTGTGTGTGTGTGTGTGTGCAGGCATGTGTGTGTGCTGGGTATAAAAAATAAGTCAGGTATATTGGGGAACTTTTGACAACAGTTCCTGGTGATAGACAGACTAATGGCCCCCCAGGGAGGCCTATGACCTAATTCCTCAAACCTCTAAATATTTAGGTTACATGAAAAAGGAGAATTAAGGTTGCTAATCAACTGACCTCAAAATAAGGAGATTATTTTCAACGATATGAATGGGCCCAAAATAATTTAAACGTTTCTTCAAAGTAGAAGAATACAAAGAAGAAAAAAGGAAGAGAGAGAGAGATGGAGCCGTGGAAGAATCGAAGGATGTAGCGCTACCGGTTTTGAATAGCGAGGAAGGCCGTCCTGAGCCCGGGGTGCAAGGAATGCCGCCAGCCTCTGGGAGCTGGAACAGGCAAGGAGTTGTGGTTCATTCTGGAGCCTCCCGAAGGAAACTGCATCCTGCTGACATATTGATTTTTAAGCTTAAGAAGACCTGCGTCAGGCTTTGAACTACAGAACTGTCAGATAATAAATTTGTGTTGTTTTAAACCGCCAAATTTGTGGTAATTTGTTACCATAGCAACGCAAAAACAACTCTCTTTAATTTCCCATGGTATGCATTCTTCCATGCTTATGGTGCCCACTCCTATCAGCTAAGTTGCCGCCAGAAGCAATATAAGTGTGCAGAGAAATGAATAAATTTTGGTGACTTTGGAACTCTCAGGTCAACAAGGATATGGGATAGTAAAAATGTACACAAATAGAATCAAAGGAGTTATTTTTCTGGTCCTAAAGTTCATCTATCTGGACACATATCTGCAGACAGTGACTTGACATTCTGGGGCCTGGATATCTTCTTCCGATTTCAATTAAACTAGAACTGTTTTTTCACTAAGCTCAAGGTATCCAAAGAGTCGTAAAGGGTTGTCTCTGAGCCTTCCAGGGGCAGCAAAATGGGAGGAGGAGACATGCAGTCAGGAGTTAGTATATCAGTTCTTCCCATACCATCCTCCTTCCTTCCCCTCTCTGAATCACCATGGCTTCCTTTAAAATGTGATTTTTCTCAGTAGACTTCTGATTTAAAATTATTTGAATATTTTTCCACTATAGTTATGTTTGGTATTATTTTGTATTAGTTTCAGGTGTGCAGCATAGTGGTTTGACAATCATTTACTTTAAAAAATGTCCACCCTGATATTTCCAGTAACCGCCTGGTCTCCTACATAGTTATGACTCTATTATTAACAATATTCTCTAAGTTGTACTTCAAATAAAGGAATTGACTTACTAAAAATAAATTAATTAATTTTAGAAAATACCTGAATTAGGAGTATTTTTAGGTCTCTCACAATTCCAAAATTCACTTCTAATAAACATCTGTTCATATTCAATTCAACAAATGTTAATTGAATGTCATAGGATTTAGTGTTGTGTTTAACACATTACCTGCCTTTTCCTATAATATTAAATGTTCTTCATAAAAAAGATTAATTTTTATATGATATTTCATCAAAGGGATATGTCACAGTTTATAATCATTACCTTGATTTTGTAATTTAAGGAGTTCCAATGCTTTATTATTTTAAATTATACTGAAATTAACACCTTGTACATAAGCATTTGACTGCATTTCTTAGTTCAATTGGATTTTTCACTATAAGTACAGTTATTTATTCATTTATTCAAAAATATTTGTAGAAAGCTATGATATACAAGGAACTAGTTAATGATTTGGAATGCGGGGAAGAACAAAACAAAATTGTTGCCCTAACAGACACATTTATGACAATATAAATATTAAATATAATGTTAGGACTGGCTATTGCTTTGAAAATAATAAAATAAATTGAGGGAATTAAATTTTATATCATGAAATTTTGACACTTGTGATATGTATTTCTAACTATCAAATATTTTAAAGAAATTTGTATACTACATCCACAAAAATGTATATGAGTACCCCTCCTTCTACACTTCTACTAGCATGTATTAAGTTATAAACATTCAAGATCTATTTAGTACAGACATACAAAGGACACTTTTCCAAGTTCTGGGGTTTCAGAGTGAGCCAAAAACTACTCTAGTTTTCATAGATCTTGCTGTCTGGTAGATTATCTTTTGTTATATTCATTCTCAATATGTTACACCAGTTTGCCTTTTGACTCTTTATTTATAGTTGTATTTAATGTTGTTATTAATGTATATGTAATTAAATTTGTCTTTATTTTGGTAACCCATGTATATTTTTAATAATTATTCTATTACTCTTTCTTTTTCTCCCTTCTACCTACACTACCTTCATTGTTTCTTCAATAACTCTCCAGGCACGAACCCACCATAGGTGCTATACATTGGCTGTTTTCGTCACATGGAAGTCTTTCTATCAGGAAACTTCAGGGTTTATTTCTTATCCCCTTCAAGTCTTTGTTCAAATAAAACCTTCATTAAGGACTACCATGGTCAGTCTATTTACAACTCTTAAACCATCCACCCTCCACATTTTCTGTCCTTCCTCTCAATAGTATTTACCATCTACTATTGTAGAATACAGTGTCTGTGGATTTATTTATCCTCTCTTTCTCTTTTATCTTTCTCTCCCAACAAGAAAGTAAGGTCCATGAGGGCAGGTATTTGTTCTGTTTGGTTTACTTCTCTATCCCCAACACCTCTTTCTATATATTTATTAAATAAATTACTGAAGTCCTCTCCTATCTTGAGGTGTGTAAACATTTACTTGCATTTCACATTAATTTTAATCTCTTAATAAATTATTACTCATTTTTGTGTAGGAAGTTAGGTAAAAGATTAATATTTCTTCCCATGTCAAGTTACCATTTTTCCAATATTAAGTTGCTTATACATATTCTTTTCTCAACTGATTTGCAAATACAACTTAACCAAAGAGTACATTCTTATAAAAACTAGTTTATGTTTCTGGGAAAATCAATCTTTCAAGACATTTTAAATGCTAAATGAAAAATTAGAAATAAAAAGTAGAAATTAATAACTGGTCTACAACCTGTGTAAAAATTACAAGTGCATCTCTACACACACACACACACTCACATCCTCTACTTCCAATAACATACATTAGTTCTTTTTAGATCTAGTAAACATCACCCATTCAATTTCATGTCTACTGAGCTAGCTTCCCAGGAGACTTTATATGGGTGTGAACAATAAAAAACTAACACATATTTGAACAGGAGACATTAATTATATTATCTTCTACCACCACCCATTACTGTACTGACACTAATGAATGTTTTAAAATTACCCTTTTTTTTTTACAGAAGTAAAAATTTGACTTCCAAAGCATGTAAGGGGCAATTATTTCAGTGGTTGTTTGTCATATTGTGTCAAATATAGCTATATAATTAGCTGATTTTCAAAAAGTGTTAGTCAGTAAACAGTTTATTTAAATTTGCTCATTATTAGGACATTAAGAGAAGAAAATGATTTTGCTGAGGTATTCTTATGTTTTTAAAAGTAAATACAGAGTCACTATCTAATGGGTACATGCTTTGTACAAAATTAAGAGGCAGAAACAACCAACAGTTATAACACAAGGCATGTAAGTCTCACTACACATGTTTTAGAATACCTAGGAAAATTATTTATAAGGGAAGAGAGCATGTAGGAAGCTGTCACCATTCTTCTGCTTACCCAGTCTGACATTAGAGGGGGTTTAGTGAGTCGGTTGTGCCCTCATCTTCATTTAGAGAAACTGAATCAGAAGGACTAGACAGAGCAGCAAGTTTAGACCATTTTGTTAGGAGTTGGAGTTTACATCTCAAAAAATAAAGAGTATTTTTTTCCTACATATTGTCTTCCCTATTTAGATTGAGTTCACTTTTGATGCTTTAATTCTCATTCTTTCTCCCTCTGTGGCATAAATGATATTGCTGTAATTAATAGGCCAGACGAGAATAGAGGTGGGACTCAAGGACAAGGATCCACAGAGTAGAAGGCTAGCCTGAGCCCGTGCAACGGGAATGACCACATGGCCCAGGTCACTGGAGGAAACAGCATTTAGGGGGTGATAACTCAGCTAGTGATTAAAAAATAGCCTTTGTCTAAAGTATATTATCTTCTATTAATCAGGGATAAACACTGAAGTAGGTAGAGCAACAGCTATGATGACCATCCTTAAGAGACTAATATCTGGAATTCGATTTTTCCCTTTTCATTCATCACACCTAATATTATACCTATATGCCAGAGATTAATAACAAGCAATTTTGTCATAAAGTTATAGACTCTATAGAGAATACCATAATGTAAAAAATCCATGAGAAAATTCAATCAAATTGATTCATTTTAGTTTCATTTATACCCAGTAGACTTAGCAGTAAAAGTAAGTATGAAAAACTATTATACAAGCTCTTACTTTTATTTTAGATATGGGGATGAAGTTTGAGATGTCACAAGTTATAAGACCACATTTTTCCCCCCTCTATTTTCTTAGAAGTTTGCTTTTAGGAGAGGTAACTTTTCTCTAAATGCAGCATGGAACGTGATTGATGGCATTATCAAGAAACCCCTACTCTGCACTGGACAAACAACAAAAATTTAGCTCAAAGCTTGCTGCCTCGTCTCAAGTTTTTAGAGAACTGGAGCTCTTTCAGACTCATTGAAATAATGACCATAGAGTCATAAGCAAATTCTTCCTGAAACTCAGCCTAAGAATTTTGATCTTTGTTATGTACACTAGGCACACTCCCCAAAATAGTCTCCTCCCCAAACTGAAAACAATCAAAATTATGGGTTCTAGAGTTTTCTATTTTCCCTGTTCTTCAAACGTACAGTCCACCCTTTTTATACAGTTTTAATTAGTTAGGTAGACATTGCTTTATATAACTATTTAAATCTATCTTTTATCTAGAGCTAGCAATGCCCAATAACGTGTTCCTGGTACAAGCAACATGTCTTATAAATCTTGCACAGCAATCACAGTCCATAAGGAAGTGTTATCAGAATGCGCCCAATAAATGCTGGCTAACTTGAAATGTAAGGATTGGAAAATATGACTCTTAAAGATTTGATGAGGGGACACTTTCACTAACAAAGTGAAAAATATAAATAAATCATAGCTTTAAGTAAAGTGATTCCCTTCTGGAAGGCTCTCTAAGCTACTGATAGGTGCTCTGTTAATTTTTGAACCATATAAATTTTGCCAAATTAGCTCAGTTAATTTTTTGAATCTTTGCCATCTCATAAAAATCTCACCTGAGATAAGCCTCATGGATTGTTGAAGCTTGATAATTTATTTTTCTTAGAACTGAGCATAATTTGCAGTAAGCCGGCCAGAGTTGAAATTAAAATATGTCCATGTCTGATTAAAACTGTCATTTTTGTATCCAAAGCAATGCACTTTTTCACCCTATTTTATTTTCATTAACCATGACTGTATAGGTTATGGTGTTCATTGTCTAAATTATTTTTCAAGTATTTTTGGACATAACATGGGAAAAACTTAACAAAGGGTCTAAACTGTGTGTGAGTTGCGAAGAAAGTCTAACTAAACATAAGGCATTTCAGATACATTTTTTCTTCTTGAAATTTTCCCTTAAAGAATACTCTGTGGGTTTCATCTATGTAATAGATGATACTCTTTAACATGTTTGGGACAAGGCAAAGTGTTTTTCCAAGGACAACGACTTGGCACTAATTCGTCCCCATATTCACACACATGGTAGCTCACGAACCTGCTGAGCGCTTTTACTCACCCTGGAAACCTGACAGATGTGATCCCAGTGAGGTTCCACCATATTCCACAGCTGAGTGGAGCCCATATGTTATTGAAAAGAGAAAAAGAAAAGAAGAAGATTAATTCCATTGTCAATGTAAATAATCGAGGTTATGTTGCCACTCTCCCTAGTCTGCATGGAAGTTTGCCATTTTCTTAATTATTTATAAAAACAAGAATTGGGCTTAATACCACCAGTACATGTTTTGCAGTGTGTTTACCCCTGTGGCTCTTTACATTCCATTAATATGGAGTAATGAAGACACAGATTGTTGTCTTAATTGTACATCCTGAAGGGTATGCTGGATTTATGAACAGATAATGGACAGGCCCAGGGTTCAAGGGAAGAGTAGAAAAATATGGCTTTTCTTTGTCAGAAACCATGACTGGGATGGAAGAGCAATTCTGAGGACTGTATTTTAAGTTTTATGTCCATTGGCTTAGAGGATGAATGATTTTCTCTTGATTATGTCACACAAGTCTGTCTTTGGTTTGAGAATCTGTATCAAAATGGGATAATCTTTGTGACCTTGATTTATAAATTGTATAGTCACATAAATACTCCATAAGTCATTGTTTTTATTATGACTACACTTTCTCTTTGATGAATAAGTGGCACAGCAATTTGAGAATAGATTCACTAGTAAAGAACTTACAGGTAATCTATTTTATAAAGCTGATTGGAATGTGAGCTTTTTTATTCATAGAAAATCAGTCTACTGTCTTACATAAGTTTTATACAAATAGAGTTGGAAATTATCACAAAGTGCTATAAAAAGTAGATAAGTTACAAATAGAAAGGAAAATGAAGTGTTCAAATTTGAAAATGGAAAAATACCAACCTGGGATTGTTCTATGATGTTGGGCTCCTTTTCTTCTTTTTTTTAAAACAATTCTATTGTTTGCCATGTGTTTTTCCTTGGTAATTAAAGTGAAAATTTTAAAATAAAATGTCATTCTTCAATATTTTATAAGTAAGTTTTCTAAAGAAGTGACAGATGAAAGATTATAATTTATTGCTAAGAAATAATGTATAATGCACAAATGAAGTGATTATTGAATTGCATTATTTTTAACTATTTAGTATAGCTATGTGTATTTGTGTATGTCTATTGCTAATAAAAATGTGTGTATATTTAAACCTATAATGTATATAAATCTAAATATATACACATATATAAACATGCATACATATATTATATATAATATGTAAATATAATATATATGTATATCATACAGATATTTACATATGGATATCTGGTATGTAGGTGGGCAATCAAATGATTAAAAGTATTTACTATGTTGAATAGTCAGTTTATTAAAAAAATTAAAAATGTCACTCTACTTGCAAAAGATTTGTAATAATGATTTTTTTACAATAACTTCACCAAATAGAATTCAAAGAGTTAACGCTTGGCCCACTTTGTACATAGGAACTTAGCTTTCTAGCACAATACATTTAATTCAAAACATTATATTGAAAATCAGCTGTTCTGCTGTTTTTACCAGTTATAGCAACCTAACTGTCCAAAAGTTCCAGTCGATTACAAACAAGTTAATTAATAAGATGGGTTCAATATATTCTCTTCAAAAGTGGTCAATAGTAAGCCATGGTAGACTTGACCTCTATCTAGATGTTCGGGATCAGAAGTTTCAGTATTTTGTACAAACAAGAATCATAGCATCCTAGAATCCCGAGTCCCATGGGAAATAATATGCCACATAACCCAATTACCAATAAGTGCTTAAACTCTTTGTTTTGTTTTACACCTTTGTTGAATATTATTTTGATTTGCTTTAAATTGAATTTATTGGGGTGGCATTGGTCAATAAAATTATACAAGTTTCAGGTACAGAACTCCACAACACATCATTTGTAGACTGCATCGTGTGTTCACGACCCAAAGTCAAGTCTCCTTCCATCACCATTTATGCCCCTCTTAACCTCCTCCTCTTGCCCCCTACTGGGTAATCGCCACACTAGCATGTGGACAAAGGCCCACCACCTCTGGAGGACGCCTACTTGAATGTAAATATCACCTAACTTCAGGGAAGAGAAGTTTTAAATAGCCAAAAGATACCTCTTATAAATTCCATCACGGGTCATCCTTGTACATCTTTGAAAACAGATATTGATAAAAACTATGATTACATATGATAAATTAACAAATATGTATTAGTATAATATTCATATTTTAATTTATTTAATTGGGAGTGTTACTTGTAGTTGATTAAACCAACTGTGTTATAAATTTGTTTGAGTTCAGGCCATTTAAAATCTAAATTTTCTTCACATGACAAATCTAATACTCAAGGGGGAGAAGTTGTGCGTTGCACGGTGGTTCATGCTTGAGTAATAAAAAATGCTTCTCCTTCTAATGTTAATCATATGAGATATGAGACACGCATCCTAAATGTGTATGCAGTTTTGAGCGAAACAACTCTTCAACCTTACATAGAGCTTTTTTAAAAAAAATCTTTGAGAACCAGAGGTTTTTGTTTGTTTGTTTTGAGCAAATAAGGACAGAATGCATTCACACAATTACAGTCTTCTCTACTTCTGACACTGAGATTAAATTATTGAGTCAAGCATGTCAGGAAATATGTCCATTTCCTTACGATGAGTTCTCTCTCAAGTCATTTTAAGTCTTTCCACAAAATAGACTCCAGGAGGACCCATGCCTTAGCTGAGCAGGGGATTCAATTTAGACTAAAGTTGGTATCCTACATAAGTATTCACACACACACACACACACACACACCAAAAAAATAAGAAAAGGGTGAGTTAAGGTCCCTGTGGAATTTCACTAAAACTTCCCTCTTTGTGCATGCATATATTAATCAACATAATTCTGATGACAAAAAAGTACAACTAACCCAAGTGATAAATTAGCTTGAAACTTACTTGCTTTTTGCTTTTCTTAGATTGTAGTTAACCTACCAGGGAACAATGCTTTGTAATTGTTTACTTATTTTTTTGCCCCTTGGAATAGGTCAAATAAACTAGAAATTATGTATTTGCTCTAAAGATTTCAAATAACTCACCAGGAATTATCTATATTCAGAGTCATTTGGTAATTACTTTTTAAAAATTCTACAGTTAAGCTTTTAGAGGTTTTCCACCTTTATTGATTTTTTTAAAGCCACTGTCTTCTTACAAAATTATACTTCCTTTTACCTGGATGTAACGCTTCAGAAATATAATTACTTGCATATCTTCTTGTGAACAATGTATATTTGGATTTATTTTAAAGGTCAAATGTGAAATCTTTTTCTCTATCTACAAAATGTAACTAATTGATGTTTTATAACTAAATAATAGAATAATTTTACTTCTTTCATCACATTTGATGGTTGGTTTATAAATTCACACTCTATGATGAGTGTTCCTTGAATTTTTTGTCTATTGATTTTTTTTGCTGATTTTGCTGATAATAGTTATGCCTCTTTCTCTGAGGTTCAAATTAAGTAATAGTCCTCTATGATTTCAATCCTATTTTCACACTTTTGGGACAACTTCAAATATTTTAGCAGGAAAGATTCTTAATAATTCCTCAAACATGCCACTGAAGTGCCATTTCAATGTTTCTTACCGTATTTCCTTCTAAATTAATATTTCCCAAAGACTATCGGGGAACACTAGTCCTTTAAGATGCACCTTGAAAAAAATCACTTGGGCAATAAATATACTTGGGAATGTAACATACTCCATTTCCTTCTTGGAGGGCCATAATGAATATTTAAAGTGTTGTCACTTTTTGAGTTTAAAATATGCAGTATTATCCAGCTTTTCCTAAATATGTTTCACTTTGAATCTTCCTTTTCCACTGATTTTTTTTTCTCCTGAAATCAAACTTATTGACCATCTATGGTGCCCTAGGAACATGTTTTGGGAGTTCCTGGTATATATATCACTGTTTCTAGGTTTGCCAAAAAAAAAGTTGCAATTTAAACATAAAATCAATTTTCTAAAGGCCTAAAATGGGAGAAACTATGTCTCATGGGCCTATTAGCTCTTCCTAACTTCCAAAAATCTACCCTAGATGCAATAAAAACAGTATGAGCATTGTAACATTTACATTATGGACCTGGCAGGAAATTTGGTAGCAAAATTAAACAGCTCAGGGTTTTGGCAGGGAATGACTGTGCTACTTGCAGTAGCTAGAAAACTAGGGACTATTGTTCAAAGTCTAAAAATAGAAGAGAAAGTAATCAACATACATATTTAGCAATCAAAATATGGAACCAGCTCAAAATTTTGTATCTGGAAGGACAAGGTGAGAATGGGGGAGGTAACCAAATAGTTTCCCAGTAGGAAAAGCAAACTAAAGAGTGAAGTATGGGGTTCAGCAGTGAGAAAACTCAGTTGTTTCTTGATTAGTTTATTGTCTGATGGCTCCATAGTCTCCATTCCCTTTCCCCATAGAGGCTATTCAAAAGAACATAACCACACTTATGTTTATTGCAGCATTATTTACAATTGACAAGATATGGAAGCAGCCCAAGTATCCATCAGATGAGTGGATAAAACCACTATTGGGCATTTATACAGTAGAATACTACTGAGCTATAAAAAAGAAGAAAATTTTACACTCTGTGACAGCATGGGTGGACCTGGAGAACATTATGCTAAGTAAATAAGCCAGCCAAAGAAAGACAAATACCGTATGATTTCACTCATATGTGGAATTTAATGAATAAAATGAATTAACAAGGAAAATGGGGACAGACTCTTAGATGGAGAGCAGGATGACAGCTGGTTGGGGGAAGGTTACGGGTTAGAGATATTGAGTGAAAAGGAAAAAGGACTCATGGATATGGACAACAGTGTGGTGATTGCTGTGGGGAGGGGGTTATAAGGGAACTAAATGGTAGTAGAGAAAAAATTCATAAAGATTAAATTTTTTTAACTAAAAGGAAGCAAAACGAGACGCATGAGAAACTGCAATATATGGTGGAGCCTGGTTTTCTGTTGGCCTGGACATCAAGTACCATGCTGTTACCAGGGCGAGTCCCAGCACTCACTCTGCCAGCTGTGCAAACTGGCAACGTCGCTCAACAATTCTGCTCTGTTACCTCATGCATAAAGTGGAGGTAATAGTTTTGCGGGTTTTTACCTTAGAGGAGAAAAAACACAAATGCTCATAAAACAGTAACAGGCACATATTAGGATTTCCAAAATTATAGCAGTTATTACTGCTGTTCGAATTATAATATTATCAGGATTATGAGTTTAAAAATACCTGTTCTCTCCCAAATAACCGAATAGCTAACTATTTGCAAAAACTTCCCTATTCTGTTAGACACAACTTCTTACTATTGGAAATTGAAAATTTAAAACATTCCCACTTTAAGAGATTATTATATAAATCCTTCATATAATAACTGAGACCAAATTTAAATATTTTTAAAAAATTTTAGTGTTTACAGTAATGTCTTAGGGTGATTTCAGTAATACCACAGTGTTATTGATTTTTTAATATTCTACACAGTATATCAAATAGAGGCTATTCTTCATTTAATTTTGTTTTTGATTTCCCTTTCTCATAGTTTAGTGTTTTATATATTTAGAAGGTTAATTTTTTATCTGTGACATATACTGCAAATATTTTCTCCTTGATTATCTCCTGTCTTTTACCTTTATTTATTGTGATTTTTTAAAAGAAATCTTTGTCAAATAAGTCCATATTTTTCCACTTGGATTTTGAAACATAATTATGACGGCTATCCTTATTGTTAGTTTACAAGTAAATTCATCTATTTTCTTTTAGCACTCATGTAGCTTCATTTGTTATATTTAGTATCTTATTCATTTGAAGTTGCTTATGATGTGAGGCATGAATCCAACTGCACCTTTTTCCACATAACTTTTTAATTACCTAATACCTTTTATATAAAATTTGTATTTTCCCCATTGATTTGAAATTCAAACTTTATCATATACTAAATATCGATTTATATTTGTATTTTTTTCTCTGTATTAATCTAAAAAAGTTGTTATTTTGTTTTTGTGCTGTTATAAAGTGGGTTCACTCTTTCAGTATTCTAAGCAGAGTTTATTCATATAAAAAGATTATTGACTTTTGCCTGTTTATTTCATATTCTGCCACTGTAATGAAATGATAGTCTGTGTTAATCTTATCACAGATTCTCTAGGACAAGGGTCAGAACATCTTTTCTTAAACAGTCAGATGATTATTTTAGGCTTCATTGGAAATACAATTTCTGTCACAACTACTCAACTTTACTGTTGTACTGCAAAAACCATCATAGACAATACATAAACGAATAAACATAGCTTACTCCAATGGAACTTTATTTATAAAATCATGAATTATAAATTACAGCCCATGAGCTATAATTTTCTGATCCCTTCATATAATAGAATGATACCATCTGAAATAAAATTTTTATTTTTTGTCGAATTACTACAAATTAATAGTTTTTGCTTCATTGTATTGTGTTGCATTTTGTTCCATCTTGTCTGAATGGGTTAACACCTTCCATGCAATGTTAAATATTAGCGACATCCTTGACTTTTTGTATTGAGATGCATCTTTAGTGGGAAAGCTTCTAGTGTTTCCCTAATAAGTAAAAGGCTAGCTTATTTTCAGCAAACATATTTTTGAATATATAAAGCAAGTACTCATCGATTCCCATTACACTGTTTTTTACCAGACAGGTATTAAATTTTATAAAAGACATTTTTAAAGACAGAAATATTCATGATTTTTCTATTTAGATCTATTAACGTAATAAATTATATCAAAAGATTTCTGAATATTAAACTATCTTAACATTCTTAGAATAAACTCCACCTGTTCACAAAGCATTATTTTTACTGTGTTAAAATTTTTTGCTAATATTTTACTTAGGAACTTTACATCACTATCTATAAATAAGATTGATTAATTTTGTGTACATGAGTATGGATTGTTTAGGCATTAAGTTAACTTTGTGACATATAAAGAATCTGGACATTATTCTACTTTTTATGCTCTAGGAACATGTAAAGTAGCATTTTATTTAAGATTTTTGAAAATTATTTTTGACAGATATTATATTTATTCAATGAGAAAATTATTGTTATTTTTTTCACCATTTTTTGATGGTTGTTCAAGTACAGTTGTCTCCGTTTATCCCCCCATTACTCCCCTCACCCCACCCATCCCCACCTCCCGCCCTCGATCCCACCCCCCTTTGGTTTTGTCCATGTGCCCTTTATACATGTTACTTGACGACCCTTCCCCTTCCCCCACCTCGTTATCTCATGCTCCCTCCCCTCTGGTTATTGTCAGTTTGTTCTTTATTTCAATGTCTCTGGTTATGTGTTACTTGCTTGTTTGTTTTATTGATTAGGTTCTACTTATAGGTGAGATCATATGATATTTGTCTTTCAACACCTGGTTTACTTCACTTAGCACAATGCTCTCCAGTACCACCCATGCTGTTGCAAATGATAGGAAATCCTTCTTCCTTTCTGCTACATAGCATTCCACTGTGTAAATGTACCATAGTTTTTTGATCCACTCATTTACTGATGGGCACTTAGGCTGTTTCCACCATTTGGCTATTGAAAATGGTGCTGCTATGAACATTGGAGTACATAGGTTCTTTTGAATTAGTGTTTCAGGATTCTTAGGATATAATCACAGCAGTGGAATCGTTGGGTCAAAAGGCAGTTCCATTTTTAGTTTTCTGAGGAAATTCCATACTGTTTTCCACAGTGACTGTACCAGTCTGGATCCCCACCAATGGTGTACTAGGGTTCCCTTTTTCTCCACAACCTCGCCAGCACTTGTTGTTTGTTGATTTGTTTATAATGACCATTCTGACCTGTCTGAAGTGAAAGAGAGAGGAACACAGGTACAAAGAGGGAAAAATGGCAATAAATAAGTACCTATCAATAATAACCTTAAATGTAAATGGATTAAATGCTCCAATCAAAAGACATAGGGTAGCTGAATGGCTAAGAAAATATGACCTGTACATATGCTGCCTACAAGAGACCCACCTCAGAACAAAAGATCTACACAGACTGAAAGAAAAGGGTTGGAAAAAAATATCCCAAGCAAATGGACAGGAAAAGAAAGCCAGGGTAGCAATACTTATATCAGACAAAATAGACTGCAAAACAAACGTCATAAAAAGAGACCCACAAGGACAATTCATAACACTCAAGGGAAGAATCCATCAAGAAGACATAAACATTATAAATATATATGTACCCAACATAGGAGCACCAAATATATAAGGAAAATCTTAGAGGACTTCAAGAAAGATATAGAAACCATCACATTTATACTAGGGAATTTTAACACCCCATTGTCAAAAATGGATAGATCTTCCAAACAAAATATCAACAAGGATATTGTGGCATTGAACAATGCCCTAGATCAAATAGACTTAACTGATATATATAGAAACTTTCATCCCAAAGAAGTGATATTCACATTGTTTCCAAACACACTTGGAACATTTTCAAAGATAGACCACATGATAGGACACAAAATAAACCTCAACAAATTCAAGAAAATTTAAAACATATCAAGAATTTTCTAAGACCACAAGGGCCTGAAACTAGAAACCAACCTCAAAGGAAAAAATAAAAAAGCCTTTAAATTTGTGGAGATTGAATAGCATGTTATTAAACAATAAATGGGTCAATAATTAGATCAAGGAAGCAATCAAAAAATTTCTGAAAACAAATGAAAATGTACACACAACAGTCCAAAACTAAGGGGACACAGTGAAGGCAGTCCTGAGAAAGGACTTCATAGTGATACAGGCCTACCTAAAAAAGATAGAAACAATTCCAATAAACAACATAACACTACAGCTACAAGAACTGAAGGAACAACAATAAACAGAACCCAAAGCAAGTAGAAGGAAGGAAATAACCAAGACAGGAGCAAAATTAAGTGACATAGAGACTAAAAGAATATTTCAAAGGACCAATAAATCCAGGAGATGGTTTTTTGGAAAGATAAACAAAATGGGCAAGCCTTTAAGCAGACTCATCAAGAAGAAAAGAGAGAGGACTTGAATAAAATCAGAAATGAAAGAGGAAAAACGACAACTGATACCAGAGAAATACAAAGGATTGTAAGAAATTACTCTGAACAACTATATGCCAAGAAATTTGAAAATCTGGATGAAATGGAAAATTTCTAGAAAAATTTAATCTTCCAAAACTGAATGAACAAGAAGCAAAAAGCTTGAACAGACTGATAACACATGGTGAAATCAAAGCAGAAATCAAAAGACTCCTGGTACACAAAAGCCTTACACCAGAAGGTTTCACAGGAGAATTTTATAAAACATTTCAGGAAGAGCTAACCCCTGTCCTTCTCAGACTATTCCAGAACATCCAAGACGAGGGAAGACTCCCAAACTCTTTTTAGGAGGCCAGCATCATCCTATTCCAAAAACCAGATAAAGACAAAACAAAGAAAGAAGTCTACAGGCCAATACAGCTGATGAACATAGGCACTAAAATCCTCAACAAAATACTGGCAAACCACATCCAGCAACACATTAAAAAGATCATACACCATGATCAAGTGGGATTCATCCTAGGGATGCAAGGATGGTATGATATTTGAAAGTTAATAAACATAATACATCATATAAACAAAAGGAAAGACAAAAATCACTTGATCATATCAGTAGATGTGCAAAAGACATTTCATAAGGTACAGCACCCATTTATGATAAAAACACTTAGCAAAGTGGGAGTAGAGGGAGTATACCTCAACATAAAAAAGGCCATGTATGAAAACCTGTAACCAACATCATGCTCAATGGGCAAAAGCTAAAAGCTTTCCCACTAAGATCAGGAACAAGATGAGGTTATCCATTTTCACCACCTCTATTCAACATAGTATTGGAAGCCATAGCCACAGCCATAACGCAAGAAAAAGAAATAAAAGTCATCCAAATTGGAAAAGAGAAAGTAAACCTGTCATTGTTTGCTGATGACATGATAGTGTACAGAGAAAATCCTGTAGACTCTACCAAAAAACTGCTAGATATAATAAGTGAACTTGGTAAAACACCAGGATACAAAATCAATATTTAGAAATCAAAGACATATTTGTACACCAACAATGAAATATCAGAAACAGAAATCAGATTTAAAAATCCCACTTGATGTAGTAACAAGAAAAATAAAGTACCTAGGAATAAACCTAACCAATGAAGTAAAAGACCTGTACTCAGAAAACTGCACAATACTGAAGAAAGAAATTAAGGATGACACAAACAAATGGGAGCATATACCATGTTCATGGATTGGAATAATTAACATCATCAAAATGTCCATACTACCCAAAGCAACTCATAGATTCAACACAATCCATATTAAAATACCAATGACATATCTCACAGATATAGAGCAAACGTTTCAAAAATGTATATGGAACCATAAATGACCCTGAATAGCTGCAGCAATTTTGAGAAAGAAGAACAAAGTAGGAGGGATCACAATACTTGATATCAAACTGTATTACAAGGCCATGGTAATCAGCACAGTCTGGTACTGGCATAGGAACAGACACATAGATCAATAGAACAGATTAGTGAGTCCAGAAATAAACCAAGTCTCTATGGGCAATTAATATTCAACAAAGAGGGCAGAAGCATAAAATGGAGTAAAAAAAAGTATACTCTTAAACCAGTGGACAGCTACATTAAAAAAAAGAAAGAAAGAAAGAAACTTGACCACCAACTTATACCATACACAAAAATAAATTCAAGGTGAATAAAAGACAAATATAAGTCATGACACCCTAAAAGTCCTAGAGAAAAACATAGGCAGGAAAATCTCAGATATTCCATGCAGCAATATTTTCACCAATATGTCCCCTAGAGCAAGGCACCTAAAGGAAAGAATAAACAAATGAGATGTCATCAAAATAAGAAGCTTCTGCATGGCTAAAGAAAACGGCAGCAAAATGAAAAAGGTACCAACCATGTGGGAAAATATATTTGCAAATTGTACCTCGGACAAGGGTTTGATCTCCAAAATATATACAGAACTCACATGACTCCACTCCAGGAAAACAAACACCCCAGGTAAAAAGTGGGCAAAGGACTTGAGCAGATACTTCTCCAAAGAGGACATACAGAGGGCCCCAGAGACATATAAAAGGATGGTTTTTGAAAATTAAAATTCTTTGTAAACCTCCTCAGCCTGGCAAGTGTTTGCATGAAGTAATTCAGTGAGACTTTTCTCCATTCCACCAGCTAATATTCTTAGGCTTTTTAAATTAATTTTTAAGTATGTCATTCTACTCTTTAGATTACTTTGAAACTTCTGCTAATCTTAGTTTACTTTGAAATTTCTTCTAATACCAGCAATAACAGCTATTGCTTTTGAAGCAGAAGTGAGTAGTTGAGTTGGTTTACGACATTTCTTTAAGAGCTTCTCCTGTTTTTACAGTTGTCCCCTCTTACCCAGTTTTGTTTTATGTGATTTCAGTTACCCATGGTCAGCTGCACTCCAAAATATTAAATGGGAAATTCTAGAAGTAAACCATACAATACCTTTAAGTTGTACACTGCTCTGAGGAACATGGTGAAATCTCATGTCATCCCTCTTCACCTGCCTAGGATGTAAAAAAATCTTTTTGTCCAATATCTCAATGCTGTACGAGATCTGTCCAGAAGGTGTCTGGCCATGTAATATGAAAAAGAGGCATTTACTGAAGATGATACAAGACACGAGAAACATTGTACACAATGACACCCTTCAAAGTAGGCACTTTGGGACCTCACCAGTTCTCCCAATTGCCATCAGCTGCCCTGTTGTATTTTCCTGAATTTCATCAATGGTCTGAAATCTCTTCCCTTCCAAAGGTGATTCTAGTTTTGGGAAAAGACAGAAGTTGCTTGTCACAAAATCTGGGCTGTAGGGGGGCTGAGTCGCCTGGGTGATTTGATGTCACCAAAAACCTCTGCACAAGACATGATGCATGAGCAGGCATGTTGTCGTGATGAAGCTGCCAATCACCAGTTGCCCACAGCTGTGGCCTCCTGAATCATTTGCATAGTTTCCACAGATGAATGTTCAAGCCTAACACAAAACTTGACACAGATTCATTCCCCTACTCACTCAGTTATTTTTTAATGGGATAGCCGCACAGTACATATGCACAGTAAATGACTTCTACTCTGCCTGCTGACTATACAGTGAAGTCATCGCTGTTCACACATGTGCATTCCAGTCCACGCTCCTTGGCTGCCAGGTTACATCCATGTTGTGCAAACCGTTCTCTATATGTTAATGCTGGCTGGACTTTTTCTGGACAGACCTCATATATACTGCCCACCTGTTAATTAGTAGCAGTCTGGGTTATCAAATGGACTGTTGCAGTACAGCAATGTTTGTGTTCCAGTCACCCTTATTTAACTTAATAGTGGCCCCAAAGCTCAAGTGAAGTGATGGCCAATTCAAATACGTGAAAGAGAAGCTGAGGAGGCTTCCTTTAAGTGAAAAGATGAGTGCAGTGTTGCAAGATTTTGAGAGAGAATGACCACTACCACATAACTTATTATAGTATATTGTTATAATTGTTCAGTTTTATTATTTTTGTTGTCAATCTCTTACTGCACTTAATTTTGTAAATTAAACTTTATCACATGTATGGAAAAAATAGTCTCTATAACATTTAGTAGCACTGTGTATGGCATCAGGCAATGCTGGGGCTGGATAACCAGGGGCTACTGCATGTTTAAACAGTTGTTTTGTTACAGCAAGCTTCTTGGTGGAGGGGAGTTATTGGCAAAGGATTGCTATATCTTCTAACTTTATGATTCTTTTCTGCTCCTATAGGATCTTTAATTTCCTTCTTTCCTTCATGAACAAGGCTTTAAATGATGCCTCTTCCTTCTATGTCATCCTTACTAAAGACTGCCATATACACTAGCTTAAAATTTGAAGGTTTCTCATTGTGTTCTCAGCAATCATTCCTCTGAGCCATCAGTCTCAAATCTTTTCTGAGTTTTCCCCATTCGGGTGTGCTTCCTTCTTTCTGTGACTGATCTGACCTGTGTTCTGCCACTGTTAGGTCTCCGCAGCCCTATTCTTTTCCCAAATAGTCCCTTCCTAACCTTCTTTTCGGAAATAGAAGTCCAAATTGTCTGTGCTTTAGGTATTTATTGCTATATAAACTCAAATTTATAGCATTATAAATTGAATTTATAATGCTTCTTACAAATTATATTTTAGGTATGGCTTGTGATCAGTTGTATTTTTAATTTTGTTGATAAGTATAGTTTTAGAAATTTAGTAGGCTGCCATTGTCCTATGAAAACATGCTCATTCTCTATTATAGTTTATGCAGTTATTTTCATATTTATATATAATTTTAAGCCTTTTTCTCTTTTTCTCAGATGTTTATTTTGATAAGATACACATTTTCAATGTGCATTAAAACATACTAAAACTTATTAACTGAGTCTGAGAAAATAGAGACATGAAACATTTAAAGTGTAATGTAATTAACATTGTCAAGATCCTGTGACCACCTTTGGTCGCTGAAGCAACTTTTGATGATTGCATAAATCATGCTTAATGAGGATGTTAGAACTTGTACACTAGAACATTAAGATGGTCTAAACATAATGTTTTTTGTTCTCACTTCACTTGTGAGGCTTTGGTTCATTCCCATTTGAAATTTTAATTTGTAGAAGTAACAAACTCTGAACTAAAAGCACCAGTAAGGGTATTGTGCTAAGTAAAATAAATCAGTCAGAGAATGAAAAATACCATATAATTTCACTATATGTGGAATCTAAAGAACAATATAAATGCATCGCCATGATAAAGGAAGATAAAAGTGAAAAAACAAAACAGAAACAGATTCATTAAAAAAAAAAAGAACAGACTGATGGTTGTTAGAGGGAAGGGTGATTGGGGATTGGGGTACTGGGTGAAAAAGGTGAAGGGATTGAGAAGAGCAGATCGGTTGTTACAAAATAGGAAATATAGTTACAGCACAGGAAACACAGTTAATGATATTGTAGTGAATATGTACTGTGCCAGGTCAGTGCTGGAAATATCAATTGCAACACATTGTAAGGTGTGTGATTATCTGACCACTGTGCTGTACACCTGAAACTAATACAAACTAATATTTTAAAAAAGAAAAAATACTACTGGATCTAGAAACATGAGACCTAGACTCTAAGAACCAGTCAAGGCTAGACGACGAGCTGATTAGTCTTCACAATCAAGAATCTGGGCCACCTCAGCATAAAATCATTGGATTGCTGTGGCCGGATAATGAAATCTAACTCCAAGAGGGATCCCACTCTAAGATTCTACTACAGTTTTTTTTTTTTTTTCATTGACCCTGGATGGGACATCCACCAGCAAATGACCTCAGATCTTTTTTACCCTTGACAAAATGACACGGCTCCCCCAGCATCCATACAGTCATCCATCTAAGAGGGGTCACAGTGGGGCAATGCCGGCTGTCACGGTGTGCATGTTCCTCATTGCTTCTCTTCGCAATCATTCTCTCTGTCTCAGTCTCACTCTCCCCTCTCCTTCTCTCCTTTCCTTCATGAAAAAAAACAAAGGAGGAGAAGAAGCAACATTTTTTTTTTCTGCTATATTATTTAAACATCCAGTGGGAATGTGGGAGGAGCCCCTGCTTAGGTCGAAGTACAACCCTTTAGCCTACCTGCCACCTTGCTAATGGAACCAGTTAACTTCAACCAATTTGCTTCATTCGGTGTTCTTGGATTTGTTATTTTTATGTACCCTTTGCCAGGTTTCTAGCCTATCTTTATCACCCTCAGTTCTTAAATTCATGTAAATAAAATACTAATCATTAATAATTCTTAAGTCTCATGAAGATATTGAAGGGAATGATAGTTGATTTTCACACTAATCCCTTTGAAAATGAAAGACATTTCAAGCAAAGACTCTTCTCATTTATTTTCTATAAGACTATCTCATTTCTTTTCTGTAAGATTATCCATACAAAAAGCAAAATTTTAAAAGTTGATATAAAAATATTTATTTCTAACAATCAACATCTGGTTACTCAATCTAAGTGACCTCTGATGAAGACGTTTGTAGTGAAGCATTCTCAAAACTAAAACCAAAACCTTAGCTTATAAACAGATGAGTAAAGTGGTGATTAAATTATGACATTATCACTTTTATATCACTTGCACAGTCTAACTGAAGCAAAGACTAAATATTCCTACCTTTCCTTCATAAAAAAATTGATAAATGAGTAAATAAGTAAGCAAGTAAATAAATGAATAATATATTTCAAATTCAATGTTTAGTTTTTATTCTGTTATTGACATTCTGATTCGGTTTAAAAATAGTAATATTATTTTGAGGTTTTTAAGTACACAGATTTCATTAAGAAAACCATATTGTTAAAATGTAAGATTCTTGACATGCCTTAATGAAAGAATTCAGTCTCACATTCTTTCTCTAAAAAAGGAAACAACAGAGTCCTGACTGGTGTGGCTCAGTGGGTTGCCGGAGGTCACTTGTTCAGTTCCCAGGCAGGGCACATGCCTGGGTTGCAGGCCAGGTCTCTCGATGGGGACAAGTGAGAGGCAACTGATTAATGTTTCTCTCCCTCTCCTTCTCCTTCCCTTCCTATCTTCCTAAATATAAATAAATGAAATCTTAAAAAAAAAAAAGAGAGCAAGAGAGCGAGAGAGGAAGCAAAGTGTTTCAAATCATCAAATATGTTTTAATTACTTCCTTGACTTCATCAACAAACCATAAAAAACAAAAAATCATCCTTTGAACATGACAACCAGGTATGAGATGCAAAAAAATTTAATATTATTTCTCTAAAGTAGCAAAATAAAAGTGTTGAGCAAAGTAAGTATTATAGAAGAAAAACACAAAAGGCAAGGAAAGCAGTGGTCCACATAAAACTTTAGGAAATAAAAGCTATTATATAAGTAAAATGAACTTTAAAATTTATATAGAATTTATAATTAAAGTCATGATTCTGATTGATAAGGATGTTTATAAAGCATCTACCATCTCAACAAATCAGAATGCCTTTAATAATTTCCTTGCTTAAAATAAGTTAGGCTATTTTTAAAGCCTCAAATATATTTTTATTAATTCTGAAAGATATGCACGCACATTAAGAAAATAAATGTTGCCATCCACGGAGGATAATTGTTAAGCTATTTAATCTGCCCTTTCAGATCTGTGGGTGTATGAGTGTGTATGCAGGAACAAGATACATATTGTCTTTATGCATTATACATTATACAATTATATATGCATATATGTGCAATTATTCCATGCCAGGAAATACACTTCTATAATATAATTATAATTACCATAGAGAAATAATTATACAAATAATATAAATAATGTAGTTTCTGATATTGAATTTTAGAACTGTTTCTTACATTTCGTTATTATTCCAAGAACACACTTGAGACTAAAGTATTTCTTCTTTAAAATTATATATGTGTGTGTATATATATATATATATATACACACACACACAACACAGATATTAAGAGTACATATGATAACAGTATATATGATATCCTTTCACTGATAACTTAGGTATTATATATTTTTCTTTATTGGCCTTAACAATTTGAGAACCATAAAGAAGTACATTATTTCATTATTTTAGGTCATATTTACTTGGCTACTATGCAGTTTAATTATTTTTATGTTATTTTGTTCATTTAAATTTTATAAATTTTAATAGTGTATTTGTTTTTTAATTTATCTCTTATGATAGTTCATTTTGAAATATATATATAAACACATACATGCATACATAAACATAATATGTAAATATATATAAATATAAAAAGAGTATTAAATGTTGCAATTCAATAAGAGTATTAAATGTCACTCTGTTACTGTTTTGAATTGATGGCGATATTTGCTATATATTTATACCTACCATGCTTTTATTTTCTTTATTGGCATTGCTGTGAGGCTTAGAAAAAAATTCCTCTGTGTACATATACAAAATACCAAATTATATTAAATATTACAGATTTTGAATATTTAATACATTTACTCTCCCATTACACTCTGCCCTCTTCAATTTATCTTAACATATGATACTAGATAAGCATTTTATTTCTGTTTAATGAGTTAAACATTTCATTCAAAACCATTTTCAATAATTTATACTTTCCCTATAGGGAAGCATTTGTTAATCTGTATATCTTTCTTTGATTTATATTTCTTTTAATAAGTGTTTCTATGCATTTTGGTATTAGCATCACTTTTAAAATAAATAATTGTGATGCAAAAATAATACAATGCAAGTCCTCTTTTACCATCATTCACCAAAATATTCTGAAATGCACATTCATACTTATAGACAAGTGTGAAAATCAGTGTATTAAGTTCAAAAATTTCTTTAAAAATATAGTTCCGTTTTGATGGAATCAATATCTTTCTTGTACTGAATTTTTCATTTAGAAATAGTGTCCTAATAAGAAATTTTCACTTATATTATTCTTTT
Organism: Mormoops blainvillei; assembly: GCA_004026545.1. NCBI lineage: Eukaryota > Metazoa > Chordata > Mammalia > Chiroptera > Mormoopidae > Mormoops > Mormoops blainvillei. The sequence goes on along the minus strand of PVJD01002474.1, from coordinate 22,772 downwards.
AAATCTATCAGAAATAAAATATAAAAATCCTATACATATAATTGTTAATTTTTTACAAGGTGTTTAATATTCCTCTGCCAGTCTTTTTCTTTTAGCCACTTTGTTTTCTAAATGGTTATGCTGAATATCTAGAGAAGTTTTTTGGATTTTATTTTTGCCACCACCAATTTTACAAACATTTTTATTGTCTATTGGCTTTTCAATATTTCCCCTTTTGGTTTTCTAGGTAATAAATATATCATCTTTAGTAAAAATATGTTTATTTTTTCCCTCCATGTTCACTCCAATTATGATTATGATTTTTTTTTTGTATGAGATAGGGCTAAGTTTCAAACAGTACTGATCATGAGAAATCCTTATTTAGTTTCAACTTTAATTGGAATTCTTCTAAAGCAGATGTCTAACCTGAGTCAATGGACATTTAAGCTAAGACATGTAGCCCCAGATATTACATAAAAATGCATGAATGTACAAATTTAAAGATGTCTACTTATCATTAATGATAAAGTCTCAGAAATGTTTTTGACTCAACCGTTAATACTATTGCTCATTAATAAGTAAAACATTGCTATTTATTTGAATAGTGCCCTTTAACACAGTAAGAATATTATAAATTTTTATATTTAATATTCTTATTTATATATTTTTTTATTTTTTAGCTTTCCTTTGCTTTGATTTTCTATTCAAGATAGGGACTTTAAGTTTAACCTTTGGCTTGATAAATTATGTTGAACATTTTAAAAATTAGAAATGGGTTCTGTTTGTTATAGTGTATTCTATCTTTCTGTTTTGTTTGGAGAACATTATTTTTGTCAGTTTTATTTATCTAAGCTATTGCTAGCTTCTCCAAATAAATTGAAACGCTTTCTGTCTTATGATCTGTAGAAGTGTATATACAAAATTATTCTTTATTATTTGAAGTTCATATGTAATTTCTATAAAACTACCATAAGCTTGTGATTTTTTTTTTACTATTTTTTACTGTCAAAGGCTCCTTTGTGTTTATTGGTCAGCTCCAACCCTCCGTGCCTTTTGTTGTTATTGGTTCTGTTAGCATTTATTGAGCATACAGTGGTAGGCAAAGGGAGCGCATGTATCATTAAGATGTTGTTGCAGCCTTTTACAGTCGATAGCCTAAAAGGCAAGAACCAGAGTCTTACTTTACAGGTCACCATTTGATATCTTTTTAAATGTGTTTATTTCTTTATAAAAGTAATAATGCTTTTAGAGAAAATTTAGAAGTTAGAGTGACTTTTTATTTTAAATAAAACTAATATACTGCATGATGATTGTAGAAAAATTGTAGAATACAGAAAGTTATAAAGAGGAAAATCAATCAACCACTAGCAACATTTTGGCATATTTCTTTCCAGTCTTTTATCTGTGCTTATATTTGATAATCAAACTATGTGTACAATTTTGAATATGGTTATTCTGCTTGCTGTTATATTGAAAGATTTTTCCTTGACATTAAAAAGGTTTTAAAGGCATAATCACTACATAAAATTACATCTTATGTTTGCACAGTAATTTTCTTGAAAGTGCTCACTTGGACATTTAAGTTGTTTACATTTTTTCACTTTGATGACCATCTTCACTCATAAGTGTTTTTATCCACTTTTTAGGATGCTTTTTTAAAACAGATTATAAAAAATAGAATTACTAGCTTAAAAGTCTCAACATTTTAAATGTTTTTAGTATATATTGTCATAGAACAGAAAACTTGTATTGGCTGTTTTTCCTTTTTCTTCCCATGCTCAAGTTTAATGTCTTTTTTTTTTAATTTTATTTTAGAGAGGCCAGTTATTTTAAAATTTTAATTTATTTTACTTTTTCAGTTATATTTGACATTCAATATTATATTAGTTTAACATACCCAGCATTGTGGTTCATTTTTATAACTTACAAAATGATCTTCTGATAAGTCTAGTTATTATAATATTATAGACTATATTCCTTATGCTGTATTACACATTGCAGTGACTGTTTTGTAACTACCAATTTGCACATCTTAATCTCTTAACCTTTCTAACCCAAATCACCAAATCTTCTCTCCTCAGCAACCATCAGTTGTTTTCTGGGTTTTTGTTTGTTTATTATGTTTATTAGGTTATTAATGAAATTTTATGGTATTTGTCTCTTTTACTGACTTATTTCACTTACCATAATACTCTCTAGGCCCATCCACACTGGTACAGATGGTAAAATGTCATTCTTTTTTTATGGCTGGGTAAAAATATTTCATTATATACATTGTCTGGCACAAATAATGATCCTTCTTATTACAAAAATTTTTATTACAAAATCACAAGCATGTAGTTCTGTAACATAACAATATCACACTTAAATGTACCATATGATATTTTAGGTAAAATGTTCAAATTGCTATCCATCTCATGTGAGGCATCCATGTACCCTACCAACCACACTCAAGCAAGCCCTAGTGCTGCTGTACTCTCTCTATATAAATGTCTTCTTGGCCCAATTGTCTGTCAATGGACACAGTTTTATTTTGTTGTTGGTTTTTTAAAGTCATACGAGGTCTGCCCCGAAAAATTCCAGCCATTGTTAATCTAACAAGAAGGGTTAGAGGGACATCAATATAACCTGGCAGACAAGGAGAGTGGACTGGAAAGAGCATGTGTAAACAATGATGACTTCACTATAATAGTCAGTGGGGGAGGTAGACACCATTGAGTGAGCATGTGTACTGTGTGGCTGTCGCATTCAAAATGAATGAGTGAACAGAGCAATGAATCTGCATTAAATTTTGCATTAAGTTTGAACATTCCTCCGTGGAAACTATTTGGATAATTCAGAGGGCTTTCAGAGATGATACAATGAGTGCAATGTAAATAAAAGTGTGACACAAATCGTTCAAAGATAGTCAAGAATCTGTTGAAAGTGATCCACATTCTGGAAGGCCTGCAACAAGCAGAACACCTGAGGACATGAACGTGCACGGACTGCAATCAACAAAGATCGGTGAATGACAGTGCGAGAACCAGAAGCTGGTCTGGGGATTCCAAAAACTACTGTGTCTGAGATTTTGACTCAGGATCATGGTATGAAATGTGCTGTGGTAAAATTCATTCTGTGGGTTTTATTACCAGAGCGGGTAGAACATCGTGCTGCCCTTGCTAATGACTAGATTCAAACTGCTATCAGTGAACCAGATTTCCTCAAGAAGGTCATAACTAGAGATGAATCGTGGGTCTACAGCTGTGATCCGGAATCGAAGGTCCAACCATCCCAATGGAAGTCGTCTGGTTCTTCACTCCCAAGGAAGGAGCAGCAAAGTCACAGCAAGATCAAGACCACGTTTAACTGCATTTTTTGATTAGGAAGGTGTTGTCTATCACAAGTACACACCCCAGGTTGAAAAATAAGTGAGGAGCACTACCTCAGCATTCTTTGTTGGTTGAGAGATGCAATATGATGAAAACGGCACCAGATATGGGCAGCTGGTGATTGGCAGCTTCATCATGACAACGTGCCTGCTCATGCATCACGTTTTGTGTCAAATTTTTTGGTGAAATATCAAATGACCTAGGTTACTCAGTTCCCCTACAGCCAGGTTTGGTACTCCGTGACTTCTGGTTTTTCCCAAAACTAAAATCACCTCTGAAAGGGAAGAGCTATCAGATCATCAGTGAGATTCAGGAAAATACGATGGGGCAGCTGATGGTGATTCCAGCAAAGGATTTTGTGGAGTGTTTTGAACAGTGGAAGGGATGTGTGAGGGATGTGCTCTACTTTACATAGAGCATGGCTGGATACTTCTGGACAAACCTATACTTGTATATTTGTAATCATACTTTATATATTATTTTACATTCTACTTCTTTGGCTTAACAAAAACATTTTTTTCCCATATTATCACACACTACATATAAATTTTTTAAAGGACACATCATAATCTTTGTAATGTTTGTTTGCTTACACATTTGCCTATTGCTGGGATTTAGTCTTTTTTCAATAGTTTGCACATGCACAATGTCGGTTTTGTGTATTAAAGTAGATCTTATTATCTAATTGGTAGTAGTAGTTATGATCTGATTTTTGAAAGCAGGTTTTGAATTCCCTACTCATTTCTAATTAGTTCTCTGACTTGTGCAATTAATTCACTTCTTTAAGCTTCTTATTTATTATCTATAAAAATTACAGTTTTGGAAATACTTCATAAGGTTGTGAAGAAATTTACTAAATAAATAAATAAAATAGTGATAACATTTGATAACAATGATAATTGCTATATTATTTTTTAAATTTACTGAATAATATAACAACGAATAAAGCATAGTGTCTGTTACAAGATTGAGCGCTTAACAAAATAGGATTCAAAGGTGGTGGTGGTGGGTTTTTTTTTAATCTTGTTTTTCTTGCTTAATTTAAATTAGGTTCTAATAAAACATCCAAATCCTAGTTCAGGTTCAGATTAGTGTAAAAGGCCTTTCTTTCATCTAGCTCACACTCAGGATTAGTTTGCAGTGCTCGATTTTAGATCTCCTGGGTTCCTGAAGCTGAGAGTATTAACACATAATTTTCAGGGAAATTTTTAGGAACTGTGACTGCTTCAGGTTCCTCTATTCCTGAGGTAAGGATGTGTTTTTAAAAAATGGAATTAAGGTGAAGACTGGGGCATACTGCCAAAGTTTGGACTCTGTTTGTTTTCTATTAGGGATCTCCTCTTGTCCCAGCCCCGCGGCCCCAACTTGCACACATTGTTGGATGTGGTTTGACTTACCTTTCTGGTTGGTTTCATGTGAATCAAATTTTATCTTGTTCTGCTTACAAAAACCCTCTTGCAAGTTAACCATGTTTCTTTAAAATTAATGTGTAGTGTTGTTGCTAAAATGTGGCAACCCTGTTGTGCAGAGCTACGTCTCTGGGCTATCTTGGTATGTGGCAGTGTGGTGGAAACCTACTGGGAGAAAATTCTCTGAGGTCTGGAGAAGGGTTTAGGAGCTGGGAGCACGCTGAACACGAAGAGTAATGCCTGGATATCCAATTATTGCATCCTTTATTTAACAAGCATTTATGGAACACCCACCCACTCTCTGCTAGAGTCATTGCCATTAGTAGGGAGGCAAAAATAAATTGGATCCAGCCTATCATCTCCAGGCATGCACACCTCATTAGGAAAATATGGCACAAAGCGATTGCATGCGCAGTGGAGGCAGCATTGTGTGCTAAGTATTGTGGAGAAAGAATTTTGGTCTAAAAATTTAATTTTAAAACAAATTGTTTGTGTTCATTCACCAGGCTCCTGGCCCCAGGGTTCTAATCAATTTGAAACCACTTGTCTTCCACTGGCCCCAAGTATGCTTTTTTAATACATTTTGGGTTACTTCATTTTTATTTCTTTTTTTGGTGTTCTTTTTCTGGAACAACTGGTGTTGGGTTTGCTTCACTGAGTCTACATCTGTTTTAATGGCTTTCCCTTGACTTTTCCATACTTGTAAACTTTTGTTGTATATTATGGAAATTGCCCCTAACTTCAGCTCTCAAACCTGAATGGTTTCCTTTTTGGTACTTAGATCTTATAAACAATTAATATTTAAGTAACTCTGATAAAGTTTTTGTCATGAAGAAAAAAAGTCTAAAATGAGTGGAAGAATAGTGAACTGTTTGGTTTTATATTCCTGATATTAATATAAAAATAACTAAACACTAATTTAACATTCAAATGTAAAAGACAGAAGATATTTTTAATTTGACCTTTATGCTTTGATTTAAAATTACAATATCGTAGGAATTATTTTACACTTGACTCTAAGTAACACTAAATAACATGCAGTTATGAAGCTGATTCTTTAGTTGATTAACCATTGTTTGTAAGATAAAATAGTCATTAATTCCTGAACAGATTTTTTTACAAGTTTAAGTAGAAAATAATTTTAAAAAGGGATTTATTTTTTAAAAGTATATAAACTCTTCCTTTTTAAAGTTGAACAAAATTATAGACATGTTAACTAATAAAAATAAATTTAACCAGCTTTTAATCTTTTGAAAAAGATTTTATTTATTTATTTTTAGAGAGAGGGGAAGCAAAGGAGGAAGAGAGGGAGAGAAACATCGATGTGTGAGAGAAACATTGATCAGTTGCCTCTAGCATGTCCCCAGCCTGGGACCTGGCCTGCAACCCAGGCACGTGCCCTGACAAGCAACTGAACTGGTGACCTTTGGGTCTGCGGGAAGACACCCAAACCCACTGAGACACACCAGTCAGGGCATAACAAACTTTTACTCCTAGTATTCATTTAAAATTAAAAGAAAGAAATGAAATATCTAAAAACCTTACTAAAGAGGCAGAGAAGATAAAAACTGCTCAAACTAAAATGAAATTGACTTGTAGCTCTTTAAAAAAGTGTTAAAAAATATGACCTTTCTTTATCAAAGCTGATAAATTATAGATAAAAATACTGAAATTTGTTAAATTATTTAAGGTTAAAATATCCACTATATTGTACAAACTATTAGACACTGATATTTTAAACATTTGGAAACCTAGAGATTTGGATACCTTTATTTTAACCAGTTTATCAATGTGGTCCTCACTGTACCATCATCTCTTTTCTATTGCATGGTTTATTAATATATATGTGTTACTGTTTTATTTTTATTTTACTGAGATATTGTTGACATATTACTTTCAGTTGTACAACATGATATGTGTATGTGCACACCTCCTTCCAATATTTTACCGTGTATAATGCGCACCCATGTTTCTGGCCCAGATTTTCAGGAAAATAATTCATTTTAATTTTTAAATTTATTTATTTATTCATATTTAGATACTTTTTTGTTGTATTATAAAGGAATTCTAGCATTTATTTGTGAACATGCTATGGTAAAATAAATTTTATGTAACAAATAATTACAAAATGCAAGAACAGATACAAGGTGTTTCAGGTACTACCCATGTATAATGTACATCCTTTTTTTCCCTCAAAATTTTGGACAAAATAGTGCACATTACACATGGCAAAATATACAAACATGAGCTAGACATATCAAAATTTCATGACAAAGTGGCGGACTATTATGAAGGATGGGAATAGAATGGGAGGAAAGGAGAAAGAAAGAGCATAAGAATGATGTTCATCTTTGTATCTAAGTATTTGTTAACAAAAAATATATGAGGCAAATATGAAAATCATAGACAAAATATATTAATTTTGAGTATCAGATATACAGATATGCATTATATTATTGTTTGTATTTTTCTATATTTTTATCTAAGGAAAATGGAAGTTTTTATAATATAATGCCTAGTAGAGATATTCAATAAAATAATATTAATTCCAATACATTTCCCAGACCTTTAGTAAAATTTAGGGGACAGTTTTTAATCTTAATTAATAGTGCAGGGTTTTAAGAAGTTTTATGCCTCTGTACCCCAGCACTGCATTGGGTAATTTTGTTAACTTATATAAGTTCCTTTTGAGTTGAAAGATATTATAGCCCTGGCTGGTGTGGCTCAGCGATGGAGCACCACCTTGTGAGCTGAAAGGCCACTAGTTCCATTATGCTTGGGTTGCAGGACAGGTCCCCAGTTAGGGGTGTACAAGAGGCAATGGATTGATGTTTCTCTCACACGTTGATGTTTCTTTCCCTCTCTTTCTCCTTCCCTTCTCCTCTGTCTAAAAGTAAATATATAAAAATTAAAATAAATGTTTAAAGGTTTTATTCATTTATATTTAGACAGAGGAGAAGGGAGGGAAAAAGAGAGGGAGAGAAACATCAATGTGTGGTTGCCTCTTGTGCCCCTCACCGGGGACCTGGCCCACAACCCAGGCATGTGCCCTGACTGGAAATTGAACAGGCGACCCCTCTGTTTTGCAGGTCAGAGTTTAGTCCACTGAGCCACACCAGCCAGGGCTAAAAAGAATTTGTTAAAAAAGATATTATAAATAAACATTTTAAAATAAGTTGGAAGTACATCAGAATTTAACAAATTCAAATCTTACTCACTTTTTGAATAAAACACCTCCCTTTTTCTCTAAAACCTTTAGGCATATTGTGTTCTTTATAACGTGTGTATTATTCTCACCTCAAGGGAAAACACCAATTAGAGACAAGATTCCTCGCGGGACAGCTGGAAAAAAGCTAGTTAAATTCAATTATTGTAAAGATGGCAGCAAGTTGAAAGATTTTTTTTTTTCCTATTACTGGTATTCCAAGTTAATAAATAATTACACTGAAGATGTGTTCCAACACCCTCACCCCTCTAATGAAACACTTATTTTTAACCACATGCTATGACAAAATTCAGCTGAAGTAAGAGATAGCCTGTAGCAATTGCCTATGATCCCCATACAATGTCTCAAAATGTATCACTGCCTTTGGAAGAATAGTTTCCACTGAGGATATAAAGTGACCAGCAAGATCTGGCAGGTCATTGGGAAAAAAACAAACAAACCAACCCTATATAAACACATCAAACTCTTCCATATTATGAATGATTACTTGACAGCAATAGTTAATTATGATAAAGGAGAGTTCTAGAAAACAGAGAATAAAGAGCAAAGGCCAGAGTATGTTTTCCTAACATTTATTAGTATCAAAATTCAACTTCCCTATTCTCTTATAGCCCCACTATCTGCAATGACAAAATAGACAGAAATGCATCTGAACTACTTAAGTGATTCATTCACTCGTTTACTCACAACTCACTCATTACCACCAACATACTCCAATAAAGTGTGTTGCATATGGGCTAGGCAAGAGAAAACAGAGGTGGCCTCTGGGCATTTAGAGAGCTAAAAATAAATTAGTATATAGTGTAAAAGCAATGTAATGAGTGAACAGAGAAGTTCATGAAAATTACACATAAATATCAAGGAAGAAGAAATCATTGAGCAGTATCAAAGAAGGAGTGCTATTTCTCTGAGAGGTTCTTGTAGAAATCAGAATGTGGTAGGAATTAATTAGTTGATAACTGCAGCAGATGCATCTTTTATGTCTCTTAAGTTTTACCATAGGAATAGTTGCCTACATTATTTCAGGCAAATACATGCCCTTTATGTGTGCATCATTTAAAAAAATGTATCATTTAATGAACATGTGGGTGTTCTTATCTGTATGCTACTGATGTGGGCTTTTCCAACTTCTACCAATGTCCAGCAGAATATATGAATATAAAAATAATTCCACAAATCAAACACCACTCCAGTGGATAAATGAACCAGGAATATTGAAAATAATATGTAGATAGGAAATATAACAAATGAAGAGATGTATATTATTAAAATAGGTACATGATAAATATAAGAATATTTGAACTTAATCACATAACTGTAACATGAAAGTTGAGTCTGTCACTTATAAAATAAGTATATTTTATAATAAACTATGCCTGCTGTTAACAATGATTAGTCATTAATCTTTCAAAAACGTGGCATTAGTATCAAAAACTTTTAAAATATTCTATTTTTAGAAATTTGTTCTGAGGAATCAGAAAAAGAGATTAGGATTCTATTATAAGGTTGACCACTGGACTGATGATCTAAAAATAGCAAAGCATTAAAAATAACATCAGTGACCAAAAATAATAAATAAATAAATAAATAAATAAATAAATAAAAAGAACTTCTAAATAAACAATGGTTCATTCATGTGATAGAATATTTCCCAGCTATTCAAACTCTTGCTCTCAATATTAGTTATCATAAAATATACACATAATTTCATTTATGTATTAACTGAGACCATTCATTCATGCATTTATTTACCAAGCATGTGTTGCTTTTTTACAACACAGCTACTCTGTACGCGTTTTGGGAGTACAGGTGTGTGCAATACATTGTCCTTGCCCTTATGAGAATCATGCTCTAGCTATGAAATTAAACAAAGAATCAGGCAAGTAGAACGTGATATTGTGTATGTGTGTTGAGACAGAAGAGCAAGGTACCAGAAGAACAAAAATTTCTCAAAGCAAAGCCTGCCGAGTCAGTTAACTTTGATTTGTTGATTTCCTCAATTGTCATCTAAGATGAGATAAAAAGAATGAACAGGTTTTAGACAGACAAAGATTGTTTGGAAGAATGTTTTGGGCAGAAGAAAACTTATATGCTAATGTTTAAAGAAAAGAAAGAAATATTTCCTGTACAGTATAATATGAATTTTCTGTGAAGTACTTCAACATGCTGACAGTGATTATAGGAGGTAGATTTTTGGTTGATATCTATAATTTTTTTCCTGTCTTTTAAAATTTTTATTAAATCTTGTTTACTGTAAACAGATTTGCTATTGAATTAGGAAAAAAAATCTTATACATTTTCAAGAGATTCAAATGATCAAAGTAGAGTGACCTTCAAAAGAAGTAATCAATACTTAAATTTATTCTGTACACATCGTTCAAGTATTCTCTTGTGTTTACATACATTAACATCAGAATTGGAAAATCGATCTATCAACCTGTTTCACGTGTGTCACCTATGTAAATTTGTGACTCCAAGCATCATTCCTTAATGATTAACAATAAGGTCATATGGTACCCAGCAGCACATGTTTATGTCACACGTGGTAGGGTCACAAGGCTATCATGACAGAATTTAAAGATAGGGCATAGTATTAATACAATGACCTGCCTGAATGTTATAGAAAAATAAATGATTGTTGATAGGATCTAGCTTTTTTTCCCCCCAGACCTGGTTTTACAACTAAGCTGTGCATATATAGATGACTAACTAGGTCAAGGGAAAAGTACATGTTTCAAGAAGGGCTCTGGGTCTTTATTAACCAAACCATCTGATATTCTACCACTACAATGCAAATGCAATTTCTCATATTTTGAAAGCTTTTGATATTTGAATTTTCTCCTTAAATAAAAAAGACATGATTTATTTTTATTATCAGTATCAGTACCATGATCTACAAAGATGTACTTTTGAGCATTTTCTGTCATTAATTACTATGTATTATACTGGTGATAAAGAATGCATTGTTCCTGCTTAAGAGGTTTCACTGACTTAGAAGGGCACATAAGGGTGCAAAGATATGTCTGTCCACCCACCAGCAGTATCTGTAATGTAGTTTAAGCGCCATGTAAATGACACAAACAGCAAGTCTCCAGGGAGGAAAAAATCTATCTGTTAGATGTGACTCTCAGCTCTTTGCCACCCGGGCCTCTCCTTAGGGAAGTTTATAATGGCATGGCAGCTGGCTTCATCCAAGGCTGGAAAGGAGACAGTCTGATAGCAAAATAAAAATGGGTCCAGAAGATCAGTGACAGCTTCCTGGAGGTATCACACGGACACTTCAAGAAGGGGAACTGCAGGCCAATAGAGAGTGGCATTCAGAGAACAGCTTTGTTGTGGGGAATGACATTTTGGAAAGATTTTGTAATTGTAATCTTCTATTATTAATCCCATTTTCATTATTGCTTTTCCTGGTTAAAAGTTGCATATCTTTTTATTAGAACAGAGGTTTCATGACTCCAATTCTAATCTATCCTGAAGAAAAAATATGTTTCCTATATTGAATGACATTCCCTTAACTGTAGACAAAACTTATTTCCTTTAAATAAGGGGTGGGAAAAAGTAGGTTCAAAGTTGTTTTAATGGAAAATAATACAATAATTAATAAATAATAATACAAAATAAACTTTTGTGTACTCACAACTGCAAAACTACTTTTGCCCACCCCTGCATTATACATTACTATTTTATTAAGAGGCAAATTGTATTAGTTAACTATTACAGCATAACAGAGTTTCTCAAACTTCACAGTTTAAAACATCATATGTTGATGAGCTCATTGTTTCTGGGAGTCTGGAGTCCAGGCATGGCTTGGCTGGGTCCTACGTTTTAGGGTCTCTCACAAGTTTTCAACCAAGGTGCTGGTCTAGGCTGAGGTCTCATCTCAAGATGTGACTGGGGAAGAATCATCTTGCAAGCTTACTTATATAGCTGTTGACAGAGTTGAATTCCTTGTGGTCCTGTGACTGGGCGACTAAGTTCCTTGCCGTCAGTCATAGGTAATCTTCAGCTCTTTGCCACCTGGCTCTCTCCATACGGCAGCTCAGAACATGGCAGCCACCTTCATCAAAGCCAGGGGAAGAGCTACTCTGTTAGTAAAACAGACTTTACAATTACGTGTAATGTACTCAACTACCATATTTTGCTGTGTGTAATGTGCATGGTTTTGCCCAAACATGAAATACCTTATGTCCGTTCTTGTGTTTTGTAATTATCAGTTACATAAAATTTCTTGCACCATAATGTGTTCAAAAATAAATACTAAAGTTCCTTTATAATACAAAAAACAAGTATATAAATATAAATAAATAAATTGGATTAAAAAATTAAAATGACAGACTTTTTCCCTTAAAACTTGGGCCCAAAATGTGGGTGTGCATTATACATGGCAAAATACAGTGCTGTTAGTTAGAAGCAAGGCGCACGTTCTGCCCATTCACTGGGAAGGGAGTGTACAAGGGTGTGCATACCAGAAGGCAGAGATCATTGCAGGCCATCTCAGGGGCTGCCTTCCACACAAACTTACATGTTTTATTTATATGCTTCAATGGGTTGCATAAGTTAAGGCAGAAAAACAAGATTTTAAATTTAGTACATGTTATGACTAAGATTTTCTTTCCTGGATATGTGGTAAGACTATTTAGTTTACTGTACTAGTTACTCACTGAAAGTGGATGATAGTCTAAACTCTACATGCTCTACTAACTACTATATAATGACAGTCAATATTCAACTCCATACACACCCAGTTCCATTATCTGTAATATCAAGACATTGGACTGGAAATAATCCTAATGCTAATATTTTAGTACAGTGAATAACACACAGTTATTTGAAGGCTTTAAGACAAGTTTTTCAAACTTTTTATTTTAATATTTCTTTTAAGTGGACGTTTGTTTTTTTCTGCCTTAGCATTTCTTTGCGATATGAAAGTTGAAATAATGTTTGTCTTCTACAGTACAGAATATGTCATTTTAATATATGGGTTATGATGTTGATGCGGTATTGGTTTTTCCAAAGTTTTATAATCTCCATTTTGTTGCAACCTAATTGTGCAGTCTGCAAACTGTAGAGCTGTGCAAGTGGAAGCAGGGGCAGTGTCCTGGATTCATTCGGAAAACAAAGTCCAGTACAAAGGCAGGATGATTAAATCGTGTGTATTTGGGGATGAGTTGAGTTAAGGTATTTCTATGCATCGTTTCCTGACATCTCACCACTTAACTACCTGCAGTCATGTCACCCATGTGTGCGGTGATTCCATTTATATAATCCGCATAGTGTCCTGCCACACTCATGTGGTTTACATGGCATTACAGACATGTTGACCCACTCTGTTTCCAGTAAATTTTCTTGACTTTTCCTAGTGAAGAAAAACACTGTGTAAAGGGAGGCTTAATTTTCCTAAGTGTGACATGTACTCAAATGGAGAAAAAAAAACCCCTAATGTGATAGGAGAGGAATGGTCCTGCTTCTCATTTTAGCTGTAGTATCAGATCCTGAAAAAAGAGTTCATTTACCTTCTCTATACCTGTGCTGGCTATGCAACATTTCCCAACAACTTCTTTTTTTCTAAAAGAAAATGTTTTATACAGTAGATTGCAGTTCTTTCGGGGGGAAAACCATCTGGGTGGAGTTGGAGTGCCCTCACAATGCTTGCGCAATCATTAGTCAACAGTACGGGACTTGGCGAGAGATGCCAGGAAGGGTTATAATACCTTCTGTTGTAAGACACAGCACACAACCCTTTTGAAAAGACCTTGTCAGACTACTCAGCAACTCCACAGGTCCAAATGCAAACTATATATTATTCCTGGAGAAAGCAGTAAAAGGTACTGGTATGTAAAATTGCTGAGCAAGCACGAAGCACTGGAGGACTCCAGTATGAAAAAAAGATCGTATGTCTTTCTGGTACGAAATGAAAGAAGGATCCTGGCTACTAGTGAGCACTAAAGATCCCAGGATGGGACTAATAATCTATGTGTTCTGGCAATATTCCAATGTGGGCAGTTGTTTTCTGCCTCCCTAAATCTCTTTTCCTTTTTCATTTTTAAAGCAGCTCACTTTCTGTCCTAAATAGATCATACTATCCCTCACCTAGAAGGGGATATTATAAGAAAGCAAATAGAAATTTCTGTGTAAGGTGCCAAAGAAATTCATAACACTATTATCCTTTTCACTACTATCATTAATTTATATGTAGTTATCTCTTAGAATGTTTTATTGTCCTGGGGTATTGTTTTACTTTGTGGCTTTCTATCATATTTTCTTCTAATCTTATAAAATTAGCTCAGTCCTACTAAGTTAAATAAATTCATTTTGCCTTTGGTTATATAGTATTTTGATTTTAGTAGCATAAGTTTACTTATGTCCTACTTAATAACAGCCATACTTTAAGTACATCTGGAATTGGCAGACATTTTTAAAAGTTCTCCCAAAAGGTCTGACCTTTTTTAAAAAATCAATCATCTGCCCTTTCCTACCTCCCATTCATTTTTCAAATTGGCCTCAAATAAGCCAAGCAGCATCTTATGAGCTTTCTTAGCTTTGCCAGTCTGCATTTATAAGTTTAAGACAAGCCTAATATAAGAAATCTATCAGCTGATGACTATCCTGTTACACTATCTGAAAGGCAAAGAGAAGGCTCTGTCTCATCAGCCTGCTTCCTGAAATTGTCTTCTTACCTTAAAGTTTTTTTAGCTTTTAAAATACGAAGCCCCAGAGAGGTCAAATAAACTGTTAACCATTGGACATTCTATAGGATTAAGTAAATTTCTTATCTTTTTCCAGGGCCAGGGAAGGTATAATGAGAATATAGGAACTTGAGATCAGGAAAGGACAAAGAGTGATTTAATGAGGGCAAAAAAGACTGCCCAGAAAAGTGCCCAGAACAATTGGAGATCTACTTCACCCTCCTCCCTCTGAGTCTGACTCAGTTTAAATGTTTATGTTTTTCTTTATTTAAGAGACCAGGCTCTCTCCTACATATCACCTATTGCAAATCCACTGGATATTTTTGTTATATTTTTAGCAACATTTCCTCATAGAACTAGACGATATAAAAATAGCTTAAACTTCCTTAAATTGAGTGAAGTCTACACCAGGCTTTCTTTTCTTTTTATTCTGCTAAAGCCTTTCTCTAACATAAACCTAAAATAGTCCCAGGAAATTGCTGACAGATTTGCAGTTGTTTAATGCATGTATTTGAGGCGGAAATTTAACCATGTACAGTGGTATACAAAGAACATTCTGATTGAAAGGTAAGATATAAATGAGAGAGATATTTTTCATAATCAGCTTGCACTCAGAAAAAAATGTTGAAAACTAACCATGGCAAATGTCTATATATGGAACATATTGAAATTTTAATTAATGTGATTCAGTCTCATGTACGAGTATAGGCTGGGCCCATGGGCTATTAATTTAATCAATGTGCAAAAATAATACCAGAAAAATCTGGCTTTGTTTTAAGATTTTGGAATGAATATTGTCAGAGCCCAGCTGTTCAGCCAGGGTAGGTTTCGGTGGTGAGAGGCCCATTGAAAGAAAGCACGAGGAGCCGACACTGGATCCACACTTCAAGCCGCAAGCGTGCTTTCTTACTGGTTACATGGGTTTTTGTACAAGCTAAGACAATAGTGGCATCGTACCACAGTTGCACAGAACAGTTTTGCTTGGACCATGCTTATACAAGGAGCTTGCAAAATTGGGGACTACAGTGCACGTGTGCAATGAGTCATAGGCATGTGATGATGACTCAGAGTTCTGGGCTGCCTGCCCTGGACTGACCTTCAAGGGCCCCCACAAATATCTCCTTCTAAAATCTTACTACAGATTGACTAAGTTTAGTTGATTAAAAAACATTCTCAATTCCATGAGATGACTTTATATTATTTTCCTGACTCAGCCTATGATACATTAGACAGGATCCTAAAATCCCATGTAAGGCAGAACATCTATGTTCAGAGGAAATATCTCATGGCTGAATTGATTTAGTAACGCATTTTCTGGTTAACTTGGCAGAAAGAATCAATGAGAAGTTCTCATGGAGCTGATATCCCCAGAAAATTACAGGGGCTATTTAAGCCTGTCAAACCCCAATCTTATATATCACGGGACTTAGGTGGACTCTTTATTCCTAATTGGAATGGGAAAGTATATATGTAGATGGGCATATTACAGGGAAGGAATATACCTAGTAGAAAATATATTCTATTCCAGATAACATATGCTTCATAGTGTTAAAAACTGTAAATTGATAAGAGCAACATACTTTTCCTAAGCTTATGTCAGTGATTATTATTAAGGTGCATCATCAAATAGAAGAAACCATGAGCAGTGATATTGTTTGTGGTTTCAGGATCATTGTAGGAACAGCTGCACATTAAGCTAATGACAAATTCTCTTAAACTAAAAAAAAAAATCCTTGAAGGATTTATTATAGCAACAACTAATACTCACAAAAGGAAACAAACAAAAGAAGTAAACGGACACACTTAGCATCCACACCAAATACAGCCAGAGGAAATCAATTGCAAAGGCATTTCCACAGTTTTGGCTACATCCCAGGTATTTCCTCTTTAAATCTTTTATACTTGGATTTATTTGTGTCCAATTTGGTTTTCAAACATGATCTAAAGCTTTCATATTTCTATTTATTGGCAGAATTTGTTGTAAAGCCTCGAAGAAACCTATTGAATAAGTATCACAATGCGTCCTAATGTTTCTTGTTCAGTTCGGTCCATCATTCTCACTTGCTCATTGACTGCTACAATGCAAGGAGACAAGCGTTACCTAAAGTGATGTGACACAACAAGACACATCAATCAAGGATTGTTTGAAAAAGCATGCAGTTTAGAGTTTTAAAAGTATTGTCTTTTGGAGGAAAAAGCTTTTAAATTTGCCTTAGATGAAAAAAAAAGAAAAAAGATGAAGGGCTAATCCAAAACTGAAAGAGGAAAAAATACAGTATTGATCCAAATTCTGCTTGCTGAGTCATAAGGAAATTGAAAATGCTCTAAGAAATGAAAGGTAACCAGCCAAGCTGATGAAAACCCTGAGGAAAATGTTCCAAATGAGATTACTACATCATAATCATTTCATGTTGGTGAGCTCATCAAGGCTTCAAAGAGAAGGATGGTGGGAACTAAGGTTCTTCCTCAATGAAAATGCATGCAGGTAGGTTTAAATTAGCTTCTGGAATGTTCAGTGGCCCTCAAATAAATTTAATTCCTTAACTTAGGATAGATTTTGCAAGGAGGCAGGTAACTGGGATTCTTCTTTGGCAAAAGTACCCTCCTGTTCTAGAAGGAGTAGTACCAAGTTACTCTATTTTTTGCTTACATTCAGAGATGGATGAGAAGTACTACCAAAACCCCTCTCCACCAGCTCCTTTCACTCCCGCTTTAACTAAGTGAAATCTTGTCTGGAGGCTTTATCGATCACCTTGATAGTAACTATGTCTTCTTCGAAATAATTTAAATGATTTCATCATGGGAATTTTGATATACAAAACATTGTCATGATAGGAAGTAGCATTCTGAACTAACTTCTTAATTTCCAGCAGTCTAGAAATAAATATGTTGTGCTTTCTCACTTACTGTCTAGGAATATGTAATGTGATAGTCTTAATACATTTTCTCTTATACATTAAATAGGACCCTCAGATGATACTAAGCCCTCTTGTTTAATGTAGAATCTTCACCTTTTTAAAAGATAATATGTATATTCTAAGCATGTGCATTTCTGTGTGATTTATTTTTTGAAATAGGACATATCTTTGATTCTAAAATATTATTTAAACTTTACCTTTAGCAATCATGGCAGCTCCACGTGTGTTTAGATAAGAGTGCAAATCCACATGTGTTTAGATGCTCACTGAGCAGTTAGGCAACAACCTTTGGAAGCAAACACATTCAAATTAGGAACAAGAGTTTGATGAACAAATAATTGCTTCTCTGATAAAATGATGAGGATGGACAAAAGCTGGGTAAAAAATGTAAAGCAGTGTATTGGAAATAACTCTTTAACCTTGTAAACTGTGTTCAAAATGACTATTGAGCTGGGGTGGGGGGCATGCCCATCCCTAGATCCAATGGTGCTGTTGGCATCACTGCTATACTGCCCTTTGACTCTTTTCCTATCTGAGAGTAATTTTTAAATGGCTCCTGAAAAAGGGTCTCTAGTATGTGAGTGTTCTGTCCATTAATATTTATTGACCCCTTCTTCCATGAAGCTAGGTAAGCCATAAATATCAAGACAGATGTGGTTCCTGCCCCCATGGAATTTACAGTCCAAAAGGAAAGAGAGAGATTACAAGTTGTGCAAAATGCTACATAATGGTTGCTTGTGCTATAGGAGAGTGTGGCGGAGAAAACTAACCTGACCAGGGCTGACGGTGAAGAACGTTGTCAGTGTCCCAGTAACAATTTTCTCACATAACTAAGAATCAATATTTAGATAGGACTATAAACATCATCTGATGCTAAAATCACTTATTAAACAGCCCCAACTAAAGTTTTTTAAATCTTTGCATAACAGTTTCAGGGCTGAGAAAATTTATATCTTCTGGGTATTTTATTTCAACTTTGGCGAACTTGGTTATATAGTGAGAGTAAAATTTTCCATTACACATTCTGCTTTTTGATCTGAATCCCACCACTTTAAAAACATATAACATTAGTTTAATTATTGTTCTACATGACCATATTAAAATACCACAAGGAGGCTATCATATTTTCCCAAGACTTTTATTCTCTTAGCCAAATTTCTTTGGTGGAATATTCTCAATTTACTTTATCATCATGGTCATCCTCCTCTAAGAGGGAGAGAATTTATTTGGTCTCGCGTGCTAAAAGGTGGTGAGCTAGTCAGTACCTAAATATTTTTAAGTCTTGCAGGTTCTTAAAAATGAGTGCAGCATTTACTATTTATTCTTATTAAATTTCATCTTTTTAGGTGCCACCTGATATTCTAACTAGATGAGAACATTTGGCTCTCACTTAATCTCCCAGTATACTTCAGTTCCCTGGGTGTTAATGATTCGTGTAATACGATTATCTTACTTTCTACATTATCAGAAGGGTTGTTAAAAATCAAACTGTTAATAAATATATCAGAAAATAATTTTCTCTTCCCCTCTTTGTTCCATTAATGGGGGGGGTGTTTAGTTATATGTATAAAACTAGCATCTATTGACCATTATTATTTGAAAATCTATAAACTTGAATTTAGGCAAGAAAAGGGGAAAATCATAAATAAATAACTATACTCTTCTACCTGCAAAGTATAGCGAAAACAATGTTAAATTTAGTGTCGGTAGTTCAAGACTTGGATTCCCTATCTGCTAAGCTTGCTGTGTGACCTAGAGAACATCACTACCCTCTCCTTCCTGACTTTCTGACATGGACACTCACACCCGCCTTACCCAGACATTTTGAGGACTCAGTTATTATATGCGAGGACCTGGTTTTTGTCAGTTAAATTTTCTCTCTTCCCAGAAGTTCGTAATATCCTGGAGTACGTGGATAAGTTCACAAATAATAGAAGAGTTTGAATGAAAGTGGGAGATACTTGGGAAATACAACTGTCCAGAGTTGGATGTGTTAACATCACCAGCTAAATGCTTCCAGTTTTTAATATTGGTGTGATGGTGTACGATTTTAAATTATTTCCTGGTAAAAGTTGATCATTGGAGGGTAGGGAAATAGTTCGGAAGTAGGTTTGCTTTGGGTAACAAAATAAATATACATATGGTACTACATTTAACAAAGAAATCTTCTGCAAACATAAGAATTCATTTTGCCAGCTAGTTGTCTTCATTTATTAAAGTTACATTCCTTTCTTTCAGCTCCAATTCTCCTATTAAGTCAAAAATATATGTAGTAACCTCATATCTCGTTCTCAGGTTGTTCAAACAGAAGTCAACAAAATTTAGTTTAACAAATCACACTTATAGAACATCCCCTGATGTTATCATTGCTTTTATATATGTAATATTTTCATAAAATACACAAACATTTATATATATTTAGAAAAGAATATATTCTCTTCCTTTCTCCAAGTACAATCTTCTCTTTCTTTCCTTTAGGAAGGTCATGCTGTTACTGTCTATTGTTACTTTGTCTGGTCCAGAGCAATAACCTTCAGGGTGATCTTTTCAGGACAATAGCATTTCTCAGCATTGTCTCTCACCTGAGAAGTGACAGCTGGCTTTATCACCCCTTCCATGCACTACTCTGAATAAAGAACAAAGTTCTCAGCAATTTTAGGTAGAAGCATCAAATGGGTGATTGTTAGATCCCCAGGAAAGCATTTTCTGAGCACTGTTGGGAATCGCCATTTAACCCATGCTTCCTCACCTCCAAGGACACGCTCTGACCTGAGAAAGACTGTGGTCCAGAAGTACAAAAACCCATGGCCACCACCAGCCTCACCAGCCCCAGGAACAGAGGCACCAAATGGCACCAAATGTGCAGGGATTCAGAGGCTGAAGCCCCATTTTTTGGTCTTAAATTGGTTGAAATAATAGGGCAAGCATATGCCATTATTTATAGCCATGTGAAAAATTTTTTACAAATGCTTTTTTTTAAAATGCCCAAGTGAGCAAGTATCTGTACCCATGTCTCAATAGGAAAGTACTTGCGCTAAGCAGGGAAACAGCCTGAGGACTGTTACATAGAATATTCCAGATAAAGAATGCCTAATCTGACACACATTGCTTTAGCTGCTCTGGTTGCTGAATCAACCAAAGGAAGATCACAGAATCTGTTGATGTTATTTCACACCTGTCTGTATTACTTTGGATAAATGTCCGTATGTATTTAAGGATAGATTAGGCTTTCTTTTATCTCATGGGAAATTCAAAGCCAGAATAATACTTCTTTAATCCTCATCCCGTGGTCTTGTTTGAAATTACAAACACTAAATACCTTTATTACAATTTATTAATCTGGATCATTGTATTATTATTGTTTTTTAATTTTTAAAGGGATGGATTTTATTGTATGTTAATTGACTTTTGACAAAGCTTGGGAAAAATTCGCATACTCAAGACTCTCCCCCAGAAATTCTAGTTCAGTCATGTTTGAACTCAGGCAAGCACCATTTTTTGACTTTCCCAGTGAGTCTAACACAGGGCTGCAAACTACCACTTCACCATGTCCACCTTGGGAGCCTTAATCCTCCTCAACTTTGACATCACAATCTTACGCAATCAAAGATTGCTACCTAAAATATTAGTGTTACAAGCACCCTCTCTTTTCTGCAAATGGAACTATAATGCAATTTCCCTTATCAATGGGAATCTGTTACTTGTAATGCATTTATAACTCAAAAAATGGATTCTTTATATTTTTTCTCTGCAAAGAACTCACTGAAGCATTAATTTATTTGTTTACTTATTTGTTTGTATATGTATGTATGTATTTATTTATCCTGGATGAGCTTTTCAGTTTATGATTCCTAAAAAGAGGAAAGTGAACATGAGGAAACACTTCTCTCAAATAAGCAAGTGAGTTCTCTATCCACCCAGCAGATTTCAATGTTTAAGTCAAAAATTAAGGAGCAGCAAAGATCAACACAAATTTCCTAAAAAAAGACAGACATTGTGACTGTTGAAAAATTGCCCTGACACTTGAGCTGAGGAAGCAAAGTACTATATCCAACAAACCATCAGGAAGAAATTGAAACTGAATGAAGCAGACCACTCTGATGGAGAAGTGAAATGTAACTTCATGCCCCTTAGTGGTAAGTGACACATAGTGGAGATGTGGGAAGAAAAAGTAAATCAATTGGCAGTGGGCAGGAAAATTTTTGGTGACTAAACTTCTTTCTAAAGTGCAACCTTGGGCTGCTGCCTCATAGTCTCCTGCATTATAGGAATTTTAGAATATAAGGCTATACATCAATTTAATCAAATAATTGAATTATTAAAAGGTTGCATTATAGTTGCCCTCGTTCTCCAAAGAATACAATTTGTCTGAACTTAGACATATGTGATTTGTTACCTAAAGAGGCAAAATAATTTGTCACAAACTGCTCACCACTTAAACACTAAATCAAACCTTCTTATTGTGACCCCCCAAAAACTGTTTTCTCTGGTAAAAGTGCATCAACCACTTTCTCAGCCAAAGAGAAAGTGCCTTGATTTGTTTCCCTTTCAGTTATTTTTAGTATTTCTATACTATGTTGAACTATAACTGAGACCTTTTTTCGAATAACCTGCTTTGTTTTCTTATCTTACAAAGTCTTATATGAATCCCATACTTGATATATATTCATTACCAACTTGATACACCTTTCCTTGTGGTCCGTAATTTTTTAATTAAAATAGGTAAATCTGGGCAAACAAATTTAGATTTCACCCTTTTATCAATACAGTCTGGTCTCTCTTTTGAAAAAATTGGGGAGAATAGATAGAACATATTGAAATCCAGAAACCAAAGTTCTATTCCGACAAAGGTTTCCTGAGCAATACTCTAGACGTATGGGCATGCACACTCATACATACACAAATTTTCTTTACGTAAGGGTGAACTTTTATCTAATCCATGGCACAAAGGGTGGAATATCATAGAATCTATAGCTAGCCCAGAGGGGCACTTTCTAAATTAATCTTTACTAAGTTTCATGGTAATGTTTATTCTTGCTTTCAGTTATGGGGATTTGTTCCACAAGTGCACACATTTGTGTTCATCAGCAACCCCTAGATATCATTTGATATGATGTGAATAAGCTGGAATGCCCAGAATGTTCCTTGCTGCCCAACCAAACTCTAAATATCTTCTAGGA
>PVJD01002473.1:0-201155 GCA_004026545.1 Mormoops blainvillei | reverse complement strand
ATGAGGAATCCTGCTAGGTACTAATATAAGATCTCCAAAATACATTAAGTGAAAAACAAAAAACAAAAAAGAAATGCAAAGAACAGAACAGTGTTTGCCATTCTTGTAAAAAAAAAGATAAAAAGACTGGATACATGTATTTGCACGTGCCTAAATGATCATAGAGAGGATATATGTGACCCTTGTGACGTCGCTGTGCATAGAGGGGAGAAGATGAGGGCCACCAGGACAGAGATGGGCAATCAGCTTCTGACAGCAGACCCCGAACCATGTGATTGGGTTGCCTGTTCAGATATTAAATTAAAGTTTAAAAACCTGAATGTAAAGTTAACACTTAGGCTTTTCGGTGTGTTTCCTTAAAATATTAGTGCTAGCAAAATCAGTAGTGTTTTCCTTTTATAGCACTACAAAGGATTCTCTTATTTGCTGGGTGTAGGGACTTGAAAGACTAGCACATGGCTTGTGCTTCCATTCTCCATTTCTACAGCATTGTAGTAAGGTTCTGTCGCGGAGGGGCTTTTCCATAACATCTGTACAACTGGAAGAGGTAAAACTGTGTGGAGCCCTGGCTGATGTGGCTCAGTGGTTGAGTGCATACTGTTAATGGAAAGGTCTCCAGTTGGAATTCCGGTCAGGCCACACGCCTGAGTTGTGGGCCAGGTCCCCACCTGGGGGCATGGGAGAAGCAACCGATGGATGTTTCTCTTGCATACCAGTGTTTCTCTCGCTCTCTTTCTCCCTCACTTCCTCTCCATCGAAAAAATAAAAGTAAAAAATCTTTTAAAAATAAATAAATAAAGCTGTGTGGAACTTTAGAACTGCCCAGGCTCCCCGTTTTCATCTCTCTTCATCTGTCTGCAGAGCCACGTGTTGACTGTCCACACTGAGGTCTATACAACAAATTTTCACACCTGCCACAATAACTTCTATCCTTGGGCAAAGACACTTTGCCCCACTTGGTGTATGTTCTGAGGCTAAAATATTCCCCAAATATTCATGTCTTCAATGACTCATTTTTTAGGCATGGAAAATATTAAGCCAACAAGGAGCTCTTTATACATTCAATTTGCTGGATTCTTCCTCTTTCTGTCATTAAGCTTGTCACTCAATTGGACGAAGCCTCCATTGAGCTCTTGTCTGAACTGAGTCATCAGCAGGTACTGAGTGCTGATGGTGGGCTCATGGATTCAGCATTGGTTTCACTCCTTTTTTTGAAAGATTTTATTTATTTTTAGAAAAGGGGGAAGAGAGGGAGAAGGAGAGGGAGAGAAGCATTGATGTGAGAGAGAATCATCGATGTTGAGAGAGAAATATCAGCTGCCTCTCACATGATGCCCAACCAGGACCGGAAACGCAACCCACGCGTGTGCCCCCACCGGGAATTGAACCAACGACATTTTGCTTTGTGGGACAATGCCCAACCCACTGAGTCACACTAAACAGGGCTGATTTCACTCTTGAAAGAACCTGTAGCTTCATCCAAAAGCCACTACCAGGGCGTTTTGGGAATGGTTAACTTGAACAGAAACATGGGCAACCCCTGCAAAAACCCCCATAATGGATCATCGCCATTTTTTTCACAGGGTGTGGAAGCACGTGGAATATGCTAGTATGTCTGCACTGTCGGCAAGCAAAAGTGGTGACTAGAGGCAGATTTAACAGCGTGCCCTGGGCCCCAACTTCTGAAGGGCCCCGCGAAACCCCAGCTTTACACTTTTTTCTAATGACACCAAGTTTGGTTTCATATGTGCAATTTTAATTACATACAAGTTTACAATTGGCAGTAAAACCTGATAGTATGTTTAAATATTTTCTTCTGCACCCAGGGCCTCAACCGACCTTAATCTGCCTATGGTGGTGACATCATTGTGTTGGTATTGTTGGTACTTCACCTTGAACTCACCAACATTTAATTTTTTAATGCTTGCAAATAAGATCTGCAAAGAAATAATTTGGTGCTGCCACCTTAGCTTTGGCAGAGGGACCCAGAGCTCCCCCCGGTTGATGTGTAGCCTGGCCAGGATGCCATCTGAGGGTCTGAGGGTGAAGGAGGGGGTGTGGCCCTTCCTGCTGAGGTGTTGGGGCCCGTGGGGTTGTGGTGGGTCAGAAGCATGGGGCTGGTAGGTAGGGAGGGAGGGATCATAGAGGCCTCCGTCTGTGGGTCTCTCTTGGGTGTTGGAGGACCCGGTCTGCCAAGTCAGCCTGCTGCGGTCACGGTTCATGGCTGAAGAGATGGGATGTGGGGCTCCAGCGCCAGGAGGCTGAGCAATTAGTCTTCCAGCTTGAACGAGCACCCATTGGACGCCGGTTCATTTCACTTTCTTTACAAAGGGCCTCTCTGTGCCTCGCCTAACAGCCCTTCCTGGTGCCCAAAACCCTTAGAGATGACCAAATCGCAGTATAACATTTTTGAAAGACAATTTTTATCAACTTAGTTGTTGGTTGTCATTATGAGCTCTAGAGAGAAAGCTAGTTTTATGTTTAGCAATCAGAAGCTTTCCATTCCTTTAATTATGAAGAAAATGTGATAAAATTTCTAAATTGAAGCAGAATTAAATGAAAAGGTAATACTGTATATTTAAGATTTATTCTGGAAATAATGAAAAAGAAATTTATCATTAGGGTGTGGGGTAGGTCTCAGAATCACACAGCTCTAATAGCCTAGCTAATTGAAATTGTCAGCCCAGCTTTTGGAGAGTGGTAGCACTTTCCCTCACTCCATAAAGATTTCACTCTCTAGGCCCACCCCTTGGCCAGGGGACGGCAGGGCACTTGATTAACAGCCTCATTAAGACTATGTGGGTTGGAGGAAAAAGAGAAAGGGATTCTGGGCAGGCAAAATCAATAGATTCCATTACAAACACAATATTTATCTTGTGCTCTTAAATGACTTTTTCGGCAATCAACAATACTGATCCAAGTGCCTAGTATATCCACAGCATTAAATTAGGGGGTCAAGTCTCTCCCTCTTGAGCAGCCGACAAACTAGCTAGAGCACAGATGCTCTAACACACATATAAACTTACAATAAACTTACAAACTGTGATATGACCAAGTACAATTGTACATGCTTAAAAAAAAGATATCCACGTCCCCATGTTCAATGCAGTGTTATGTGCAATAGCCATCACATGGAAACACCCTAAGTGTTCATCAGTGGATAAGTAGATAAAGAAGATGTGACACACACACACACACAAACACACACACATGCTGGAGTATTACTCAGCCATAAAAAAAGAATGAAATCGTCATTTACAACAACATTGGATGGACCTGAGGACATTATCCTAAGTGAAATAAGTCAGAGAAAGATGAGTACTTTATGATCTTACTTATATGTGGAATCTAGAACAAACAAACAAAAACAACAATTAAAACTGAGCTCATAGATACAAACAGATTGGTGGCTGCTGGAAGTAGGGGGTGGGTGTGGGGAGGGGTGGGGTGTGGGTGAAACGAGTGAAGGTCAAAAGGTAAAAGTTTCTGACTATTAAATAAATAATTCATGGGGATATAATATAGAGTGTGGTGACTATAATTAATAATACTATATTGTATATTTGAAAGTTGCTAATAGAGTAAATCTTACAAGTTCTCATCACAAGAAAAAATAATTTTGTAGTTAGGTATGATGACAGATGTTAACTAGACATATGGTGTGATAATTTTGAAATATATACAAATATAAGAGCTTTGTGTTGTATACCTGAAACTAATATAATGTTATATGTCAATTCTACCTTAATTTAAAAAAACACCTGAAGCAGAACCTGTCACTAGGATGTTTGTGACTGTCCTGATAGTTTAAGATGGAAAAATTTACTGCAGTGATCTCCAACTTTTCCCAGTATAAGGAAACAATTTTTCTTTTAATTTCAAGGACCTCTGTGTGGTAATCGTCATATTTTCATATACTCAGTTAATGAGCTAGGAAGGCCCACAAATGCACTTACCAGTGGCTTGCAATAACTTCCATGTCCACCAGGGGACACTAGCAAATGTGTTTTTAAGCATGCGTCTACAGAACAGCATGTAATTTACCTTAGACTGACAATGTGTCTTCTAATAAAAATTCACCTAATTTGTTGGCAGATCTCCCTGAACCGCTAACGTAAGGATGAGCTTTCAATAACTGTCTCAGAGAGATCTGTGTGATGAAAGAAAAGCATAGGCCCTAGAATCTGAAGGCATGATTCCAGTTCTGCCCCTGTTGTCTGAGTGGTCTTGGAGAATGATCAACCTCAAGTGAAAGCAACAGGCATCGTAATAACCCACCCCCTGCCTTCCTCACAGATTTGTTCTGAAGAGGAAATGCCTTTAACTTGCATTATCATTTCGTTTAATCCTCTGTGAAAATCTCGCCCCTCTCTTGGCCATGCTTCTTTGTGAGCAGTGAACTGTACTGGATGTTAAGTACTTCTTCAGAGACACGCAGATTGTAGCTGTTCGACAATTGTTTGTTCCTTGTCCCCTGTAAATATCTCCCAAGTAAAATGAAAGGTCTAGATCTGCACTGTCCAACATAATATCATTTGCTCCATGTGACTATTCAATATTTGAAATGTGGCTAGCCTGAGGGGTGGAAAATTCACAACTTTCAAAGACATAACATGAAAAAGAACTGTAAAATATCTCGTTCATAATTTTCATTTGATTATATGTTGAGATATTTTTGAGACATCAGGTTAAGTAAAATGTATTATTAAAATGAATATGGCTACTGAAAATTTTAAATGATGTCTGTGACTTATATTTCCATTGGACAGTACTGGTCTTGACCAAGTAGGTTTTCTGTTTCTGTGCTGCCATGATGTTCCATGATTCAAATATGAACACTCTTAGAGGGAAAAGAAGTTCCAGTTGAGCCCGGGACTTCGTGCTTCCACTCCTTGGAAATCATCCTATAGAAACACCTACATGGGTACGTGTATGTTTGTAGTATTGTTTATAGCGTGAAGAAAGAAGCCGGAAATAAGCTAAATGTTCAACAACTGGAGACTAGCTAACAAACAATGATACATCCTTATATCAGACAAGCGCAACTATTAAGAACCCCCTGAGTTGTTGAACACATAAAAAGAATACAATGTGTTAATTATATCTCAACTTTTTTAATAAAAAAAATGTTAAGCCACCTGAGTTATTAAAAATACAAATTCATAAAAACTTCCCAGGCCTCTCTCTGAGATATTCTGATTCAGCAGGCCTGGGGTGAGTCTTTATGTTTAAGAAGTGCCCCCAAGAGTTTCCGATTTCCAGCCAAGTTTGAAACACACCAAAATAATGTAAAAGTGTATATATCTATTACATGGAAAAGATACCCAAGATAGTGTTCAGAATAGTATTACACGATGTTTGTTTAGAAATCAGTATCACGTATGTAAGTATAGATATACATATTTACGTGTAGAAGAAAACTTGTAAGGATATGAGCCCAATTGCTTGTTTATACATCATTTAAAGGGAGGAGGAGGAGAAATCGTGATTCCATCAGTTCCCAAGTATTGAGAGGGAGGAGAGGAGTAAGGCTGTCAGTGGAGCTTCCAGCCCATGGGGTTCCCACGGGCGGGGCAGGTCCTTCCCAGAAGCCCCATCCTGGCTCTGCCCTGGCCCTGCTGGGCTGGCTCTCCCTCCGCTGCTGCCCTGACACACGGGGGTGCCCAAAACCCATTTGACTAAATGACCTGGAAAGAAGGTTTTCCAGACCGCGGCTTGGCCCCTGCCGAGCCAGAGCGGTGAGGTCACGCAGCACAGCTGCGAACTATTTCAAGGAAACAGGTGGTGGCTCTGGCCTCTTCTAAGGTCTCTTCCCAGGGGACCTCAAAGCCCAGCCATAGATGCCTCTGGGGTGGGGAAAGGGGAGTGCGGAGTGACCCCATGTCCTCAGGAGCCTGAAGATACTACTTCCTGTCAGAAGGGCGGCTTCAGACCTTGTGGTACATTCAGTTGCAGGAGAGCTTGAAAAGTCTTATGCAGAGGAATAGGGTGGAGGCCACACACCAGATCTACAAAATTGGAACCTCTAGATGGCACTTAGGTTCCAGAGGATTCCAATGTTCAGTCAAGGACAAGACCACTGGTCGGACCCTTGCAAAGAAAGTCCCTGGAGCTGTAGCATCCCCTGGGAGTTTGTGAGAGACACAGAGTCTCAGGCCCCACACAGGACCTAGTGAGTCAGAATCTGCATTTCCACAAGATCCCAGGGTTTGGAAGCATGGCTGCACCAGGCACCTGATAAGCATACAGGCTCTGGGAACTTGCACAAGGGGCAGAATGCTAGCAAAAGCTCCTGACTGCCGTGTGCTCCCGAGAGACCCCTTAACCTCCCTGAGCCTCATTATCCTCACTGGTATATAGTGAAGATAATAAATACTCCTCTTGGATTGCTGTGATGATTAAGCTGGATGACGCCTGTGAAGTGCCTGATCCTTAGCATTCAGTAAACACGAGCTCCTGGTGTGTTAGAACTGTACCCTTTTTAATCCTGAAACACAACCTGCTCGGTTGGCCAACCGGGTGTGAGTTATGTGCGGGATCCGCTTCTTGTCCAGCTCATCCCCCCACGCTCCAGCATCAAACGTCTTTTCTCTCCCAGTGGCTCAGACATGGGGACCAGAAAGTCCTGGCTCAGTCCAGATGGTCTCTGATTCCAGGGTTGTTTTTCCTGTTGAAATCATGTGGTTGCTCCATCGTTAGGAAAAGAAAAACAATAAAAGGGAGTAGGTTCTCGTGATTGCCGTGGAAGCTGCAAATGTGGAGCGTTTCTGCGCCAGCTGGAGAGAAGAAGGGTCTGCGGAAGGCCTTGGCCAAGTCCCCGCCCGCCTGGGCGTCACGATTGCTGATTAACCTCAGACGGAGCGCCGGAGAAGCTGTGTGAAGGCCTCCGTGTGGGTATGGGGCCTGGGGCACGGATGATGACAAGCAGTGGCCAACCTGAAGCTATGCTGTGTTTTTGAGATAGCACAGCTTCCTCCAACAAGGGTACTTTTTGTTTTTATTTTTTAACCCCTTTTCATTCACTTAACCATTAACTGAGTATTTTCTAAGTGCCAGGCATCGTACTATTGTCTCGTGTAACCTTCAAAATTCCCCCTTGAGGCTGGTATTAGCCTCCCTTTTCAGGTGATAAAATAAGCTGAGTTATTTGTTTTGAAGGCCAAACAGCTGCTGAATGACAGAATTGGGATTCGGGCCGAGCCTGTCCCAGATCCACAGCCCATGGTGGTTCATTCTTGTACCTTCTCCCACCCCAGGAGGACACAGCCATGGGGGCTGCATCACCTTCTAGTTAAAGATTGGATTGTTATTCTTCATGTTTTTTCCTCCTGGTGTTGAGAGGCCCCATGTCCCTAAACCCCCCACCAGTCTCTTCATCCTCTGACAGGGAGGACATCAGCCCCGCCATGAACTCCAGTTCTGTATTTGTGTGCAAGCTATGAGAGTTTAAAATGATCCCTCTCATTCTCTGTCACCTTTCCATCAAAGGCGCATCTATTCAGGACATCAGGAAATACACAGATGGGTAAAAAGGAGAGGAGTCCTATTTGAGGGATAGGAGCATGAGAGAAGGAGCTCTGGCCCACGGCAGTGTAGAACACATGGTGGTTTTATGGGTCAAAAAAGAGAAATTTCAGGCAAAGGGAACATCATAGAGATTCATCCCTGTGCCCTTTTATTTTTCTTCCAATGCGGGCCCCTTCAAATAAAAGCCAACTGGGATTTTCAAGAACAAATTTTATTTTTAATTTTAAATGAATTCAAAACCAGTACATTAACAGTACTTAACAGTTCTCAACACTATGTGCTAGGTGCTGTCCTACACACTTGATGTACACAAATTCATTCACTCCTCACAAGAACCCATTTTAGAGAGGAAGAAACTGGGGCACAGAGAGGCTACGTATCTTGCCAAGGGGTCTCACAACAATCAGGTGACTGGGCCAGGATTCAAACCCGGGCCCCCTGATTCCCAAGTGTGTGCTCTTACCCACCTGCTCTGTCATCTCTCAAAGGCCAGCAACTCTAACATATCACTGTATCCTCTGGCAACCTCCCTTTGGAAAAGTTTTCTTATCACTGATTTCTAGTGTTGAGAGGGGCTGAGACCCAAGAGATCTGCAGCTCTGCTGCTAATAGCTGTGTAGTAAAGTGATAATAATAGGCGATGTTATTTAGTAAGTACCTGCTATATGCCAGGCGCAGAGGTAACTTCTTCATAGGCATCTCCTCATTCACTGCTCACCACATCCTCTGATGTGGGTGTATTATCATCCCACCTTATAAATGAGGAACTGGGGCTCAGAAACCGAGCCAGGTCACACAACCAGGAGCTGGCAGAGCTGGTGTCCACCCCAGGCCCTCGGAAATCGGAGCTCTCCCTCCCAGCAACGCTCCTATGGGGCCTCTATCTTAGGGTGTCATTTCACTTTCCTCTTCTGTAGTTCTCTTATCTGTCAAATGGGACTAATAAAAATAACTAATTACTGTGTGTAATTGTGTAGGTTACAAAGAATTCTCAGTGCATGATCTCATTTGAATCTCACAGCAACCTGATGAAGGTAGAATAACACATCTTCCAGCCAGGTCTTCTCTAGCGTCTTACCACTGCATTCCTAGAACGTGATCTCTTTCAATGGGGAGGAGGAGGGACCAGGAGAGTGGTCTCATTCATACAGGAAGTTCATCCCTCATCGCCACAGCTGATGACCAGCCCACCAACCCGAGAGGGCATGATGTCACTGCACTGGTCAGTGGAAAGAGAGAAAGTACTCAACCAAAAGAGTCTGGTGGCATTGTGGAGCTAATGGTTGGAAAGCCCTGAGCGTTAACAGGTGTGACCACCCGGTGGTGGGCTGGGATGACTGCCTGAAGGGCCAGGAGAGAATAAAGAATTTCTGCCTGGGGAACACTCAGCTGCTGCTTGCTCTGTGCTGTCTGTGACCCTTCCAACACATCTAAGCCACACTCGATGTGACAACGTGTGTGCCTCCTCACGAGACTCTAAACTGCTCAGTGACCCTTTTTTTTTTTACATCCACAAAATGTTTTGGCACAAAATATTCATTTTACAAAAAAGGAATCTTGCTGTGGGGACACCACATTATAGGAGAACGCTTAGAAAGTCATTACATTCTACCCATTCAAGTTCAATGAAAGTTCAGCTCACGGGAGGGAAAGATCAGCATGAACTGGAGGGTGTACTAAAGGAGTAAGGACATTAAAAGGCTTGAGTTGGAAACAGGAAATCCAAGTAAAGGTTCAGTATCACTTCAGCATCTTACCAGCAAGATTTCCCAGTAAGAAGCGTTCACATGATGTTCGAGACGGGAGATTTGGACGGGAGCGGGGAAGGAGCCACGTCCTTACAAGGAATTTCCCTTTTTTTCTTCTTTTCAGCCTTGTCAAGACCAACCCTTTGGAATTTGGCTGACATCATCTGCACTCCTTTTTCTTCTAAGAATTCCACAAAGTGTTTGGTTCATAAATATTTGTGGAACGGGAGCACCTTGCCATAAAGACAAAACTAAACACTGTGTTATTGACTGAAAGTTCGCTGAGTTCATAGAAAGGGGAAGCGTGGGAGCAGTGAGGTCTTACTGAAGGATTTCTAGTGGATTTACGCTTGAGCTGGGCTGTGGGCCATGAAGACATAGCCCATCCCATTCCCATGCCCTCCAGTATTTTTTCAGGCTGCCAGTTAAGATGGCTGTAGCCCTCTAACCTAGCAAAAGCTACACTGCAGGTAGAGTAGTCACTGGCCACATGCAACTATTTAAATGTAAGTACAATTTAAAATTCAGTTCTTCAGTTCCACTAACTACATTTTGAGAGTTTAGTAGTCACACGTGCCTAGTGGCTTCCATGTGGAATAGCTCAGATAAAGAATATTTCCATCGCCATAGACTCTTCAATGGGACAATACAAATCTAAGGAATAAATTCCTCTGGGTCGCTGAAGCTGGGAGCGTATGGGGGGACAAGGCAACTTTTAACTGTTTTTTATAGGTTTTTCTATTCCTCCATACTTCATACTTTTAGCTACCACACTTTAGGATTTAACTAACATTTCCTTCAATGACGGTTTCTGTACTCTCAGAATACAGGCCATGTGCAATTTTAAAAACAATTCGGTGGTTTGTTTTTTTAACAGTTCACAAAGTTGTGTAACCATAACCACAAGCTAATTCCACAACATTTTCATCGCTCCAAAAGAATCTTCGTATCCATTAAACCAGTCACTGCCTGTTTTCTCCACGCCCATCCCTTGGCAACCACCAATCTGCTTTCGGCCTTTAAGCACTTAGCTATCGTGGATGCTTCATCTAAATGGAATCATACTATATGTGACCTTTTGTGTCTGGCTTCTTTCATTTAGCATAATGTTTCCAAGTTTCATCCATATCATAGCATGTATCGGTATTCATTCCTTTTTATAGCTGAATAGTATTCCATTGTGTGGATACACCACATTTTATTTATCCATTCATCAGTGGATGGACTTTGGGGTTTTTTGCGTTTTTCAGCTATTCTGAATGATGCTGCTATGAACACATATATATAAGTTTGTGTGGGGGCAAAAGTTTTTGATTCTGTTGAACATGTACCTAGGAGAGGAGGTGTTGGGTCTTATGGTGTCCCCATGTTTAACCGAGGAACTGTCAAACATTTTTTCTAAATCTGCAGTTTCCTCCTGTGTACATTTAAGAGAGAGCTGATCAAGGTGGAATTAGCACACCTTCTAACCGGAGCTTATTTTTCTCTTTACCCAGCAGAGCCTTACATACAGAAACCACCTATTCACTGTTGGATCGGATGGGTGGATAATCGCTTTGACCCACACCTGTTGAACTGGAGGGTGCCCTGTTGACCAGGATAGGAGTTGGGCCTAGTCCTCTGTTAGGGATTTTAGTCAATCCGTTCAAGTTGAACTGAGTATCTGCTGTGTTTTCATTACTAGGCCAGACATGGGGGAGAATTAGTTGGAGGGACAGTCATGTAAACCGATCATTAGAATGCTGTTGCTTACTTCTGGAACGCGGATATTACATGGTCAAAGGGGTCACTACATTTGCCTGGGAGAGTTAGCGAAGGCCTTGTGGAGGAAGGGATAACTTTAGTCGAGTCTTGAGTGCTGAGTAGGAGTGGCCAGAGAAGAAATGTCATGTAGGAGACAGAAGGAAGCAAAGCCTTACCGGATGAGACAGGGGACAGATGGATACATTAATTGTTCCTGTCTGCAAGATTCCAGAGTCAGTGTCAGGATCCAGAGTCTCCTTACACTTCTCATCCTTCCAGAGGGCTGAGTTTTGTGCGATGTGACCAGGGTTGATCAATTGAAGAAATCATCTCGCATCAGCCTAGTTCTCTGGTTAAAATAAACTTTCTTCTTTGGAGTGACAGAATGACCAATCTTTTTTTAAAGATTTTACTTATTTACTTTGAGAGAGAGAGGAAAGGAGTGAGAAGGAGAGGGGGAGAAACATGTGAGAGATACATCAATGGGTTACCTCTCACATGTCCCCAACTGGGGACCTAGCCTGCAACCTAGGCATGTGCCCGGACTAGGAATCGAATCAGTGACCTTTTGGCTTGCAGGCTGGCACTCAGTCCACACCAGCCAGGGCAGAGTGACCAATCTGCATTGGCAAAAGCCACAGCTATGGAGAGCTAGCAATGGGAATGATGGATGGATGTCTCCATGTGCTTCTGATGTTTGCAGGGGGATACTAGTGAAAGAGCCATCCTCACACAGTCTGTGTGCCCCAGTGTTCCCCCCAGCTGAGGCTCCACCAATGCCCAGTCATCTTTTCAATAAAACAACAAATCAAATACTTATCCATTGGTATAAACTGGGGAAAACTGAGCTAATTTCCTTTTAGTGTCTTGGGCTCCATAAAGTAAATGACTTCAGGCCAATGACTCTAGGGCAGCGATTTTCAACCTTTTTCATCTCCTGGCACACATAAGCTAATTATTAATACTAAAATTCTGCGGCACACCAAAAAATATATTTTTTGCCAGTCTGACAAAAAAGATAGGTATAATTTCCATTCATTCACACCAGATGGTTATTGTTGGGTCAATAGCCAAGGGAAAAGAGGTCAGTGCCCCTGACTAAATTGTCAGGTACTGCATGGTTTAAAAATTTTTGCAGGACTACTCTGGTTTCTCTTCAAATCATATAAATCTTTCGACTTTAAAAATTCTTGCAGCACACCAGTTGAAAGTCACAGGTCTAGGACAATAATCAGTTTGTTCAAAGTGGATCAAGCTGGTTTGTCATTGGAGTCTTTACTTCTTTACCAAGCTAAATTTCTCACTAATGGGTTCTACCAACATATCCTAGTTCTAGGATAGAACTAGGAGGGAATACCTATAGGAATATGGTTACATACCTGCAAACAAAGTCAAATATAAACTATACTATTAATTTCTACTTGTAGTCTATCTAGGTGTTTAGTGGGGATCCTTTATATTGGTTGAACAAAGTTCTGGTGGCATCCTGATTTATAGTGATTGTTTTTACTTAGAAAGGTTTATTGCATATGGGAGAAAATGTCAGGAGGACTAAAGACTATGGAAGAAGAAATGGAAGGTATGAACAATTTTAATTCTCGATAATCCCTCTCCACCCTAATCCGAACCTCTTTACTGCAGCATAGAGTGACTGAGTTTGTCTTCCAGATGAAAATCTCTCCATATTTAGAACTGATGTCGCTTGTCCACACTTTCCATGGAACATACGGACATCCTTATGGCAGCTGTTTCCTGTATTTGTGAATTAATGTGTCTAAAGCACTTGGAAAAGTGCCCAGCAAATAACATGCGCCATGGAAACGATAGGGTTATCATCATCATCATCATCATCATCACCATTCAGCCTCACCTGAGTCCACAAACCAAATTTGGAAGCCACTGTTTAAAAGTCACTGCCCTGTGTCCTACGCCCTTTTTATAGTAAAGTATCAAAATGAACAGGTAGTCAAAACCCCACGTAGGAGTGAGACTGAGGCCATAGAAGCAATGATAGCCCCCGTCTAGCATTGGCAAGGGGTATGGGAGAGACTCCAAGGCGATCCCCACTCCCTGCCACCCCCGTGCTACTCGCTGCGACGCTTTCCGCTCCTCCCCGTGTCTGGACAGCGGCGCCAGCCGGCGCAAAGGGGCTCAGCGTCTGGATCTCAGCCCTGGGGTGCAGCCGGTGCGAGGTTGCGGCGCCAGGGCACGGGGGGTAGGTCCCGCCGGCGCGGGGCGCACCCCACCGCCCCGGCTCTGGGCCGCCCAATCAGGACGCTGCTTGGGAGCGCTCTGCAGCCAATCAGGAGCGGCGGGAGCGGCGCCTGGAGTAGAGAGCCAGCAGCGGCGCTGCGCTCTGGAGCGAGCGCGGCGGAGAGCAGCGCAGCCCGGAGGGGATCCCCGGACCAGCCCGGGCGGCTCTGCTGCGGTGACCTTCCGACAGAAACTCGGGACCCTGCGGGCAGCGTCACCGGTAACCGCGCCCCGCAGAGGGAGGGCAAGCGTGCGGGGGAGAGAGGGGCCCCGCAGGTGGAGCGGGCAGGGGGCGGGCCGGCCGCGAGGTCCTAGCGCCGCGGCTGCTACCCGAGCCCCTCACGCCCCGCGCCTGCTTCGGCCCGAGTCCCCGGGAGTGCGACATTTCCACACGCTGTGGGCGTCCCGGAGTGGGAGGAGGGGAGGTGAGTCGGTCTAAGGCGGGCGGGTGTGTGAGAGGAAGACACCTGCGCCCCTGCACACATACACAGACACTTATTTACTAACGCGTGTCTTCCCCAAGATCGGGGTCCCCGGGACGTTTTCGCTGTCCCAAGTGCGGAGACGACAACAAGTGACCCTGGGGACTGTGCCTGTCCCGCCGCCCCCGAAGCCTGAAATCTCGGCCTTGGCTTTCCTCCCCACCTTTGGGGTGTTTGGAGGCAGGACCCCAGCCAGGACTCTCAGGCGCGCTGCCCGCTGGACAGCGCCCAGAGGCGTCCTGGACCCCGCGGACCCCGGGTTTGGATGGAGTTTCCTCCGCGCATTGCCAAGCAATTTGCCGGACACCCGCCTCTGGCGGGGTTGAAGAGTTGAAGATGACAGTGTGTTTGGGAGTGAGTGAGTGAGTGGGTGAGCGAGTGAGTGTGTACAGTGTGTGTGTGTGTGTGTGTGTCCCTTACTAAAAGAAGCTGCCTGAGGGCTATGAGTGAATCATTAACTGTGGTCTTGGGCAGCTGCTGGCCCCTGCCTGTCTCTTTCACTTAGGCACGTCCTTCAGGCTCTTTGAGCCTCACCGTCCAGATCTGTAAGGCGGCAATAATGATTGCACCCGCCTGATAGCGTTGATTTGAGGATTAAATGAGGCCTGAAATGCCTGAAAAACACCGAGCACTGCGCTGAGTACTCAATTATTGTTGGCTCTTATTATTTACGTACTATACGGAGTGGATGGTCTTTTAAAGAGTAAATCAGAAGTGTCCAGACTGGCCCAACAACCATTCGGAGTTCTGAATAGCTTTCTACACTTGAAGGGAAAACATGCTATTAATGTTACTGATGGTATCATTTAAAGGTAATGTATCCCTTGAGGGGGTAAAAACTTGCTCAATTGGAATGGTGAGAGATAAATGGATTCCAACTAGTGTCTTAGAAAACCTTTGTAACCCTTGAAAAAATTGGTATGAATGTTGTGTGAGTATCGTAGTACTTTGTTGAATGCTTGTCTTTCATTAGTATGGCTGATTTGGGGGGGAAATTGGAAGGTTCTTATATTTTCTACTCCTCCCTTAAACAAGTAAGAGAGGGGAGAGGGAGAGAGAGAGAAAACAAAGCCCAACCACACAACAAAATGCCAGCACCTCCTGGAAATCTAAATTGCAGTTGTCACTTTAGGCGGTTTTTCACATGTCTGACCTGGGTGGTCCGGTTCAGTCCTTTGCCACTGTGTCACTTTACTTTTCTTGTTTAACCTGAAGAGCAAATAAACATTTGGTGCCATTCATTTTTCTTTTTAAAACCTGAAATAGCAATATGTAGCAGACTCTTGGAATTCTGAACTCCGTGCTGCTTAACCTCCTATCCTGTGACAAACCCGAAGGACCTTCCTTCCCAAAGGTTCCTAGGGTGACAGAAGTGGGACTCTTCTTGCCTTATCACACCACACTATCCCCATAGCTTGGGACCTGAGGAACGGCACAAACTGCCCCAGTTCTCTAGGGTCTCCAGAGCCTTTCCCAGGAGCCTTAAGAATAAATACATCCACTTAGAGAAAGTGATCATCTTCGCAGGGGGTAGGAAGCCCACTTTCAGATGCAGATCTTTCAAGTGTCAAATTAATTCTACAGCTCTTTCGGTTGTTAAGAAGACTTTTTACTTCTCTACGAGAGTGGGAGGATCTGAAAGCTTGCTCTTGGAGGAGGGATGGAGGGATGAGGGACAGGGAAATGATTGCTTAGTTCAGAGCCAGATCTGCACTTGGTGAGAGCTCTGTCTTTGTGGCTAATGGCTGGGAAACTTGGACAAGTTTGCTTTTCTGAGACAAAGTCTCCCATTCTGTAAAATGAAGACTCTTTTTTTTAAGTGGAGTTGTTTTAAGGAATGGAAAACCCCTAGCATAGTTCCAGGGACATAGTTACAGGTCTGTAGTATCCAGAGGAGCTCCTAAAGGTAGAAGCGATCATTTAGACCTGGGAGAGAAAAAAAGACTTGATTGAGGGGATAACACCTGAACTGAGTGTAGAATGATGAGCCTATCTCTTGTGTAAACAGTGGGGAGGTGGGATTGGAAGGGAGCGTAGAGCTTGAGGAGAGAAGACATTCCAAGCAGAGAGGATATGGGAGGTCAAAAATGCTCCAAAAGTCAGTTTAGGCTGAACAACAACCCCCAAATCTCAGTGGTTTACGACAGCCCAACTTTGTTTCTCACTGATGCTACATGTCCAGTATAGATCAACTGTGGCTCTGCTTCTGATCTGTTTTCATTCTGAGACCCACCGAGGCTTAAAAAACAGCTTCTTTCTGGGATAATACTGACTTCACTTCTGGGAAAGGGATAAAAGAACACATGACAGAACAAATACAGCACTTAATGTCTGCTCAGAAGAAGCAGACAGCACTTCAGCTTTCTTGCTATTGGCCGAAGTAAGTCACATGGCCGAAGCGGATGCCAGTGGTATGGGAAAGTATAAACCTCCTGCAGGCAGTACGATGTGGCCAAGCAGGAGGGAAGCTGCAGGAGGAAAACAAAGACAGGGAAGTGGCCTGGAGGCAGATGATGAAAGACCTGGGTCATTGGCTGGGGGATGGGGACTGGATCTGAGGGGCAGGGAGCAACCGCTGAAGGGTTTTAAGTTCGGTCTCAACATCAGATTTTAAGGCCAAGTATCTCTAGTGGTAGTGTGGGTTGATTGAAACGGGTGGGACAAAAAGAAAAAGATGACGAAGTCCAGTCTTTCTCACTGCCTGTCACATGACTTGAGATTCCACTGCTAGAAAATGATTCAGTTGGCACT
The DNA here is from genome assembly GCA_004026545.1 of Mormoops blainvillei. Lineage (NCBI taxonomy): Eukaryota > Metazoa > Chordata > Mammalia > Chiroptera > Mormoopidae > Mormoops > Mormoops blainvillei. The sequence goes on along the minus strand of PVJD01002473.1, from coordinate 184,651 downwards.
TGAGCGGCTTGTCTTGTTTACAAGTCCTCTCCTAAAATGCACATGTTCTCTCCTCTTAGATTCATTCTTTTGTAATATTATCTAAAGCAGCGGTTCTCAAACGTTAGCGTGCATCAGAATCATCTGGAGAATCACGTGAGGAAAAGCACAGATGTCTGGGCCTCACCCCCAGAGCTCTGGAATCGGTGGGTCTGGTGTGGGCCTGGCAACTAGCATTTCTGAGTAATGCTTGGGTGATGCTGGGGGTCCAGAGGCCACACCCTGAAGACCATAGAACTAAAAGGATACATTAAGACATGGCGGAGGGAAAGACCTGAATAGAAGCGCCTAGTGGAGGGAGGAGAAAGTCTGAAAGGCCCCCGTATTCTCTGTGGCCCATTTGCTGCAGGCCGACTCCTGCCATGAGCAGTGTGGTGAGAGTGACAGTCACTAGGAGTATCTTAAATTTCAAATGCAATTCTCATAGCGAGGAAATGAAAAAAGCTCGAGTTCACAGGCTTTGAATACAAGAAGAGGACAAGTGCTGCTTTCTTCCCCTCCCTTTGTCATTCCGCCCTGACGCCCCTTTCTGTCACTGAGTGCACACCCTTTTGCCTGGAATACTCTCAAGCCTGTCAGTGTATTCCCGTCCTGACCCATCACACTTCTTGTCTCCCTTGTTTTAATTTCTGGAGCTGGGCTAGTCCACTGGGTGGAACTTTGGCTGAATTTTAAGAAAGTCAGACCAAGAAATTTCTCACTTCACTTGGGGTCACCTTCATGAATAAACATCTGCACCGGGTGAGCATGCAAATTGTGATCAACACCCCCAGGATAAATAACTCCATGAGAAACCAAGGTCTTCCTTGGTTTGGCTTCTACCAAGGGGTGGAACCAGTCCCAACAATTCTCTTAACTGTGACTCACCACTTCTGTAATGAGAGAGCATTCCAAGAATGAACGTTAAGGAGAAAATATGTTGGTGTGTACTAGATGACACAAGAAATGCAACACAGTGGGGGTTTGCTTCCTTGTTACTGTATTCTTCTCAGCTCTGGATATGGCAAAAGTTTGAACTCTATGAGGGCAAGATAATCACGATATGTCTGCCCAGTAGACACCATGTGAATGCATGAAATACTTGGAGGGTCAACGTTATTTTGAGGTCTGGCTAGCAGGTTACATCATTTGTTTCAAGGTGAGATGAGTGCAAATTGGTATATTGGAGTGTGCCTAGAATATACTAGAAATTCTATACATGTTAAATTTGTATAAAATAAGACATGTCTCAGTGGGCTCAAGCTATAGCGTGAAATGAGTGAGATTTGAAAAGACCTTTTTCCTGACTGAGATTTAACAGAAAAATAACACCTTAAAGATGTGCTCTTTGAGACAGGAAAATTCTGTAGGATTCTGCACACCTCCAGAGGTGGTTGAAATAACTGTGCAGGAGACCTGAGGCCAACTCTCTTGATCAGATTTGTATGTTTCCCTCTGTAGGTAATTTTGTATGATGTTTCCCTTCCTCCTGCAGGCTTGGCCTTAGTGGTACCTTCTTTCGGTCAATTTTGCAGTGAACTACCATGTTTCCCCCAGTCTCAGGTCTCCAGGCAGCTTGGTCTAAAAAGTTTCAAAAGAGACAGCAGATAAAACCCTAGACAGGAGAGAGAACCAGTGAGGGAAAGGACTCTGACACTAGCCATGAGGGATTTAAAGTGCTGCACATAGTCATTAGAAAGTGTTACAGTTCCTGGTTGGATAGCATTTATCCAACAATTTGATATGTAAGAAGTATACATATCAAGTCACCAGATAAATAGCATCCTTTCTATATGCCTGTATTGAATAAATGTTATCATATATATTTTTTTCCATCTCTAGCAATTTCAGGAGGAAGGTTTCTAGTGTTATTGCTGTCTTTCTGAAATGCAATGACTTAGAAACAGTTGGTCAGCATCGTATAGAGAGATAATAGAGAGGCAGGATTGAAAACTCCAAGTCCCTTGAATTTTTTGTTCATTGTCTATACCTCTGTCATCCCAACTGGCTCCATATTAACCTGGACTTGTGCCCTCGGGAGGCCTCACTAAAAGTCAAAAGATGGTCAGTGTTCTTTGTGATATGTAGTCACAATGAGGAGTGGTAAGCTACATTGCGGACAGTTAATGGCCCAATAAAACCTTTGGAAGGTAGGTTCATGCTAATGGCATCCAGCATCTTCTGGGTGCAAGGCTCTGAGGAAGATGCTATGGGGAATTCAGAGGAGTATAATGCTTAGTCTTCTGATACAGCCTCTAATCTGAGAGAGAAATGGTATAATATTTCTATAAAATTACTAACAGTTAAATAACAATGTGACCAACAGTAGGGAAATCATCAAAGGGCACACCGCAATGCTATGAATTCAGGGACAGGGACTCTTTCTTAGGCTGTGGTGGGCTGGGATGGTTCACGGAGGTGCAGTCACACTGGATTGGAGGGCAGAGTAAAATTCAGGTGGAGGAAAGGGTTTTAGGGAATGGAGCTAAGTTTACTGTGGCTCTGATGGCCAGCGCAGGCTTATTCCAGGTCTGTGACTAGATATCCGGACTGGAGAGAAGAGAAGTCTGAGCTTCTTAAAGTCTTCCTTTCTTGACTGCCATCTGACCACCTAATTGGAATATTCTGCCTGCTTGTATCACCTCCTGACAAATGAAGCCTGTGGGTGATTCATTAGCAGTTAAGTAACCGTAGACTCTAGTTTGACCGTCTTCACGTGTTCATTTTATTAACAGAAATGTTCTTTGGAGCTAAGGATGTTAAACCTCTGTATAGATAAATCTAATCCCATCATAAAGTCTGTCAAACTGGCAAGCAGTAGGTCTCTTTCTACCTGCAAAGTGACTTGGGAAGGTCAAGTGTCTTGTTTAAAGTCATGCGGGAGTTCCCTGGCTCCTCTACGTTCACTGGTCCCACCTCTCCTGACATTTGGTGGTGTCCAGCTTAAGTTGCTTCACAGATCTCCGTAGGGAGGGAGGAAGGGTGGCCCTGAGAACTTGGGACCCCTGAACTCTAGTTAGGATTTTCTCCATCTGCATGATACCCTCTGGAGCCCCTCAACCCTAACTCCAAAAGGTCCTCCTTCCTGTAAGTTGCAGATGAGATGATTCCGCCTTTCCCTTGCAGGCTTAATTCTGGCTTCCCGTGAAAGAAGGTACCATGTTAGCGCTATGGGTCTGTGCAAACGCACCACCTGAATGAATGGCATTGTCAGCACCTTACATGCCAAATGACAAGCAATACAGAAGGGCCATCTGTGGCTTTCGGCCTGCCTGAACTTTGAAGTGAGACGCTAGACCCCACCAGCTTAATAGAATAACTCCATTGGCTACCTTTCTTTTGAAGTTAGCTAATTACTTTAAAAATAATAATAATAATAAGTGAGATGTTTTAAACGAAAACAGATTTTATTTCTCTGTTGGCTTTAGAAACTGAATCTATTTGTCTGTCTTTCCTGACTTAAGCTTTTAAAAGAGAGAAATTATGTCATGTTTAAGTGACATAAGGCTGGGTAATGCATAGATGATGAGCTTATTCAATTTTACATTGTTTAAATGTTGTCCATTGTGTCAACCCACAGCCATCAGAAATACAGTTTTACTTGTGTATCTTCCTGCGCTTGCCAAACATAAAATATTAATTTTCCTACATCATTCCTTGTCCCTACATTTCCCTCCACTTTAAACCCTGAACAGTGGAAGGGGGTGAAAAATTTTTATTATTGAAATGATCACAGTCACTATTCATAGCTATCATTCATCGAGTTTTGCTATGTTCCAGGTCCTCTGCTACGAGTTTCTATACTACATTATCTCACTTAATTTCCACCTCAACTCTGTAAGGTTGGGGAGAGTAGCGTTTCATTTTACAAAGGAGACAGACAGAGGCAGGACTTAAGTAATTTGTCAAAGGTTGTAGAAGACCTGGGCTTTGAGCCCCTTTTTTGATCTCTGAGCCCCAGCAGCTGTGCTCCTAGTCACTCTCGTAGCTGGAAACAGAAGGAAAAGTGCCCTGAAGAGGTAACAGGCTCTGTCCACTCGGGCCACACCCACAGAGGTCCTGACCGAGGGAAAACTGTCCTTGTTTTTGCTGTCACTTCAAACCATCAGCAGGGCTGTTGAAGCACACTTCCTTCTCTTCTTTGCCCCATCTCTTCCTCATTAATGTTCTCGTTATAAAGTATCATCTAAAAAGGTGGTGAGTGGGGAGTGGGGATCTGTTTGAATAAAACTCAACATGTCTCAGTCACTCACCATCAGCCTAATTGGCACGTGTGGGCTGTGCCGTCTGCAGCAGCCCCTCCAGCTGCACCATCTGTCACCCTCCAGGGCCCTAGAGCTCGCGTGCTCTGCTGTTGGTTGGTGTTCGGTTCCTGACCCCTGAGCGGGCCTTGGGGTGGCAGTTCCAAGGAGTCATTTGCTGTGACATATTAGATTCAGCTGGGTGATTTGGCTGGTCACAACACAGTGCTCCCAGGGCCAGGGGCTTTGATCCCTTGTCATCTGGTTGCCACTTGTGAAGAGGACAGGGAATGTGTATCCAATCCTGGCTAGGCACTTGGCAGAAGTGGGTCCTAGCCATAAGAAAGCTAGATAAGCCCTGGCTGGGCGGCTCAATTGGTTGGAGCATTGTCCTGTAGACCAAAAGGTTGTGGGTTCGATTCCTGTTCAGGGCACTTCCCTGGGTTGCAGGTTCGATCCCCAGTCAGGACACATATAAGAGGGCAGCCGATCGATGTTTCTTTCTCATATCTATGTCTCTCTGTCTCTAAAAGCAGTGTAAAAAATGTCCTTGAGTGAGGATAAAATGAATGAATGAATGAATGAATGAATAAATAAATAAAAAGAAAGCCAGATAAGACTGTAGGCTCATTTATTCACTTACTGGGGAATATATGTCTTGTGGATAGAGCACGCCAAAGTGGTTACTTCAGAGCACAGACCTGGGAGCAAGAATGCCTGGGTGTGAATTGGGTGGTATTGGGCACTGTTTAATCTCCCTGCCTCAGTTTCTTTATCTAAATAAATGGGGTAATAATAGTACCTACTTCATAGAGACCTTATGAGGAGAATGTGAGGTATTTAGTTAAATGAATTATAAAGCACTATGAGATCAATATCTGGAGATAGAAATGTTACCTAGTGTTTATCAAATAGCACATGAAAATAAATAGGTAGGCAATCGCCGTATGCAGGTAGATAGTGTCATGATAGGTGAAGCGCACCTAATTACCTCATGGTGCCTTACATGCAAATGGAATCTTACTAAGTCTCCTAAGGGAACATGCCATTTTGTTTATTTTAATTTTCCAATTATGGTTGGCATTCAATATTAGTTTCAGGTATGCAGCATAGAGCTTAGACTTATATAAGTTACAAAGTGATCCCCCGGCCCTGATAAGTCTAGTGCCCATGTGGCACCACACATAGTTGTTGCACTGTTAGGGAATTTGCCATTTTAAAGAATCACGTGAGAAATACATTTGCAAACTGCCTTTCTGTAAAGTGGACACGAGAGAAACAGTGTAAGAGGAAGAGGGAAGTCCAGGATGACCCGACCTGTTTGGCCAGGGCTACTAGAAAGAGAGAACTGCCGTCATCTTGGGAGAGGAAGGCTTGGGTGGGGAGTAGTTTTGGGGGGAGGGAGAGCACTAGTTCAAGTTTGGATATGTTAAGTGTGAGAGACCTGTTAGATATCGAAGTGAAAGTGTTCAGTGGGTATCCTTGGAGACAGGTGAGAAGTCAGGGCGAGAACCATCCATGGGGTAATCCTGTCTATACATGTGACCTACAGCCGGAAAGGAATGAAAATAGATGGAGAAGGGGAGGAGTCCTGGGGCTCTGAATCAGGGGCCGTCCCAGCTCCAGTGGAAAAGTCAAGCCGGCTCTAGTTTGTTCGCCAGTGTAAAATGAAGTATGGATATGTTTGTGCTGTGCTTTGGAGAGTTTATCATTTGAGCTCTGTAATGTTTAGACTTAAGTAAAGAGACAAAGGTCAGATACCATTTGACCTCTTCCTAGCTACTTTTTCTCTGAGAATCAGTTTCATTTTCTTGAAATGGGAACTGGTAGTAAAAATGCCCATTTCAGGGGTTTTGAGGGCTCAGTGACTGCAGCTGTATTAATGATGGGAAGCGGTTCCTCATTTATCACTGTAAAATTCTCACAGCTCACACCAATGTGTGGGAAGTGAAGACCAGTGACAGCTCACACATTTTAAAGCCCTTTGCATTTTTCCTGAACTGGAAACCACATTTTAATTCAGCCCATACTGCTACTATTTTCCTTCTTTTTATTAAAAATAAAAAACGGAGGTCAAGGAGATACTGTAATAAATTCCACACACATATGTCAGCCACTTAATGCTTTCTCTGTAATTGAAACACGACATCCAGAGGTCAAGTCTGGCCTGTGTATGTGGCAATCGGTACATGAGTCACAGAGGCACAGCATTCAATGACCTGAAAACGGAAGTGCAGAAAACATAGATATCCCTGGCAATGACAGTGTTCCAATATTACGTACACCACGATGAGCCAGGTAAGAAGGTCTCATTCTTATAAACTAACTGATCCTCCCCCACTGCTTTATTTGCTTATTTTTATTTTTTATCCACACCTGAGGACATTCCTATTGATTTTAGAGAGAGAGGGGAAGGGAGGGAGAAAGAAAGGGAGAGAAACATTGATTACTTGCTTCTTGTGTGTGCACCGACCAGGAACCGAACCTATAAACTAGGTATGTGCCCTGACCAGGTATCGAACTCGAGACCTTTCCATTTATGGGATGATGCTCCAACCAATTGAGCTACACCAGCCAAGGTGCTCCCCTGCTGCTTTAAATTCAAGTTTTATACTTGGTTGGAAAAATGCATCTAAAACATTCAGTTTCACTAAGCAAATAATCTGATTCTGAATCTATTTTTTAAAGTCTCTCTCTCAAAGCTAAAGAAGAATCCAGAAATATGAATACTCAAATTCTGATGTCTTGTGTCTCAATTTTCTAATTAGTATGTCTGCTGTGTTTGCATTTATGGTTTATGTGCTTTGAATTTGTGGCTTTTCTGTTTTGCAAGAGTTACTGTCAGGGAGACGTCTACCAAAAGAAACACTACAATTAGTGGTGGCGGGGCCAAATATATATGTGACAATGTGGTTGGTTTCTCAATCCCTACTAGAATTTTTTAGAAGCCTTCTCCAGATGGAGGTGGGTGGTGTGAGGACTGAAAGAAAACACTGGAAATACCCAAGCAGACAAATTGATAGGAAAGAGCTTCCAGTGATTTTCTTTCTGGTCTTTCAGGTCAAGGAAGTAAAGAGAATAGGCATAAGCTGTGGGAAATTTCTATCAACTTGGTAAAAAGAATAGAATAAATAATTCTTAACCATGAGGTGAAAGCCCAGGGAGTCACAAGGTCAGAGGATCCTGTCGCATTTGTCTCTGGTGACAGCCTCCCTCCCAAACAGGAACGCCTCACTCTTAAACAATGGAAGTGTCCCTGGGAAGCTGAAAAGGTACATACTAAGGGAATTTTTAGAAATCAGATCCTTTCAAAAGTACACCAGTGGTTATGCGTTTCTGTATTTACCAAATTTTCCTTAGAGCATATACCTTTTAAAATTCAAATATATATAAATATTAGAAAAATAAATTTAAAGGAAGGAAATACACACTAGGAATGTGAAGATAGGTGAATTGTCACTATTTAAAGGTGCTGAGTTGCTTACTTTTTTTTAATGTGTGGATTATTTTGCCCTACAAGTCATAACACTTCCTAACATCTGCTCTCTAAGTTTACAATCTATAAAGAAGTACCCAGTGTCAACAGTGCCTGTCACCCACCAGAACCCACGACCCTGCTCTGCAAAAGCAGAGCCAGCCCTCAGTCAGCACTTACTTATTCAACTCTCACGCTGTGCCAAGCCCACCCAGGGCATCCCTGTTCCTGGCCGCTCTCCCTGGCAGTTGGAAAAACCCACGTGCCCTGCCTTCAGTCAGCAGACACGAACTTGGGATGTTTCTTGTTTGCGAGGGGCCTGCTGCACGAGGATAATATTGAGATCAGCTGGGTCCCGCTATAGCTGCAGCCCTGAGGCCCACTGTGGTGTAGGGTTTGGCTTGGTTGTTTGGATTTTTTGTCTATTTTGGTGGGGAAAGGTGGGGGGAAGGAATTCTTTGAAGAGGGAAGCAGTTATCCTCTGCATTACTGAAAAAGGGAAATAAGAAATTATCAGTGCATGGTCAGTAGAAGCCACAGCGCCTGGCTTCCTTCTGCTCTGCTCCTTGGGGATGATTCTGTTTTGTTTTGAAGGATCTGAAAGTGACATGACCTAGATAAATTGTTCTAGGGCGGAGCTTTTACCAGGGAGCCCAGAGATCCCCAGGGGATTCACCAAGAGACTTTGGGAAAGGCATCTGTGAAGCACCTAAAGTTATTACGAATAACATTGCGTGTATGTGTATTTTCCCAGAGACGAGAGTCTCTGGCTTAAATTATACCTCAAAGAGATCCAGAGTTTCACACATTTTTTAAAAAAGATTAAGAACCAGATCTAGGGGGAGTTGTTCAAGTCTGAGTTGTGCGTCCTGGCCATGGCCCTAACTGGAGCACTCTTCCTGATGGGTGACGTGTGTGTAGTGGAAGCATCAGGGTGAATGTGTAAAGCATCCTAGGGACATCCACAGAAGCCCGTGCCGCAGAAAGATGAAGAAGGTTTCACTTCTTCAAGCGCCGGAAATCCAGAAGTGCACAGCCCCCGCGCTGCTGCCCAACGCTTCCCATTCTCTTTTCTTTCTGCGGGCCTTGAGCCTGTGCAGGGCTCCTTTAACTCTGTACTGTCTGAAGAGTTCACTGTGGAACCGAACACTAGGAGCTCTTTGGCCTGACCTTCCTCTGGGCCCTAAGCAAGCCAGGGTGGTTTTCCCTGCGACGGAAGGCTGAATTTGGCCCAGGCCTCCGTGATGATGACAAGAGAAGGTGTTCACACTGAACTTCCAAGCACCTGTTTATCCTGTGCCCAGCACGTTAAGGTTGACCTTCCCACACTTGGTTCTTCTTTCTCCTCCTATTGTACAATCTCTCTGGGTAACCTAATCCAAACTCACGGCTACGAAACACTTACCAATCCGTATTAGCAAAATGTATCTCTTTTCTTCTGAGCTCTTTACCTGCCCATTTAACAGGCCCCACAGACACCTCCCAAAGGCCCAGCAAACTCTCTGGGTTTACAACTGAACTCATCATATCCCTACCACCCCTCAGCCATTCTTTCCCCTGAAGTCCTTATCTTGGTGAGCAGCACTAAAATCTATCCAGTTTTCCAAGGACCTTTGTCATCTACCCGCCACATCACTACTCCCTCAATCTAACTGAGCCCCAGACAGACGTCATCCCCACTCTTGGTGACCTGACATCTTAAACGGCTCATGAAAAAAACCCCTCCCCTTGATCCTTCATGTTGTGATGCCTGATCACTGTGTTTACCAGTTGGTCTTCCCACCCTGCAGGCCCCTTCCTCAGTACCTCCAGAATGACCTTTCTAAAATACAGGTTATTTCCTCATCTAAAGTTGTTTAATTGATCTCCTTAATACAGTCTTTATGACAGAGTTCAACCTTCTTGGCATAGCCTACAAGGGCTGTCTGACCTGACTTCTAACCTTCCCAGCCTCCTGTCTTACTACTGTTCTTCTGGCTCATTGCATCCGTCAAACTGATTACCCATCGTTCAGAAAGCACAACGTGCCTTCCTTCATCTCATCTTTGTTTGAACATATAACAATTTGTTACAGTGGTTTTGAGTGGGGGCTTTATAAAAAACTATTACACTTCAAGCTTCTTGGTCATGTACAAAACAGGCATCCTCTTTATAGCTCTGCATTATCCTATCCCTTCCTCCTTCTCCATTCTTAATACCATATCTCAGGAACTTGAAGCTCATTTCTTAGCCCCATCTTCCCCTTCCCCGTACCTTACTCTTATCTCTGGGTCTTGCCCTGTCTCTCATGCACACTCCCGAGGTTGGGGTCAGTGATGGGTGATGTTCAGGGGAGGTCTGGGGAGGGATGTAAGAGTCAGGGATGTCTGTTGCACACACTTTTTGGTAAGAAACAATGGTTTTGCATGTTCACAACTGTTTAAACATGGCTAAGTAAAATGATGCCCTCTAATTGACCATATTTTTTTTTAAAGATTTGATTTCTTTATTTCTAGAGAGGGGGTGGGAAGGAGGAAGAAAGGGAGAAAAACATCAATGTGTGGTTGCCTTTCATGCACCCCGCACTGGGGACCTGGCCAGCAACCCAGGAATGTGCCCTCACTGGGAATCGAGCTGGCAACCCTTGGTTCCTAGGCTGGTGCTCAATCCACTGAGCCACAGCAGCGAGGTAACTGACCCAATTGTATTGTCCTGTTTTGTTCTTATAGATGTCATACTGTCAGCTTAGGATGTCCTCTTTCCCTGTCCCCAATTAATTCTGGTTCATCTTTCAAGCCCCTGCCCACATATCACCTTCACTGACCCCAAGATTGGGCCTGGTGTCAGCCCTCTGGGTGCTAACGGCACTGTTGGGTTTTCCTGGGGTGGCTTGGAGCACACTGTTGTGCTTGTCTGTCTATTTGCCCGTCTCCCTCTCCAAGGCAGGACCCGAGCCTCAGTCCTGTCTCTGTTCCTAGAATTTCACTAGAACATGCCAAGCATGGGAGATGTTCAATAAATGCATGCTAAAAAGCTTTTATGGAAGTAGTGTTTACTTGCTAGGTATTTTATTTTGTTGGATAATGTGTGAAAACCACATAGGGCTTGAAAGAAGTCAAGCCTATTTCCGCTCTTTTAGGTATTTTCAACATATTTGCAAACAAGTGTTTATATCAGTCCCAAATTAATAAATTGTGGACTCTAAAGCAAGAGGTTTTGCAGTGTTGCTGTGGTCATTCAGAGAATTTGTGGCAGGGAAGATCCCAGGAAATAACCTTTCACCCCTCCTCTGAGGCAAGTTTCAGTTTGTGCCAGGTAAATAGAAAAGTCCTTCCCCACAGAAGCTTGTGATCAGAATGAACACTGTGTACGCTGGTCATTTTTTTGTGCCTTCTTTTACAAAGCTCTACTAATACTCATGAAACTTTAAACTGTTTATTATTAACTCCTTGCAATCGCGTTTCCAGTTTAGCTGCTTTACTCTGGTCCATGAATGCTCGTTGCTTTCCTTCTGGGTAGCTGGCTCTGACGTTTGGCAATATCTCAAGAGCGGGCATGGGTGTCCCTAGAGGAGCCAACTCTCTAGTTAACATTAATGGTCAGCACTGACTGTCCAAGCCCCCATAATGTCTCATTACTAGAGTAATCTACCTCGAAAATTCTCTCTTGCTTTCCTGACCCCGAAGGTGTCTGGTTTTTCTCTGTTTCCCTAACTGGGTCTGTCACTTTGGCCCACTCCTTTTCCCACGCCTTTTCCTTCTCACTTCCTCCCTTCCAATATGTAGACATGCTCCATCTTCTTTTGTCTATCATTTCACTTCCTCTACTGATAACCTATTCATTCTCTTGGCTTCATATATCATCCTTTTTTTTTTTGGATGGGGGCTGGGACTCTAAAATTTAACTTTTTACTTCTCATTTTTACCTCTAATTAGACCCCAGGTCTACATATTCTACACCCACCCTTTTTTTCACAATCCTTGCATCTCAGCATTTCCCAAAATAAAACTCACTTTTCATCCCCACACCCAATTGATCCCACATTCCTCGTTTCCTTAGGATGTTTACTGGGACCCAGGCTTAATTGCTGTTCCCTAGCACTGTTGTTTCTTTTGTTCTGCTGAATGAAGAATAAGCTCAAGGATTCTTATGGTGATAGGCATTTACTTTCATTTTCTCTCCTAGTCAAGGTTTTTCCCTGAACATTTGACATTTTCCTCCCTTTTATTAAGTGTGGGTGTGTTGTTGCTGGGCTGCTGGATTGCACAGCTCCAGGGGCAGCATTCAGATCAGAGGGCACATTCACATTCTGTCAGATGCCAGGGGTGCCCCCTGGAGTTGTGCAGCATAGTGCTGTGAGGGTGTTGCATGTGAGGGGATGGAGTATAGGTAAGGGCTTCTGGGAGGGAGGGATTCTGAAGACTGAAATGGCAAGGAAAGAGTTGAGGGGAGTTGGCAGTTCAACCCAGGAGGAAAGTTTTATTTCTTTGAAAGAAGGCAGGATGGGAGAATAAAGCTGTGTTTTCTAGACAAATCTACATTGCGCTAACTTTGTAGTAGAGCCCCCCACCGAGCTTGAGGCCTGTGGCCTAGCATTCTGTTTTCCTCTAATCCTTGTTATTCTTGATATAGGGAGCATTGGCAGGAGCTTCTAAAGCGAGGTTTCATGTTCCTGCAGCTATACTGAATAATTGGGCTGGTGGCAGACACTCTCGTCACAATTGGACTCCTTTAAATATGGCTTCCATATGGCCCAGAGAGATAGGTGAGAGCACCTGTCACACTGCTGCCCGCCATTTACTGAAACAACACAGATACCCGGATACATCAGCCGTGGGACACCTTAGCTGGTGCCTAGAGCAATGATGCCTGCTGTTCTGGGGCCCTTGGAGCACCCAGCCAGGCAGGCTCCTGCCTTCAGCCGCACTGGCTTTGCAGTATGTACTGCACAGGCACAGCTCACATCGATGACCATACAAATGGGGTCCCAAAGTTGGCCAAGATAGTGTCCCTGCCTCTGGGTCCTTCCACAAGGCATTTCCGAGCTACTAACCCCTGGCATCCAGCCTGCTAAGCCATGTTCTGCCTCAGGCTGTCGCTCACACTACTATTTCCTTTTTTCCCCAAATTTCTAGATTTCCACTTTTCTTCCACTTTCACTTCCTGAATGCCTTGATCGCAGTAATGAAATCAGTAAGTTCTTGCCTTGTTTCTTTACCAGGCTAACTCCTACTCATATTTTTTTAATAGAAATAATAATGGTAATAGATAACAGTAATGGAACACTTTATTATTCACTGTGCTAAAAGTCTTACGTGATGCATTTTTCTCATCCTCACAGGAGTCTCTGAAATTTAGGTGAGATTCAGGTTTGCAGAGTGTAAGATCTATTCCCATAATTACACTCAACAATGGAGAGGGACTCAGCCTGCCTGACTGCAGAGCTTGGTGATCTGAATCAATGTGCTCTTCATCTTCCTAAGACCCAGGTTAGACACAGCTTCTTCCCAGAGCCTCCCTAGGCTCCTCCACTCTGCCCCTGTGACCTTTGGTCATTCTCTATAGTAACCTATTTTGTCATTCAGTTTCAGGACCTCTTAGAGGTGGTGGAGATAGCTGTTCCTTCCCTTTCCTGAGGTTCCCAGTATATTAAAGACTGAAGAAATTCTGTAGTGTAGTTTGAAATCAGGGAGCTTGATAACTCCAACTTCGTTATTCTTTCTCAAGATTGCTTTGGCAATTCGGAGTCTTTTGTGGTTTAATATGAACTTCAGGATTATTTGTTCTATTTCTGAGAAGAATGACATTGGTATTTTGATAGAGAATGCATTAAAACTATAGACTGCTTTGTGTAGTATGGATATATTAATGATACTAATCTTTCTAATCCATGAACATGGTATATCCTTCCATTTATTTGTGTTCTCTTCAGTTTCTTTCTTCCAAGTCTTACAGTTTTGGGATTACAGTTTCTTTTACCTCCTTGGTTAAATGTGTTCCTATTTTATTCTTTTTGATGCAGTTAGAAAGGGAATTGTTTTCTTAATTTTTCCTTCTGACCATTCATTATTAGTGTATAGAAATGCAGTGGGTTTCTGTATATTAATTTTTTGTCTGGCAACTTTACTGAATTCATGTATTAGTTCTAATAGGTTTTGGTTTTATTTTTGGCTTGGATCTTTAGGGTTTTCTCTATAATGTCATTTGCAGACGGTGACGGTTTTATACTTTTCCAATTTGGATGCCTTTTATTTCTTTTTCTGGTCTGATTGTTGTGTGTAAGACTATATTGAATAAAAGCGGTTAATTGAAATAGAAATAATCCTTATCTTGGTCCCTATCTTAGAGGAAAAGCTTTGAGCTTTTCATCATTGTGTGCGATATTGGTTGTGGGTTTGTCACATATGGCCTTTATTATGCTGAGGTATATTCCCTCTATACCCACTTTGTTGAGAGTTCTTATCATAAATTGATGTTAAATTTTGTCATACACCTTTTCTGCATCTATTAGATGATCATATGATTTTTTCCAAGATGAGATTAGAAAAATATTCTGACCTTTTTTGTATCTTTGCATTTAACCTAATCAAACCCTTTAATGTATACTCATACACATAGAAACCCACAACGTAATATAATTTTGCTACATACAAGATAACTGTCAGAGTGGTAAATGATATTCATTGAACTCTATGCAGAGCAGTTTGGTAATGGGACATGAAATTAAGCTTGTAGGAGGCACATCTTTCGATCCTTTTTGTGTATTCCTGTGGCCAAATGTGTGCTTTCATTTTTACCAATATTTAAAGTACTTCGTGAGTATGAGGCTAATTGGTCTTTCTGGACTCTGTGTTATTTATTTCTCAGTCCCTAACATCTAGCACAGAGTCAGGGCTTAGCACATTGTAGCCACTTAATCCTGTTAGCTGGTCGAATGAATGAGTCAGTGAATTATTTGAGAACAGTCTCCAAAGTCAGAGCAATTTTGGTTGGAATCCCAGCACTACCACTTACTAGTTCTCTGACTTTGACCAAGTTACTTAACCTCTCTGGTCCCAGCTTTTGTCATCATTAAAATGGTGACATTACTAATAGTACCCACCTCAGAAAGTTGATGGGGGGAGCAAAGGAGAGGACATGCCTCTTCTATAAAATGACAAAGGGCACCTGCACAAGCATAGTGCTTGGGGCCAAGGGTTGGGAGCGACGTTGGTCTGTGGACATCATTGTTAATAAAGCAAGAGCCACTCCAACTGCCCCCCTTCCCTGTACCTTTGCTTTCTTGACCGGTCACAGAGATAGATTCCTGGCCCCAGGAGAGTCTTCAAAGCTCCTGACTTTGTTCTCAGAATCCGTTTCCATATTCCACTGCTCGATTGACAACAATGGGCAGACGTTGCTTTACAAATAATGTTCTGCAGTCTACAGGGCACACTCACCCACATTATCTCATTTAATAATTATTCAGAATTGTAAAATTTCCTATAGTTTTAGGAAATTCCTGCCCTTGTTATGGCAAGACAGGTACCTTCCCCACTCCTGTTGATTGTCACCTAGGATATTTGCTCCTGTCTTTATTGAGTTTTTAGCAACATGTTCTTTTTTTTTTTCTTCCCCCAAATCTGAGAGTCAGCAACTCTTGTGGAGAAAAGCAGCATTTCAAACTCTTCTTGTTTCCAAGTGGCCAGATCTGGAGTGGTCTTCTTCCAGAAAAAACCGAAGGTCTGGAGTGGACCTTTGCCTACTGAGTGCCCTTGGATTGGAGGGCAGAATGTGGTAGCCCTTCCCAACTAGGGATCTCTTCTCTTTTCTGTCCATTTGGAGTCAGAGGGTCCTAGGATTTGAATGGAACCTCATACTGAGTGCTGCCCCAACATGGACCAGCTGCTTGTGTGAGTACATTGACCACTCCCCTTTTTTACTACAGCCTCCCTAGATGACCAGATCCATTTTCTATAACAGTGACTTCCCAATTCGTATTTCCAATCTTAAGCCCTAGACCGCCATGTCCAACTGCTTAGTTGACATCTAACTTGATGTCTGATAAGCATCCCAAATGTATCATATTTAAAGAGAAATGCTAAAAAAAATTTTTTTAAAAAAGTTAAAAAGGAATGCTTATTTAACCCCCAAATATTGACATCCTGGAAATATATACTAATTGTAATTTTGTTAAGTATTTGATATAAAAATAAAAATTTATCTCATTGATTCTAAGAACTTTATGTGTATGTATACATATTTTAAAATATTTCATAATCTCTGAAATTAGGTGCATTTTACGATCCATGGCATCTCAACCTGAATGAAATATAATAATGATGTTTTGCTAAGGTTCCTGGGAAGTCTTAGGGTTATACCCAAGAGATACGGCTACCATAGCGACCCACAATTCTTCTACAGTCTCCTAGGAAATTGACAGTCTTGTGATGGAACATTCAAAGTGATACACTCATGACTTTAAAATACAGATGAAAAGAAATTATCCACACCAACTCTCTACCTTCATACAGGCAAAATTTTAGCATCTCAATTCCAGATATGAAACTGAGGTAATCCAAGGTGAGTTTACCAAGATCGAATGAACCAGCAACTTCTAAGAGTTTAAGGTACTAGAGAGTGTTATGCTCTGCATATTTTAAAGCTTCTCCCACGGCCATTCATTGCATGTGACACACTGTTCAGGTGCCTGGGGGTGTCATTTAGGGTCACTGCCTCAGGGATGCACCGAAGATCCAAGACAGCCTGTTTTTCAAGCTAAGTGTGACTGAGATCCTTGACTATGAATGTGGAGCCATGGCATTGTTGGATAGCATAGCCATCAGGATTGTTTTTCTTAAAGGAAAAAAATCACATAATAGAATATTTTAAATTATAATTTTGGGATGTACACATATGTATGTATGTACACATATATTTATACATATATATTTATACATGTGTGTACATGTGTACACACACAAATAATATGACTTGAGAAGGAGCAAGAACAGACATTTAGGGATAGGGGTTTCTGGTGTACGTGACTGAAAGGAGAAAAAAAGAGCTGTTTTATGGATAATCATGGGTAGATGCTGACCGTGGTCGCTATACTGCATGTGGTCCTTTTGAGTTCTTCCTCACATGTGTTTGACTTGAGGCTGGGGTATTCATTCCACTCACTAATTCCCAATATAAGAAGAGTGGTCAGTCTTTTTTTATTTTTAAAAAAACAATATTTAAACAAAAAAAACACAGTAAAAAGATAGGAAAAGCCAACAATCAGGGCCACTCAACTTTTCCCTTTCGGGAGCATCAAAACACCTGTTGATTAAAATGTGTGTGTGCCCAGGCACACGTGTGAGTGTGTATCTGTTCTCCCGTGAATTCTGTCCAGATTCTGTTAGCGTGAACTCTGTTCTTTCTAAGGGAAATGAATTTGGAAGAAGAAGGAAGAGAAGTGGTGTTTAATCTGATCTAGGCCTTTGCCATGGGGTAATAGGGCCTTCCAAGCTCCTGTGTATTCTGAGAATTTATGAAAGCAAGTAGCATGGTTACTTTAACTTCCTGATTAAACTTTTATGATTCCTGTAACCCACTGTGACAAAGGTCTCAGAATCTCAAACTACGCTTAATACTATTTTGTGTCATTGTACCGTGCCCAATTCTGAGTGCATAGTAGATACTCAGTAAGTTTGTTGAATGCCTGGTTTTGAAGGAAACTCTGGGGAAATACATAGAATCCACGCAGTATCATTTTTCCGATTTTTCTTTTCTTACCAGTTTTCCTTTGGACATTTAGGTTCTTGTGCTTGATCAGAAAAAAGCTGGCTGAGGCCTTACTTTAGGGTTTGGAATTGGCATTGGGATCTAATTTTAGATCTGGTTTAAGAGGTTTCTGCATAAACCCTGAACAGACAGTTGAATTGTGTTTGCCCAGCAGCCTCAAAACCCAGGAAGTAGATACAGAAATTTTCAAAGCAGCTGTCTAGCTGACTACATATGGCAAAGAGATATAAGGCAAAGATGGCTAACTTCTTATATTTAAATAACTCCTTTTGGACCACTAACCAAACAAGAACTTTGTTATGGTATTATATAGCATAATACAAAAAAAAACATTGTCCCAATTCTGAAGGGTTGGAATTAGCCCATAAGGCTATATGAAACCCTCCTTTCCTCCTCATATGATATGATTTATGAATGTTTTATAAAACTCCTAATTAATATTTTCAGGATATCAGTATAACATCATCCTAATTTAGATTATCTAAACTGATATTTTTTTCTTTTTAAAAATGAACATGAATCAGAAAAGAGTATTTCAGGGGAGGACTTGCAATTCTGGTAACAAACCAGTCTCTGTAGTAAACAATCACAAAACTGTATAAAATGTATGAAGTAAGTCTTTTCAGGTCTTGGTCAACAGAAAGCTCAGTATTTTGATCTTAAGAGAAGGAAAACTCATGAGGTGAGCCAGACAATCACCTTGGCTGTCTTCCAGGGAAGAGTTTTCTGACTGCAGTGTAGTATGTTGGAGTCTACCCTGAGCACAGCGGTCCTGCTGAGATAAAGAAACAGCTCAGAGTCTGGGACAGTTGAAGCATCTGGAATCTATAGAGCAGGGCAGTAGAAAGGAGAGAGTTGCACAGGAAAGGAGGAACAGAGGTGTGCCTGGAAGTACCCAGGGAATCCTTAGTTGGGCTGGAGTACACATGTACGGACTGAAACCTTATGAGATTTGCCAAAAGTGCTGTCTTCAGGATTGAAAATGGGACAGAGGCACCGGAGGTCAAGAAACCCTGGGGGACGTTGGTGGTCCAGTCCAGTCACAGTAGAAAGACCTCCTTAACACCTTATTAACATTTCAGGCATCCAGAAAATATACAGAGAGTCTGTGTGTTAGGGGTTAGGTCTGTGCTTTTGAGCAGGATTGGTAATTTTTTTTTTTTAGAGAGTGGAAGGGAGGGAGAAAGAAAGGGATAGAAACATCAGCGTGAGAGAGAAACATTGATTGGTTGCCTTCCGTACGTGCCCCAACTGGGGAACTGAACCTTCAACCTAGGCATGTGCCCTGACTGGGAATCAAACTGGTGACCTTTTGGTTTGTGGGAAGATGCCCAACCAATTGAACCACACCAGTCAGGGAGATAATTTTTTTTTTTTTAAATAAGGGCTAGATAGTAATTATTTTAGGTCCTGGGAGACATAGAGTATCTGTTATAACTATTTAACTTGCTATTGAAGAGCAAAGGCAGCCACAGACATATTGTAAATGAATGAGCTTAGTTTTGTTCCAATATAACTTTATTTACCAAAAAAGGCAGAAGACCAGGCTTAGGTTGTGGCTCTAGTTTGCCAATCCCTACTCTAGAGCAAGGGTTACTTTAAGCCCACCACAAGAAAGCCTAGAAACAAGGGCTGTTGAGATCTAGAGGGGAGACTGAGTTTGAAAGTTGAGTCCTGCAATAGTTAGAAGGGCTTTGGAAGCATCTTTGACTTTTCACAAATCCATCTAACAAAGTAACCCAAGCCTACAAAAGATCAAGGTGAGCAGGCAGAGGGACTACTGGCAAAAACCAAATTCCTGCAGAGGAAGGTTAAATGCAGAAAGTCTTTAGTGTATCATTAACTATTATTAGATATGAAAAGAAATAGAAAAATATTACTTGTAGTTAAAAAAAAAGGTAGTCAATAGAAACTAACCCCCAAATGGCTCAGATATTGGATTTGTCAGACAAAGTGTTTAAAGCAGCTATTATAATATGTCCAAAGAGCTAAAGGAAAATATTGTCATAATGAGTGAGTTTATAGGGCATTTAAACAGAGAAATAGAAACTATTAAAAAATCAAAAGAAAAATTCTAGAATGGAAGTGTTGAATAATTGAGAAGAAAGTTTCACAGGATGAGCTTAATCAGGAGAATAACGATGGAAGAATAAACAATCTTGAAGACAGACAAACAGGAAAAGAGATAGAGAAACGGGCAGAAAAACATTTAAGGAAATTTTTCCAAATTTAATGAAAAACTGACGTACAGATTGAAAAGACACACAACCTTCAAGTAGGATGAGTTATAAGAAAACCATACCTCCACATACCGTAGTTAATTGCTGAAAACCAAAAATCTTGAAAGCAGTTAGAGAAAAGAAACATTATAATGTGGAAATAAGAATTATAAACAACTTTTTGTCAGCAGCAATAGAGACCACAAGATGAAATACCAAAGGAAGAAAAGAGTCAAGATCAAATTCTATGTTTATTGAAAATTATCCTTCAACAACAAGATTGAAATAAAGAAAGGACTTTTTTAGAGCAATTCTGTCCAATGGAAATACTGTACAAGACACATATGTATTATTTTAAATTTTCTTGTTTCCCCATTAAGAAAAAGTTAAGAGAAACTAGTAAAATGAATTTTTAAAATATACTTTATTAACCCACTATGTCCAAAATATCCTTTTAACACATAATCAATATAAAAATTATTAAATAGATATTTAACACACTTTTGTACTCTTTGAAATCTGGTATGTACTTTACACTTAAAGAACAACTCAATTTGGACAAACTACATTTCAGTAGCTACTTGTATCTAGTGGCTACTGTATTGGAATTGGATAGCACAGTTTTAGGTCAAAGAGAAAGGAAGGACATGTTGCCCTGTATCTGGATGTCTCTCCATCTGTCTTATACATAGTGTTTAAATTAACCTTCCTAAAACATTTACTGGCTCAGAAGACCTGAAGATGCTACATACTACATGGTAAAACAAGTTCATTTGTTCATTCATACATTTATTCAATCATTCATTTACTCATTCAACCATCAATTCCACAAACATTTACAAAATTCCAGACCCTATTCTAAGAGTTGGAAATATCCACAAGAAAAAGACTCTTTCTTGTGGAGTCCCTTTCTTCACAGAACTCACATGCTAATTGGCAGATAGCCACATCTGCAAACAAGCTTATCATAACCTGATAAATGAGTGTGGGTAAGATACTACCAGCATTCAGAGGACATGAGGGGTAAGGGGCAGGAGGGATTAGTGGGAATCAAGGGAAGGTACCATACATCAGAGTTCTTGGATGTAAGCAACAGAAACAGACTCCAGCTAACATAAAGTGGAAAGGAGTCTATGGCCATGAGGAGCCATTGAGGCATTTTTAAGATGAGCCATGGCATAGGCATTTTCCGGTTTGAAGACGTCCACTCTGGCATGGTAGTTTGGGTTGTAGGTTGTTAGGGACCATGCTGAAGGCAGAGAGATTGATTGGAGGCTAGTGATCTCAGTGAGAGAGACAATGAGGGGATGAATCAGGGATTGGCAGTGCAAATGGAAAGGGTAGTAGTTTCAAGGGCTCAAACTCATTATGAAATTTAGAGCTGTCACTGTTCCAATTCCTCCTTTCCCAGTGTATCCAATCCTACTCCCACCCTCTTCAGTTAAACTGCCAACAAGACCATTCCTGCTCCCCTCTTAAGATTTCTTTGCCTCTCCCATTTAAGGTGTAGCTCATGACTGCCTACTGCACAGGCCCTCAGTGGTCTTTTAAAGCCCTTACTCTCTGCCATTTAGTGTTTTGATGAATAACCTGTCAGTAGTTTAGAAAGCCTATTGTTATTGTTTTATGCTGCTGTCATACCCCCTGCAATCTACTGTAAACTACTTGAGGCCAGTGATGCTGTCCTGTTCTTCCTTGAACCCTCAGACCCTGAATGGGCTGAGCACAGAGTACCCAGTACGTGTTCCTGATGATGCTGATTCCTGACTTTTGGGACATACTGAGGTCCTGTTGTGACCAGTAGCTTCCATCACAAAACTCATGCTCTGTAGAGTCTGAGGAAAGTCAGTCTCCCTGGCCACACTTCCTGAGTCACTCTCCACTCTTAACTCCCCAGCAGCTTCCCCTCTCTCACTGAACTCTTCTGCTCAGCTGTAAAGGCCACCAACCCTTTGTCCCTATACTTCCTCAGTAGACATCTCAGCTCTCATCAGGCTAATCTTTGCACTAGCTCAGAGACAAGCCCCACAAAGGTCTGATTCTTAATCTTCACTTATACCAATCCCCTGTCCCAGTGTCCTTAACTTTTCCCTTCCAGATGTCCAGAACCAAAGATGTCCTTCAAATCCAAGAAACCTGCCCAGTCCCTTGTGCTTCCAGCCCTTGCCGATCTCTCTGTGCCTAACCAGCATTTCTAGTGTGTCCTCCAATAGGCAGTTACTCCTGATTTCTTGGGTTTGCTCTTCTATGTATCTTCATCTCCCCAGCTAGACTGCAGACTGCTTGAGAGCCACGATCTCAAAGGGTGCCTGGTGCATTTCCGGACACACAGGGCTCACGAATGCACATGACAGGATGGACAAGACAGATCTATTTCTATGACTCCTATCCTATCAGCCAACCTCCTTCTCCACCCCCAAATTTTAGTGTGTAAGGGAAGCTAAGAAAGAAGCTTCTCTCTGAAATGGCAACCTGGAGACGTCAGTGAAGTTTTTAGCGTCTCTTGGTCAGTTCTGCTACCGGTACTGGGTCACTGCTCATTTGTGGTGATTCTAAGCCTCACTTTATGATTCACATTCTAAAAACAGGGTAAGGTTTTTAAAGAGAAGCCAATTCCAGTGTGAACTTAACCTCACAATTATTGGGTCCCTCTGTGGCTGCCAGCTGCTGGCACAGCACTCCTCAAAGGCCTGGCGTCCGATGGCTTATTGGATGATGAGGCTGTTCCATGGTGAATACCTAGAATCCATTTCACGGGATTATGATAGAGGGCTGTCTGTAATAAATTTGTCTTCCCAGGCTTGCGACTATTCATGATCTCTCACCGACCCATGTCTGGATTTGGGATTCACGAGCTAAGGGGGATAGATAGATCGTTGGGACTCTTCTTTCATTCATATTTTTTGATTAGCAGTCGTGGTCGCATGGTTCCTGTGCCTGTATCTGTAAAGAGGAGATTAAGTGTTTGACTCCCCTTAGCATCTAGGAGAACTGCTCTAAAAATGATTGCAAAGGGAAATCAGTAAAACCAGAATGTGTCAAGACAGAAATGGGGTGATTTCATGAAATTCGTCTTCTAGTCCCAAGACTTCCACTAATGACCCGTGTGAGTTTGGGCGAGTCACTTAACAGCAGCAAGAATGGCTGTGGCTGACATTAATCAAAAGCTTGGAATAGGGCCTGGCACACAGTAAGCCCTCCGTGAGGCCCCCTGCTATTATCATGGGCATTGGCACAGAGGGCTTGTTAGTCCCAGTACTCAGCACTGGTGTATATTATCTTATTTAACCCTTAAAATTATTAAGTGAATTTTTTTATTCCTGCTGTTCAGGAGTGAACTGAGGACCGCAGTCTGGGCAGCCTAACTCCTTGGCCCATGCTCTCAATCCCTATTGTTACATCTAACTTTCTTGGGCCTCAGTTTTCTCATCTGAAAAACTTGAGTGCTGGACTATTGGTCTTTAAACCCTTCAAGCTCTAAAATTTCCAGGTATTTACCCCATTACCTTCACCCTTTTCCTTCTCTACTTCCCCAGACCCCTCCCCCCGCCCCAGTCCTCGTGGTGAATTTCAGTGGATTCATCTTCACGGGACCTGGAGGATGTTTTCCCCACTGAGCTATGATGCTGCATGTGTCAGCACATGGACATGTGTTGTGGCTCTTTTATTGTTCTTGGACCTGGTTTACATGTTGCTATTGTTGGGAGAGGAGGCATCTGACTCTTAAATTTTACTGTCTTATCTTGGCTCACAGCCATTACCACATTGAGTGACTTGAACATTTGACTGGGCTTGTGAAAGGCTTTATGGGAGAAGCCTGTGGAATCAGCTCTTTGGGCCTGGGCTCTGGGTGGTTCTTTCGGAGAACACTGCACCCTCCAGACTGTTTTCGCAGGTCCGGTCCATGGCTGGTAAGGATCTTAGGTGAGGGACCTGGAAGAGAGATTTCGGGGCTTTGCATTCTCTGTACAGCGTGGGCATCCTGGCAGATTCCCATATGGGGAGTGTCACAGATCATTTCATTATGGTTCCATTGTAACTGATGTTTGTAAATTGCTTCAGTTGGGTGATAGTTTTTGTATATTCTCTAGTACTTTTCTGTGGCTATGACCCAAAGATTAGAGTGTTTTGGCATCAAAAGACGTGGGGTCAAGTGTCGCATCTGCCACTGCCTAGAATGGTACAGCTAACACACCTGCTTTTATGGCCTCTGCTTGATCATTCTTTGAAGTGGGATCTATAGGGGGAAAAAAAGAGTTGAGTTGTCACTGTCCTGGGACATGAGAATTCTTTCACTTAGAAGCCTGGAGGAAATATCTTAGGAATTTAGGAACCAAACAAGGACCTGGAAATAACAGAAGTGTTGGGTAAATCACTTATCTCAGGCTAGATTTCTTCCTCTGTAAGAAAATGATATTGATATCTGTCTTGCGCAACTAGAATGACTGTTGGGTCAAATGAATTATAGTATGAAAATGTGTTCCTGAAAATTATAAATTCTATACAAACATTAGTTGTTTTTAGGAAGTACCATACAACAAAACTAATGGTTTTAATTACCAAAAAAGCAAAAGCTGTTAATGTTATGCTGATTTTCCCAGCATAGATTATTTACTACAACTAATAACCTAGCGTAAAATTTCCTCAGCATTTTCTTTTTATTGTGCTCCAGTTAGAAGTCTGTGAGTTCAATTGTTCCAGGCTAAAATGAACATTGTGAGGAGTGAGTTAATAAGAACTGATATTGCACAAGGGGGACAGAAGCTCTTTTGCAGAAAAACACTAATTTGGCATTAATTCAGATTTTATTAAAAACAAGAGCTAGGTTCAAGTTGTAAAAGGACATTAATTCTACAAATAAAATTATAAGTCTGTTAAGTATCCTTCTATATATATAGAACATAATTTCAGTGTAAGTAAAGGCTAGACTTTCATGTACTCACTTACACTGGCCTAGAATAAAAAGGTGTTTAACTCACATTTTTCACTAAAGTAAATATGCCCTACCCCCCTTACTCCAAATAAACAAAATGACTCCAATCTATTCTTTTTGATTAGTAAACCATGCTTGGAGATACCATCTGGAGATTGTTGGACTTCTGCCAAAGATTTAACTCAGGCTTGCAAAGAGCTACCTGCCTACGGCAAGAAACTGCACTGATTTAATAGGAAATAATGCGTTTTTATTTCACCATTTGGTAAAAGAAAGTAATAATTTTAAAGGTTGAATTTGTTTTACATTGATGGCATTACATTATAATTAAAAGTATTTCCAAAATATAATAATTGGGGAAAATAATTGCTTGAATTTGTGTTATTACTTACAAGTCTGATGTGAAGGCACATGCAGAGATCTTTAGGATAAAGGAGCATATTTCCCTGTGAGAAGTAGGGGCAAGACAGGAGCACAGAAAAGTAAGGCCAATGGACACCACCCAGACCACCTTGTGGGTAGTGTCAAAAGCCCTAGACCTCTATGGATTAGTTATGATGTGATGGTATTCTTTTTAAATTTTATTATTTTTTTAAACAGATTTCTGCTTGGCGTATGAACCAAAGGCAAAAGGGGCTAATCCGTCGACATTGTGAGTGCTGCCTTCTGCAGGACCACCGTAAACGACCCTAGTCCCAAGTCCACCACGCTGCCATCCCCTTACTCCACCCCAGACATTACTCTGGGGTCTGCTTGTGGTCAGCACTGTGAAGATGACCAGCACCTTCCTAGCATGACGACCTTGGACCATGTGATCGCGACCCAGCAGTCGGAGTGGGTCTCCTTCAATGAGGATCCGCTCTTTCCTGTCCCTTCTGAGGGTAAGGAGTGCTCTCAGTTCCTAAGTGAAAAGAATTGCAAAGAACCACACCTGCTTGTTATTGCTTCTACTTGATTATTCTTTTGGCGGGATATTCATATGGAAAAAAGAGCTAGTCTGCACCTCCCCCCCCAACCCCACGAGATGAAGATTGTTCTAGAAACCTGGAGGAAGCATCATAGGCCCTTATGGCCCCAAACAAGGGCATGGAAATACCAAAATCTTGGCTGCTTTCTTCCAAGAAGCATAGACTTTATATCTACCGTACACTTCACACTCAGACTTTTTGGTTGTTATTCCCAACAGCAACTTGGATTTTTTCAATTAAAAAAAAAAAAGATTTTATTTATTTATTTTTAGAGCGAGGGGAAGGGAGGGAGAAGGAGAAAAACATCGATGTGACAGGGAAACATCAGTTGCCTCTCATATGTGCCCCAACCGGGGATCCAACCCGCAACCCAGGCATGCACCCTGACCAGGAATCAAACTGGCCACCTTTCGCTTTGTGGGATGATGCCCAACCAACCGAGCCATACGAGTCAGGGTGTATTTTTTCAGTTTTTGAAGTGTAGTCTTTAAGAGTGACAGGCCCTAGACTCAGACTGCTTGGGCTCAAATCCTTGCTTTATTACAGATGAGTGATATGCCCTTGGATAGATTATTTAACACCTCTGTGCGGTAGTCTGTCTGTGCAGTAGGAATAATGACAGTTCCTACCTCATAGTGGTTGTGAGGATTAAATGAATTAATGTATGTAAAGTGCTTAGAAGAGGGCCTGGCACATGGAAAGAGCTCAGTAATGGCCATCCCTGATCATGATGAAAATGGCTAAATTGAGTTCTAGGGAACTGGTGCTAAGGGATGAAGGTCAAAGTAGGACACAGGAGGTATTTGGAGAGCCATGTGAATGCTGTTGTACTGCAGCTGCCTCCGCTAACGAAAATCAGCCCAGCCTCATTTACAACACCTGCAAAGTGTGAGTTCACAGGTGTGTTTCCAACATGGCAGCCGAGTGGCTCATGAGTCCTTGAAGTGGGGCTTGTTTACACTGAGTTGTGCTGTAAGCGTAAAATACCCTCACTGAGTTTCAAAGACCTGGTAAAAGTTAAATGTTTCATTAACAATTTTTATATCACTTACATGTTGGAATTATAAATTTTCAACCTACTGGTCTGAAATATATATTATTAAAATTAATTTTGCTTGTTTCTTGTTACTTTTTTATGTAGTGACTGGAACATTTAAAATTACTTATGTGGCTCCCTTTTTAAAAAATTTATTTATTTATTTATTTATTTTTGGACAGCACTAATCTAAAGGCTTTGATTAGTGGCATGGCTGGTTTGAGTTTTTTAAAAGTTTTTATCCAGTAAAATTGATCTCTTTTGATGTACAGTTGATGAGCTCTCCATGTATAGATTTGTGGAATCACTGCCAGAACCAGGATATACTTTTTTTAAAAAAAGTTATTTGAAGGCTGTTAAATGTTCCAGGACTGATAAAGTGACACAAAGCAAGGGGAAGAGCCTCTGCCACGTACAGCAGATCATTGGTGCAGGGCTTGCACCTGGCAGCCCGCGCATTGTGTGTAGTTCAGACTGCTTGTGTAAGTTTGAATTGAAATGTCTAGTCCAGACAGAAGCTCTCCAGTTCAGTCCCTATTGCCCTTTGCTTTTCTCCTCTGACTTAGTTATATTTCTTGCTCGGCCTCTGTAGGCATTTTCGTTTGAGACCCCCGAGCACTGGAGCAGATGCTGGGCTAAAAATAGTGAACAAGAACACCGCTGTCTCCGCCTGCCCAGATACTGCAGTGGTCATGTTGAGGTTATAGTTGTTTTTGTTTTGTTTGTTTTTCAATCCTTACCTGAGGGCATGCTTATTGATTTTAGAGAGAGGGGAAGGGAGTGAGAGGGAGAGAAACATTGATATGAGAG
Source organism: Mormoops blainvillei (assembly GCA_004026545.1). Taxonomy (NCBI): domain Eukaryota; kingdom Metazoa; phylum Chordata; class Mammalia; order Chiroptera; family Mormoopidae; genus Mormoops; species Mormoops blainvillei. The sequence goes on along the minus strand of PVJD01002473.1, from coordinate 157,204 downwards.
AGAAACAACAATCAGTTGCCTCTTGTATGCACCCTGACTGGGGATCAATACCACAACCTAGGCATGTGCCCTGACTGGGAATTGAACCCGCGACCTTTCAGTTTATGGAACAATGCTCCAGCCAACTGAGCCACACCGGCCAGGGCAGATTACAGTTTTTACATGTTACATGTTTTACATGTTTTACATGTTTTATACTAAAGGCAGATGGGCATGGCTGTTTCTTTACCCTCATCTCCCTCACAGGAATGCTGAGTCCTATGATCACCTCTTCCTCATGCTTCGTTTTTCCATCACGAGACAGTTCTGAAGAGTTCTGAAGGGCCCTCCTCATGTGATGTGATGGTGCTCTCTGGTCTCTGTTTCAGGGGGCACCGAAGAGCACCTCCCGGGATTGTCATCTTCCTCAGATCAGTCTGAGAACTCCTCCACGGAGAACCAGGTGGTGGATGGAGGCTCTCAGGACCTTTCCCACTCGGAGCAAGATGACTCGTCGGAGAAGATGGGTCTCATCTCTGAAGCTGCCACTCCTCCTGGGAGCCCTGGGCAGCCCCCACCTGACCTGGCCTCAGCCATCAGGAACTGGGTTCAGTTTGAAGACGACACACCCTGGGCCAGCATGTCACCGCCTCCTAAAGAAACAGGTGGGACAGGTGGGAGGCTAGGAAGGGTTCTGGCTTAGGTCTGTGCTCATCAGGAGTGCTTTTCCACGCAAGGTGTGTAAGGCTGCCAGGATTCCGCTTGACCTGCTCCAGAGCCCTGAAGCGCTGGTCACATAGCAGAGAGTAGGCAGAGAGGTCATCTGGCTTGATTCTACAAATAGTTTTTGTTAACAGAAGTATTCAGAAGGATTTGTATGTCCTGGACCATTTCCAGCCTCTCACCCCTGTCCCCGGCTGTTGGCCTTTCTGGGAAGTCTGCATATTTATTTATCTATTAGGAATTGTAATTACATTTACTTAGCACCTAAATTGTAAACTCCTCTCACAAGTAGAAATGAGTGTGTCTCAGAATGTGGCCCACCAAGCATCTCTAGTAAAATAACCAGTTAAATGTGGACATTCTTACGTTTCAGACCTCTTGAATCCAGACCTTCAAGGGTGGGCACTGTCATTAATGGTCAGTCCCTTATTTTATGGGATTCAAATGGCCAGAAGCTGCCGTGGGGGGCTTAGTGAAGCCAGAGGAGCTGTTAGTCCTCGCCCTGGTAACCTGGCTACGTACTTCATTGTGCGTGGAAGCATACCAAGGGCGACTGGGTACCCTTTCGGACTGTATTAGTTTCCCATCTACTGCTGTAACAGATTACCACCAACTTAGTGGCTTAACCAACACAGTTTTATTGTTTTAATATCTGGTAGTTAAGTAGACCGACATGGATGTCACTTGACTAGAATCAAGGTGTTGTCAGGGCTGCATTCCTGTCAGGAGGCTCCAGGGAAGGATGTGTTTCCTTGCACTTTCCAGCTTCTCGAGGCCACACATTCCTGGACACGTGGCCCCTCTCTCTGTCTCCAAAGTGAGCATCGTTGCCTCTCTTTGTGCCTTTGTTCTGTAGTCACATCTTCCTCTGACTGACTTCTGCCTCCCTTTCCATTTTTGAGGACCCTTGTGATTACATTGTCCCACCCGCATAAACCTGGATAATTTCCCCACCTGAAAGTGCTTAATTAATCACATCTTGCAAAGTCCCTTTTGCCAAGTAAGCTGTCATCGTCACAGGTTCTGGGCATGAGGACGTGGACATTCTTGTGGGGGACATTATTTTTGAGAATAGCAAAAATCAAGGTTAAGTGTTTCTGTTGGTAACTTAAATGTTTTGCTATTTTCAATTTTTAAAAACAATTCCTTTGTTTTTCAAACATGTTTTTAACAGCAGTAAAAGCAATTTTTAGGAAAAGATGAAGTACAATTCTACCATATAATAGACACTTCCACTTTTATGTATTTATTTGCCCATTAATGCATACTTTTTCGTATTTAAACATAAGATTTCTCTTGCTGGTGAGAAGCCTCTACACTCAAAGCGGCATGGATGAAATGACAGGTCCTGACAGGCTTCCCAGTCTAGCTGGAGGGAGGAAGTAACCTTTACTGAATACCCAGCACAGACAAGACAGTGGGCCGATGAAGCATTTATACATGTGGCAAAAGCCTCTGAATGCTGGGCAGTGAATCAATACAGAAGTATGCTTCTCATTTTCAGTAAGATAACTTTTATTACCGAATGCTTATGCTCTAAGGCATTATGCTCAATGCTTTGGACATCACCTCAGGTACTACTTACCACAATCACATGAGGAAGGTATTAATATTGTATTCATATTACACATAGGAGACTGATAAGATAGTGGTTTGGGAATTTGCCCAAGGCTGTATGCTAGGAAGTGTCAGGAGAAAGTTTCAACACCAGGCAGGCCCCAGGGTCTTGGAACAGCCTGGGCATGTTCAGTGGTATTTGCCTGGATCTTCCTGCCTGGCTGTAGTTCCCTCTGCTCCTTACTCCCCAGAGACAGGGAGGTGAGGGAGGGGTGAGGTGGTATTTCTCCACTCATTTGCCCTAAAATGGTAATGCCTTCAGGTCATTGATTATATTCATAGCATTCAGATTCTTTTACCTCTTGTTCATACCTTTCCTTTAGCCTCAGGATTGCTCAGAACTATATATATGACAGATGAGTCAATTTGCTTCAACTCTTCACCACATATTTTTGCAAAACTGACTGGGGGCGGCCGTAATGAGGTTGCCTCCATTTGACCAAGGATCCTAGCTTGTTATGGATAAGGGTTTTGACTCAATGTTAAAACTTTATCCTTTAAGGCAGCAGTTCTCCAAGTGCAGTTTATAGATCCATGCGGTTTCCCAAGACCTTTTCAAGGGGTCTGTAGAGTCAGAAAAAAATTTTATAATAATTCTGAGGTGTTATTTGCATTTTTCACTACATTGACATTTGCACTGATGGCACAAAAATAATGGTGAGTAAAACTTCTGGCACTGTGTACTTAATATGAAAAGTCACTTTCACTTTATGTCCTTGATAAAGTAGTAAAAACTATTAACTTTATTAAATCTTGATTCTTAAGTATATCTCTTTAATATTCTCTGTGACAAATTGGGAAAGATGCATAAAATATTTCTGCTCTATACCAAAGTGTAAAGGTTGTCTTGAAGAAAAATGGTCATCTAGAAAAAAAAAAAACAGGTTTAATTTTTAATTTAAAAAAATCAACTTAAAAAATCAAAATTATTTTTTAAACTTTTAAATGAAAATAATACAAAAAAATTCTTGAACAAATACTTTTTAAAAACAAGATCCAACTAATACACGCATGACCGCCACACACCTCTCACCCCAATCCTGGCTGTAGCTCCAATAAAATATTTTTTTGTACGTTTCCCTTTATTTGCTTATAAATATCCCCCAAAACTCTTACTCAGTTTTTCCCTAGATTAGTGGTGCCCACTTGTATTACTGAACAGCAGGCAGGGTCCTACTGCCCGCTGTCTGCTGCCCACTGCCCCCACCTGCCACCACACTCTAGGCAAAATTCCAGAGGCAAAGGTTTAGTGATAAAGGAAAGGAGTCTTTATTCTAAAGCTACACACTTTTGTAATAACAGCTTTCCACATGCATTAATTATGTAAGCCTATCAGTTAAGGCTAAAACCTTTAACTCTTTAGTTACAGCTTTAATCACTTAAGCCTATGAATTGAGGCTAAAATCTTTAATTCCTGAGTTCCTCTGTCATTCCCCCTATTAATTTTTAATTATCTTGTTTTTAGAGGATTAGTTTACAAACTAAAACAACATAAGATACAAAAGCTGCACAATTTTGGAAGCGTGGCAGGCTTCTGCCTCAAAGCCTGTCCCCTCTAGACCACCCGAAGAAGAATAACCCTGCCGCCCTCTGCCAGGCCAGCCTGGTCCTAGGCTGCACCCAGAGTTTCTTCGCCCATCCAAAATACCATCTGCAGGCAGCTGCAGCGTGATCGTCCAGGCATCCTGTAGGAAGAGAGCCAGAGAGGCAATCTCCACCCACCCTTTATTTTAAATCTCCTGTCCCGTAATTCCATGCACTCTAGAGTTGTCCAGCTTCTCAGCCAGTCCCATCCTAGACTGTTTACCCGTTGCCTTGGGCAACCTCCTTCTAGGACCCCTCCCTTCTCCTCCCCAGTGATCTGGTCAGATCTCTCTGTATCACTTGTAAAAAACTTAGTGACCAGCTCATGTAAAATGACTGGCTGTCGGGTGCTTTTTAGTCTAATCTGACAATATAGAGATGAACTATGTATCAGTTTCTCATTTTTCCATTCTAAAAAAATGCTTCTCTTAGCTTATTAATTTCCATCAATCAGATCCTGGACCTGTTGTTGGCTGTAGCTTCAGTATATCAAGTAAACATTTTTTTGTATGGATAACACATGAATGAAGTGGAATTGAGCAAGCAAGACATTTACTGTATTTAAACATGCAAAAATTTGGAATCTGAATGGTGGAATATGTAGGCGTGCCTCCCCATTGGGTAGCAGGCAGTGAGGTCAGCCAGAAAAAAGGGCTCTATGAGAACTGATTTTTGGCTTCAGCCATTTCCCTAGTCACATAAGTATCACCAGAACAAACTGACTTCTTCCTGTAATGCAGTTGCAGTTTCTCATTTTCTTCCCATTTTATTCCCTATGTCCTATTTGCCTCTATTAAATGCCCAGCACTTCTGATCACAAGTCTCTGTGTCAAGAGTAAGGGAAAATATGTATCTTGGATCTGTCCCATGCAAGCTTCTCTATGAATATCCCTTTGTGAGATGATTATGACCTTGGCCTAAGACAAATAGGTGGGAGGACAACAATGGAGGATAAATGGGACCAGTTAGCGTCATTGCTGCTTTGGATTTCTGGAAGCAGAAAGTGGAGGCTTACATAGCCAGCTGTTCCATACCTTAACACCCTGGCTTGCAGAGAAGTTAGGAAACAAAGGATAGCACGTGCACACACATGCGAGTAGCCAGGTGGAAAAATGTGTATCTGGGAAGCTCCTCTTCCCTTCCTCCAGTTCCCATGCCTCCATTCTTTGCGGTTTTTTTGGCAGAGTGCACAAAACAAAAGCATTTCTCTTCTAGGCTGTGCCACCTAAGAATAAAGCCCAGGGAGCACTGGATTTCAGCCTGGAATGGCAATGCGCTGTTGGCCCTAATTAAAATGCAAGGAGGCCGTAGGCATGGTGGAGTTAGGGACAAAGAGACTGTCATTAGTGGTAAATCTCTTATTTTTGTGGCATTTAAATGCCAGAAACTGAGCTGCAGAGCTTAGGAAAGCCATGGAGTTGTTTGTCCCCACCCTCGTGACCTGGCTACTCAGTTTATTGTTCATTGAAGCATACCAAGGTTGACTGGATAACCTGGGGCCACAGCTCGTGGGGAAAACCAGTCTAGAAATGCTTAAATCCATCAAGGGAACAGCTTTCTTTTGGATTTCAACTAGGGCAGGATTTGAAGTGAATTAAGCGCCCTCGTGGTTCACCTGGGAAAAAGGAAATACAGATTTCCCTCAGAAGAAAATGTTAGTAAAATCAATTGAGTGACCAAGCCTTTTTATAACCACATATATAGGAGGGACAACTGGCATCAACTGCTTGGACCCGAGGATACCCGGGTGAGAGGGCATATAAAGTCATGCCCCTTGAATCTTTTGTAAAAATTGTTTCCTCCATTTTCTGAAACTTGGTAGAGGCCAGATGTGGGATTCATATCTCTTTGACTTAAGAAGACCACTTTGATTTAGGCTATGTTGATAAATATTATCTTTAGAAAAATTTTTATTAGAATTTTAAATGTCAAATACTTAAGACTTAAATAAGCCATAAGAACACGCTTCACATCTTCAGTCTGAAGATACCATATGATCAATCTGGGTTACCTGGTTAAAAAACATCAAGAAATTTAACTGAAAACTCTTTTGCTGAATCTTGAACTAAATGCATAGCTATTCTGCTAAACCTGAGCAGAACGAAAGTGTTAAACAAAATAAGCTTCTGGCGAATCATTTCAAATCAAAATTAAATCTTTATATTGTTTGCTAAAAAAATTTTTTTGAAAATGAACCTAAACCCAGACGTTTTATAAACATTAGGGCCTTTAGCAATAGTGTTTCTTAGTTTTTTGCCTTCTCTAACTTAGTATTTTGCAAAAAGTTTTCCTCACTTAGTATTTTGCCTTCTCTAGCTTTAAAATTCCACTGTGCACCAGGAAGAATGTAGCGGTCATTCTTGATAAAGAGCCTGTCAGAGCAAAGGCTGGTTTTATGTAGTTTGTGCATCTTACAAGCATGTGTGTGCTTAGAATATGTTTGCAAGTGCCTGCAGACCAATTGACTGAAAGAGCAAAGTTTGTTCTCAATATTTTAAAAAATTAAGGCATTATTATCAGCAGGAGGCTTCCTGTTCACTTGTCATGTTACACACTGACCTTCCTCTGTGGACATGGCAATTTGGCAGCAAGGCCAAGGCTGAATTGGACCCATTATGCAGATACTGCAGGATATGCATAATTACAAACATAAAAAAACTTTTATTTCCGGAACATTTGTCCCATAGCCCCGGCAATACACTTGTATTCCCTTGTGCTTCAAATGTCTTTCCTAAAAACTTGGGCTAAGGCCTTCCCATTGTGTCTGGGGAAGCTGATTATCTGGGACCGGAGAAAGAGCCACTTGTTTGGGGGTGGACCAGAGATGATGTCAGCCGTGTAAGAGGGAGGCAGGGGTGACAGCTGAGAGACTTAATCCCTAAGAAGACTGGCCCAGCGGTTAATTTCTATTACGTTTTTCATTCTGGCTACTGGGCTGAGTGGTGCACGGGGGTGGAATAAGATCCCAAACATTGGGTGACTATGTAGACAAGGCCCACTGCATGTACTTCCCTCCTCAACAGAGGAGGTCTCATTTTCTTTTAATACCTCGAATTGTTCTTCTCTGCATTTAAATGTTATTAATGACCTTTCCGGAATCCATCTCAGACCTCAGGAATGAATTTTAACAGAACCCTTCTTCCTCTCAGGGCCCGGTGCCTCTCTGCCCCCCTGCCCCTCTCCACCTCTCTGGCGGTCCCCAGCAAGTTCTTTCCTGCTCTTGCGGTTCCCTGGTCCCTTAGATCTCTTCTTCTCCATTTTCACCCAGAGCTCCGCTCAAGCATTTCCTCCCCAGCTTTTTCCTGCTTTAAATGTCTGCAGCCCGTGTCTCTCCCTGACATTAGGTTATGTATTTCTTTGTTTCTTTGCTTATCGCCTTCCTTCTCCAGTAGAGGGAAGGGACTTTGTCTACCTCATTCCCTCTCTATCCCAGAATATGTCATATGGAGCCTAGTAGGTGCTCACTTAGCATTTGTTGGATTAATGAATGAAAAGTTGAAAGATGTACTATGTGAAACCTACTGTAGAATGACTAAGCGACTTCTGTTTATGTGGCCAATGAGCGGTTAGGTTGAAGGACAGCATCCTCAGTAAAGTGAATTTATTTTTTAACAAAATAGGTAAGGAAATTAGGCCAGCCTCTTCCTTATCATGGCCTTTTATTATTAGCTGACTATTAGCATCAGTTTTTGATTTCCCAGGGTTATACACACAATGTGTGTATGCACATACATATGCATAAACATGCTCCATACATATACACAGATACACATGCACACAGGTATAAAACACACATAAAATAACATGCACTTACATGTGTACACATATATACACATATACAGAGTGGGGCAAAAGTAGGCTTACAGTTGTTCATATGGGAAATAATACACGAATGAACTGTTCTGCATACTCACAACTGTAAACCTACTTTCCCCACTCTGTATATATACAAACATACGCACACTTTTACTGGGGGGGTACCTTAAAAAGCACACTTAGAACTGTCTGTTATATTTTTGTTGGATTTGAAGCTACCATCATACCGTGGGGGAAAGATGGTCTTTCAAAAATGGCTTTTGACAGTTATCTAAAAGGGATCTTAAAATATTTCATTAGAATACCAATATTACCTTTTCCAGAGAATGTGCTAGCTCACCTGGGCGGGCCTTGGGGCCCGTCTCACCCCCAGCATGGGACAAGAACACAGTGAACTACCCAAGCATGCATTCATTAACTAGTTCATTCATGCAACAAATATTTAGGTGCTGGGAAAGCAATTATGAGAAAGTTGGCCACCATCCCTGCTCTCTTCAAGATGAGGCTGCCTAACAGTTGGTCAATCTGTTGCCAGCAAAAACTTCTGGGTGAGGAGGAGTTCCCCGTAACCAGTCCTGAGACAGCCCCTTCTCATTGCCAGCTGCGAAATCACAGGGGGGCCGCAAACGAAGGCGGTTATTTGATCTGTTTTGTATTCATGGATGGACATGTTTACAGCATTGGAAATATCATATAGCCCTAGTGAGTAGACATCAAAGTATAAATAAAGGACCCTACATCAAAATGTATTTAAGTATTTAAAATGTTAATCTACCCAGGATCCCAAAGGATAAAAAGAACAATATTGTACTTGCTGTATTGTGTAAGCTGACTTACTTGTACATTTATGATTCATTCAACCAGTGGTGCTTTGAGCCCCCACTATGAACCAGTCACTCACTGAGTCACTGGGGATACAGTGGAATATTCCTGCCCCGTGGAGCATGTGTGTTCTGTTGAGGGAGCCGTACCAGAATCATGACAAAGGAGTAAACACAATGCATTCAATAACGAGGTAAGTGGGAAGGAGAGAAGAATGAGGCACAAAGAGGGGCTAGGGTGAGAGACCATGTGAAATTTTCCATAAAATCAGGGAGTGTCTCTCTGTGCTGTAAGTTTTGAGTAAAGACTTGAGAGAAGGGAAGGAGTAACCTTGCAGAAATTGGGGAAGGAGCCTTCCAGGCAGAAAAAACTGCAAGTGAGGAAGGAACTATAAGTGACAAGTCTCTGGGGGATGGTTGTGTTCTGATGTGTGACTGGAATGGAGGGAATTCGGGAGAAGAGAAGGAAACAGGCAGAGGGGTCCTGGAGAATCAGACCACACAGGTCCTTAAAAGGCACAGTGAAGACTTGGACTTTTACTGCAGGTGAGATGGGAAACCATTATAGGGTTTTGAGCAGAGGTGTGGTAAGATTCGACTTAAGTTTGAACAGGTAATTCTCTTAAACTGGTGTGGCTAAGGACAAGTGGAGAAGCAGGAAGACCAGGTGGGAGGCCATTGCAACGAAGCAGGCAGGACAGGATGGTGGCTGGGACCAAGGCCGTAGCTTGGAGACGGTGGGAAGTGATAGGATTTCAGATATGGCCTGAAGGTGGGACTAACAGAGATGATGGACTAAATATGAAAAGACTCAAGGATGACTGGGAGGTTTCATTCTGAGCATCTGAAAGGATGAAGAAGCTGGAGTGGAGGAAATAATAGGAACTTCGTTTCAGACATGCATAGTTAGAGATCCCAATGGAACCCTGGCTGGTGTGGTTCAGTTGGTTGGTCATCATCCCACAAGGCGAAAGGTTGCCAGTCTGGTTCCTGGCCAGGCACATGCCTGGGTTGCAGGTTTGGAGAGGCAACCAATGGATGTTTCTCTCTTGCATTGGTGTTTCTCTCCCTCTCTTTCTCTATTCCTTCCACTCTCCCTGAAAATAAATAAAATCTTCAAAAAAGAGAAAGAGAGAAAGAGAGAAAGAGATCCAAGGGGAGGTTTCAAGTAGATTTGGACATAAGGATATGTCTGGAAGTAATAACAACTGCCACTTAACTCTTTTTGAGTACTTTTGTGCCAAGCACTTTTCCAAACTTCTTGGTCATTATTAACCTTGTCACTGCATGAGGCGGGTGCTATGTTTAGCCCTATTTTACAGGTGAAAACACAGAACAGGTGGATTAAGTAACTTGCTTCAGGTTATAGGGCTGGATCCAGGATCCTTGCATATAACTTCATAGGGGAGGAAGAGACCAATTTCTATCTTTCTGCCTTGCTGGATGGATGTGGCTGTCACTGGGATGAGGATATCTGGCTACTGTCTGGCCCAGCTATCAAAGGTCTGGCCCCAGGAGGAGTTCAGGCTCAATACTTCAACTAATTTTGTGACCTGAGGGCATTCAATTCAGAACCTAAATAAAATGATTTATCCAAGATTGCTAAGTGAATAATTAAAGTTATTAGACCAAATGAAAACAGGTTGCGAGATGCAGGGACTTCGTCTCTCCCCCAGCTACATTATTCTTTGTTATCCTGTCAAGGGATATATTAAAGTTTTATCTAACAAATGTAAAGAGCTAATGTGAAAATATAAATAATTAGAATAGTTTTCTTTCTGAGTAATTGAAGTCTTTTGATATGTGGTTTTAATAAGCCTCAACTATTTTAAGGAACATTTTTTAATGTATATTAAATTTTTATATTTTAATAAAAGGAACATATTTTTAATGTATATTAAATTATAAAGAACAATAGTACCAAAAAAAAAAAAAGAACAGTAAACCCATCACCCAGTTTAATAAATTGAATATTGTCATCACCCAAAGCCCTTGGATTTCCTTACTGATCACGCCTTTCAAACATCCCCTTTCCTCCCTTCTGTATCACCACTTTTCTGGATTTGTGATAATACTTACGTTATTTAAGATTTTTAACAGTTACCCTACCTATACATGCATTAAACTTTATTTATATAAATGGATTAATACTCTATGTGTTATCTCATGGCTTGCTTCTTTAACACAGAGATCTTTCTATGATACTATCTGTAGTGTAGCAAGAGTTACTTTAGTTTTTATTGCTGTGAATTTCATTATATTAGTGTATCATAATTCATGTATCTGTTCTATTATTGATGGATATTTGAGTTGTTTCTACTTTTAGGGAAATAAGAATGTGCTTCTGTGAGCATTCTTTTTGTTTCTGCTGGAAAGATTCTAAACATAAATCCTGGTGGGCATGCGTAAGAGGTTCTCTTATATAAAAACTTCAGAGGGGAATTACTGTGCTGTAGGGTGTGTTTATCTTCAACTTTATCAGAAAACACCAATTACTGGTACTCTTCTACGAGCCTTGTATGTAAAAGAGGCTGTGGCCCCACTTCCTCACCTACACTTGGAATTGTCATTCCTATTTTTGTCATGTGAAGGTAAGGAGAACAGGAAATGGAGAGAGTAATGGTATCTCCTGTGGTTTTAATTTGCATTTCTTAGATTACTAATGAGGTTGAATTTTTTTTTTTAATTTGGATTTTTTCTTTCATAAAATACCTATTCAAGTATATTCCTGTTGGAGTAGCTCTCTTTTTTTCTTGCTGACTTCTAGGAGTTTCTTGTGGATATGATGTATGGCAGATATTCTCTCCTTCCCTGGGGATGATCATTTCACTCTCTTTATGGTACCTTTTGTTGAAAAGAAGTTCTTAATTTTAATGATGTGAAATTTGTTTGTTTTTCTTTTGTGCTTAGTGCTTTCCGTGCCTTGGTAAAGAAGACCTTTCCCTGTCCTGAAATTATGAGCGTAGTTAGCTATAGATCTGCCGAAATATTTCTTGCATAACCTTTCCCACTTTCACATTCTGTCTCCGTAGAATTGATTTTTCTGTATAGTGTGAAGTAGGAATCTAATTTTTTCCATAGAGTATTTTCCCAGTGTTATTTCTATTTTATTTATTTTAAATATATACTTATATTATTAAAATTTCTATTTCAGTCACACCTGAATAGTGTGATTCTGCTTATTAATATGAGGAGGGGAATCTGAATTTTGATTGAGAATGCAGTAAATCTATAAACCAATTTGTGGAGAATTAACATCTTTAAAACATTAAGCCTTTTTATCCCTAAATATATTTCTCTCTATTTGGGTCTTATTTATGGTCTATTAATAAACTTTAGTAATACCTTCTGAGGCCGTGCACATCTTCTGTTAGATTTATTACTATGTATGCTTCATATCTTTAGTTGCTATTATTTATGCTATCTTGCTTTAAGTTCCATTTTATAAATATTTCTCACTGTTTTTCAGAAATGTTTCAAAGTACCTTGTTGAAGTTTTTACATTGGTAATTTATCAGTAGGATTTTGGATTTTTTTAATGTACACAAAAATATTATCTGCAGGTAATGAGTTTATTTATTTATTTATTTATTTTTTACTTCCTTAACCCAATCTAGATCTAATTCTGCAGGTAAATTAGTGAATTTTCTTGAGCTCTTTGGTCTGTCAGTAAAAATGGAGGAAATGTAAGGGTGAGGATGAAACTGTAAGACTCATGTATTTGGGTTTGAATGAAGCTGAAATCTAAGTTAGAAAAAAAAGTAAACCCTAAAATCACTGATACTCTTTAGTAAGATTTTATTTTTTAATCTAAGGGTCATGAGACCTCAGTTGTACTGGTTCTGACACTGACACACAGTGCAGTCTCCGTTGCTTTTCTCTGTTCTGTGTCGTGAGTGAAACTGCTACCAAACAAAAAACAAGGTTCAGCTGCCTGTCGCCACAAAAACCAAGCTTGAGAGGAGGGTGCTGATGCAAAAGGAAAGAGATTTATTTAGGTACCTCACAACCTGGGAGAATGGTGGACTCCCCTCTCAAAGACCGTGTCTATTTCCTGTTCAAGTCCCCAGTTCTTACTGAGGTAGGGAGGGGAGGGCTTTTTTCCTAATCCAATTATCTTTCTAGCCTTTGGCTCACTATCTTTCTAGCTTTAGGACAGGCTTGGGCTTTATCCATTCATCTTTCTAGCTTTTAGCAAACTCAGTGTTAGAACATTCCCCTGCCACCATCTTGGCTGTTGGGTGGAGACTCCCCTGGTGCTCCACTGACTGTTTTATGGTAACAGTACTTCCTGTACTTCCTTGCCTTGGGCGGCTGTTGAGATTTCATAGGCTCTGAGCAATATCGAAGTCGGACGAGCTCTAAAGGTAAGCAGAGTACAACTCTTTATAGTGTATGTTTTTGGTTTGTGGTCTGTCCCCAGGCCAGCCATTGACCATGCCCTGCTGGACGTGCCCTTCCTTCAACTCGCTGGGCAGATGCCCTCTGACCTCTGAGAGCAGCTGGACTACACATTCTGAAGACACCAGCAGTCCTAGCTGCGGCCCCTCCTACACAGACCTGCAGCTCATCAATGCGGAGGAGCAGCTGAGTGGCAGGGCATCTGGGGCCGACTCAACTGGTAAGGTGGAGCTTCAAGCCAGAGGGCTTTGCAAATCACTTTCAGTGACCTGTTGCCACTACTCAAATCTCTGCAGCCAGGTCTGTTTGCAGAATGAGTTCAGGTGTAGTCATCCAGTCCAAAGGCTAGACTCAGGAGTGGTTCAAAATTGAATTGGGAAAACACATGTGTGCCTATTGACTGATTGGTTGGAAGATGATGGATCTTGGGAAACCAATTGACGGTATATCTTAACGTGTTATTTTCTGGCGGTTCGGTACTAGTACCTTTCCCTGTCAATTTCATTTCTCTTTGAATAACAGCTATGTGCAATATGTACAAGGCTGAATCTTTCATCCTACCACCCACATATATCTTCCCTCTGCAGCAAGAGGGAGGTAGGTTTGAGGAGAGAAAAAGTAAACATTATGTGAAGCAGAATGAGAATCAAGACTTAGCCACTGTGTCTAGACTGCAAATCATTGTGCATTTATGTTTATTCTGCTGTGCCTGAATTGAGCTATACATCAGTGTACAACTCGTGGTCCCGTTTATTAAATTTCCAGTAGGTGTAGGATGGAATGCTGGCTGGCTCTGTGGGTGCAGTACGGGCCTGTCAACAAGCACCATACTGTGTGTTAGGGTTACGGCGGCACTGGAAGGATATTGGGTGTTCTTGTGTATTCTTGATGTTTTGGTTATTGGGCCCAAGAGATTGTTTCCCTCTTAAAGTGTCGTAGTTTTTCTGTGGACAAAATTAACCCAGTGTGTCCAATAATATTTGTTTTTCCTTATCACATGGTGTCTAGGAATTTGTCTCTGGGTCATTTTTCAAACTTGGATGATATTGCCCTCATGCTGTGTGCTATTGGGGGGTTCTACAAGGGCAAAGGGTTCCAACAGGATTTAGTTTTGTATTTGATAATATTGCAGTGAATTCTAGTTTATCACAGTCTCTCTCTCTTTTCATAAGCTACCGTTTTGTTTTATTTTTTTTTAGTCCTCACCCAAGGATGTGTCTGTTGACCCTAGAGAGACATTAAGCTACCATACCCGTTAGCATTTAGACACTCCCTCGATTCTGGTCAGTCCCCATGGCTGATGAGCTAGTCAGTGGCTGAAGCATGCCCCACACACCCATCTCCACCTTGGGGAGCATTCCATGGGTGGAAAGGCACTGTCAGGAGCTGAGGCTGTGTTTATCCCCTTCTTTGCCTCTCTTTGGGCTCAACCTCCTTTCCAAGTCTTCCCACAGAGGCCACAGATAATGGATTGGTTTAAGGGCACATAGACTCTGGAGTGATCACTCCATCAAGGATGCAGCTTCTTCCTTTGCCTGCCCCAGGGATCTCGTTACTTTAGGGAGGTGGAAAATTGGCCCCTCACTGTAGGAAAAGCCAAGGTGTCTAGGTTCATGCTCTTTCTTCAGTGGCCCCTCTACTTAGGTGAAAATTGCTTCAATTCCTGAAGTTTCCAGGGATGAAAATCAGAGCCCCCACCTGAACTGGACATTGTTACTCCGTCTCCAGAGCTTTGTCTCCAGTTACTTTTAGTCTCTTTTCTAACAGTGTTACAGTTCACATTGAGAAAGCCTCCTCTCTGTTGTTTCAGTCAGGGTCCTGGCAGGAAGCAGGTGGGACCCTCAGAGGGTTTATCTGAAAGGAGTATCATGAGAGGACCACTTACAGAGGCATCGAGGGCTAGAATCATGGAAGAGGGGCTGCCGCACATGTGCTCTGCCTGTAGAAGGGGCAGAGCCACTACCAGAGATTTGGCAAAGTGGGGAGAGAGGGGGAGATAAATACCCAGATCCAAGCTGGTGCTTCCCATCAGCACATCCCAGCCGGAAGCCACGCAGGGCAGCCACTGGGCCACAGAGCAGGTGAAGAAGGGCGAACGCCAGATTTGGGTTCATGGCTGGTGGTGAGCAAATAGAGAATCAGCAATCCACTCGTATCTCCACCAGGAAATAAACGGCCTGTGGGCTGGGGTCACACCACAGCCACATATGCAAATCCAGGACTCAAGAATGATGAGCGATGTTCTTAGTTCTCTCTCACGGCCACAGGGAGGCTAGAGGTGTGGCCTTTGGGCAACCATCTTCTTTTGCAGAAGTAGAATGACCATAGCCAGGACTCACTGACCATGCGCTGTGTACCGCGTGGCTATTTTCTGTGGCCTTTACAACAGTCCTGCAAGGCAGGCATCATTCTCCCCATCTCCTAGTCGCTTCTGAGTCTGCGGAAAGTTAAGAAACTTCTCTAAGAGAACGCTACTAAGAAATGGTTGTACCTGGATTTCAAAGTTCTAAAGCATTTCCCAGTGGTTCCCAAACCTGGTGGTGCCCCTGGAATCATTGTGGTTATCAGTTTGCTGTGTTACCTTCCAGACCTTCTGTACAGATAGGAATAGAATACACACACACACAGACACACACACACACACACACTGTTGTTGCCTTGGGGATTACTTTTAACCTAAATAAGATCAAAGGAATTTTAAATAGATGTGTAGCAGGAAAGCTTGAGGAATAAACTGGTGTTTCCTTATCAGATATGAGTGTTTACAGATAACTACTGTGTGCCCACAGTATTGTGTTATGTAAACAAGTTTCTAGACACTGCATTGTGAAAAGAAGTATCCTAATTCTTTAGTAAGGCAAGGGTCCAGGTTGACTCAGGTGCTGAAGAGTACCTCCCTCTGCTTATGACAGAGCAGCCATCCTCTGCTTGTCTTGTCCACCTACTTTGCCAGACCCAGAGGTGGCAAGTGGTGTGCCCCAGGGCCCTGGGAAAGTGAGAGCCCCTCCCCAGACCCTGTGGCCACTCTGGATGCAGCCCCCACTGTGGGAACCCCATGAGGCTCCGCCTGAACATCCTAACCTGTGCGATCAGGGTGGAGTTGTGGCTTTGAAAAGCCTTCAGTGCATCCTGAATCCCAGGATAGACGGAGGGTAAGAAAAAACAAGGTTTAGGAGAATGACCAAGTGCTTCTGGCATCTATTCATCCACACCAGCAGTGGGGGATTTATAAAGACTTTCCGTTGAGCTATCAAGCACTTCAGAGAAATCCGGTGCCAGGCCTATGGCAGAGGCCCGGCTCTGGGAGAGCCCCCCTCAGAGGCTGAATGGCTCAGTCAGGGTAAACTGCACCCCTCTGAGGCTGTGCAGCAGATTTGCACCTGTTCTGTCTTCTCTGGGCACACCATCTCCCCAGAACTTCCTTGCCTCATCTGTGACGTGGAGCTGAGCATCCCTGTCCAGGCTGGGCAATGTGTGTGTGGGGGGGTTCTCTGCACAGTGGAAAGCGTCATAGGAGTGAAAGATAATTCCTGATTGAAGAGCTCTGGGCCTTGTTTCCCTTTGATATGGGAAGGGAGGATAGTTACTGCCTACTCCTTCCTTGCCCCAAAGAGGGCTGTCAGTGACACACGCAGTGAGATGGGACCCCAGAGGGCCCCAGGTCAAGGCAGAGGCCTGCGGGGACTTCGGTGTGATGGGTTTCTGTCCTGACAGCTTGGAGTCTTCAGGGGAACTGCTGTGGGGAGGCTGTTGTCATTTACCTGCCGCCACCCACATGCCTTGCGGAGGGACGTCAAGGGGTGAAGAGTTGCTCCCTCAGCCCAGCTGTCCTGGGTTTTCCCTGGCAGGTGCTCCGTGACTCATCTCCTGTGTCGGGAGGGATTGGGAGCCCCCGACCGGCCTGTTTACCTGCCATGGCCCCATAGTCGCTCTGTGCTGCTGCTCTGCACCTGGCGCAGCCCCCTCCCTGTCATCCGAGGTGGGAGTCACACGGGGAGCTGGCAGCTCCACAGGGCCATCCCGGTTCGCAGCATAACTATGCAGGGAGAGACTCTGTGATCAACCTGCACTTTCTCCTCATTTTGTCACCAAGGGGATAATTAGGAGGGGGGAGGCCGACAAATCTCCTCACCTTGGCTAAATCACAGCATGTACGGCAGAGCTGGACAGGCGTGTTGATGTTCGCTCTGGGGTTCAGCTCTCCAGAGCAAGCGGCAGGAGGGCTGGGAATAAGCAGGGTTCCTAATAACACTCGCTTCCTCTCTCACCGCCTACCTCCCCAGGGTCCCCTTGGCCCAGATGACAGGCACACCCTGTCATCTTCACAGTCAGAGTAGCTCTGTTACGCCACTGTTTTTAATATGGGTGGATAAACAGTAGGAGGGTCAGAGGGAGTAAAAATAAGCCATCCGCCTTTGAAGTCCATTGCAGCCAGGAAAGAGAGCACAGAAACGTTTGCAGCAGCACAGGTGCTGGGCTTCCACTCCAGGGTTTGTTTTTTTCACAGCACAAGAGAAGTGTAGATTTAAATGTGGGACTAGAATGCTCAGGCATATATGCAATAGGGAGCAATGACAAGACTTGGTGAAGCACACAGCAGGTGTTTAATAAGTGCCTGGTGAACGGATCCATGAATGAAAGGAGTGAAATTGCAGGTGGTGAGTCATCTGAATTCCAGACAGCTGTGTCTCATTTGGGTTTAAGATCCAATATTTCTCCAAAGTGTGTCCATGGAGCAGCCCATGAACCACCAGGATGCTGGGGGCCAATGCGTTAGACCATGCTGTATCCCCTCTGTTGGAGATTGATAGCATCTATTAACTTATTAAAGATATTGAAGAGTCCTGAAATTGTATGTATGTATTAATCTATATCTATGTATAATTTATACTTACGTGTGTACATGAATATATGTCTGTATGTATGTTTATATATTTGTGTATATACATATGTTATGTGCGTGTGTGTGTGTGTGTATTTATTAAGCCTTTCAGTAACCTATACTGCCTACCTGGTCACCTGATACAGAAACCCCAAGCACACATCAACTGACAAATTTGACGTGGAAGTGCATGCTATTGATACAGTGTTGGGAAACCAGAAAAAATATTTTGACAGACTTCCCTGGATTTACAAAGTTAACCCTACTTTGTCTCAGGCTTTGTTATACCTCTTGGCCTTTAAAAAAAAAAAATTCTAGTTTGAGCAGACCCAAGACTACATTTTGCCAGACTTTCTTTGTATTTAAACCTTTACGGGCTTTAACACAAATACAGACCAGATGTTCTTGATTCATTTGCATTTAACTGATCACAGTGGGGTTCTGCCAGAGCAGTAGGGTATCCCCAGGGATTTGGGACTCATGCTTTCCCTCAGAAACAAGTGTTTATGCTCAGTAGAAAACTATGGATTCGAGATCCCAATTTTTATAAGAAGGGCTCTTTAGATGCTTAGAAAGTTTCTCCTGTCATTGTTGGTTATAGGCAATGATATGGGGGCATCACCTGGGCTGCATGCCTCTTTACAAGGTGTGACATGTGTCTCTGTTGCCTTGTCATAGTCCTGCTACAGCTGAAAGAGCATTAGACCAGATTCAGGGTCCCAAATTCCCAGTAAACTGTAATTATCATGCACATGATGGGGTGTTACAGGGGATTCTTGTTGTTCTTAAGGCACATTTGTGTTTTATGATTATTTTTACCTTTGAATATATTTTGCTTGGGAACCCTGAGTAGGCTCTCTCCTGAGTTATTCTAAGTCACATCCCTGTACCATCTGTTTAACCTTGGGTAGGAGCATTCTTTGCATGGAAGTCATCTCCCTATCAGACCTGGTCCTCCAGGGCAACAAGTGATGTGTTCATGCTTGGCTTGTCCCCACAGGCTGATCTCCAGCACCATGCCTGGACCTAAGCAGGTGTCCAATGAATATTTTCAGTTATAGTTCCTCTTTCGATGACATGACAGCAGCATTATGCCCTCGCCTCCCACCTCAGAAAAAAGAAAAGCTTGCCTTGAAACACCTTGGTCTCAATACTCAAGTCTTGAAAGAGAATTGAGAAAAATAAAAATCAGTTCCTTTGGTCATAATTTTGAGTTATTGCACTGAATATATTAAGTGTAGGTCATCAAATTCGCCTGTGGGGGATGGGGTCTCTCACTTTAAGTAGCTTCCCAGGTGAGTTATCTAACACCACCACTTCAATTGAGATTAGGAATTGCTCACTAAAGCTCTTGTGCAAACCATTCAACACCCAGCAAACTCAGGCTTCAAAAAGAATTCTGAGCTATGCCCCTTTTAGATAAGATGTTAACTGTGCTTCAACTAAGTATCAGTTGACATGAGATCTCAAGTGTGTAAGGTCATTAGTCCTCAAGCCTTTGGAAGTAGATATGTTCTTATTTGGTTTAGGATCATAGTGATTGGTTTGGATTCTTTAACTATCACAGACCTGTAAAGTTAGAGGAAATTTAAGAGATTATTTAGTGAGATTTCTCCATTTTCTGGATGAGAAAACCAAGCCCAGAAGTTTAGCCCCAGACCCAGACCTTGTAATTCCTTATACCTTGCCCAGTCTTTGAATCATTTAAAAATCTAAGAGATTAGTGCCAGTCTGTGTACCAAAAGGTCACTGGTTTGATTCCCAGTCAGGGCACAAGCCTCAGTTGCAGGCCAAGAGGCAACCCATCACATTGATGTTTCTCTACCTCTCTTTCTTTTTCCCTTCCACTATTTCTAAAAATAAATAAATAAAATTTAAAAAAGCAAAACAAAACAAAACCCTAAGAAATTAGCCAGGCACAACTGGTCATTTTTCACTTCCTTCCTCTTTGAACATTTTCATCTTTTCCTTCCTTCTTTTTTCACCCTGAATTAAACAATAGAGTCTCTTTTTTGAGGTTTCTGTTCACCTACAAAATAGTAGTTAAAAGCAATGGAACCAGTGGAGATGGAAACCCTGAGACCCGAGAAGATATTGTTTTTTTCTTAATAGTAACTTTGACACATTAATGAGATGTGGTCATAGAAAGTCTCTTGACTCAGGCTAATGTGTTTTAGATCATGCGTTTCTCATCCTGGACACGAAGGCCTGTGGGGCAAGGTTGGGGTCTTTGTGATTCCCTTTTGGGGGCTCTTTCACAGGGAGCTGCCATCCATCTTCTTGGAGATCTGTTCTTACCCACCTGACTTTACCTCAGGGGCATCTCTTCCTTCCATTGTCAAATACTTAGAACTTTAAAAAGCTCCTTGTTAACATTATATTAATATAGGCTATCTTCAAAAATGGGAGTTAATTTTTCAGGTTTGTTTCAAGGGAGAGAATGAGTTCACAATTTAACCTTGGGCTCAGTGATGAACACACACTATCACAAAAAGGCAGTTGTCTTTGGTAGAATTCATATCTGCCATGAGCCTCAAGGACAAATTCATGTTACCACCTTGTGGTTCGTCTGGAAATAGAAATCAGTGCTATACACAGGGTTGTGAGCACAAGCAAGGTGCCAGGCCTTTCCCATGGCAGCACCGAGGGCGCTCATCGCCTCTGTTGCGGTAAAATGGACTTTTCCTTAGTCTTACATGGAGTGCTGTGTTTGTTGGTTTGCTAGGGCTGCCGTAACAAAGAACTACAGACTGGGGGGCTTAAACCACAGAAAGTTACTTCCTCACAATTCTGGAGACTAAACATCTGAGATCAAGTTATATCAACAAAGTTGGTTTCTTTTGAGGTCTCTCTCCTGTTTCTTCCCATGGTTTTCTTGCCTTCGTGTTTCTTGGTGTCCTTATCTCTTCTTCTTAGAAGGGCAGTCATACTGGAGTGAGCACACCCTAATTACTTCATTTTAACCTGAAGACCTCTTTAGAGATCCTGTGTCCAAAGGTAGTCACATACTAAGGCACTAGGGGTTAAGATTTTAACATGAATTTTGGGGATACACGATTCAGCCCATAACACTAGGCAAATGCACCTTAGAAGTCCTCTCCTTCCCTGTGCAAAATAGCCACATCGACTCTATAAATCATCTATATTATCTTTCTGGCAGCATCATTAACAGTGCCATATGGTGTAGAAACTGGATCTGGGATCTGACACCCCACTTACAGCCTGCTTCCCACAGCTAGAGTTTGAAGAAAGGAGTTGTTCCTTTTTGCTAAACCCCTCAGTCAGCCTGTTCACCTGCTTATCTACAGAGTGGCTTGCTGGTTCACCAAGGGCCTGGTGTATCTTGCTGGACTCACTGGCTTACATGACAATTCAAAAGTCACAAAAGCAGAAATGCAAAGAAGTGATATGAAAAAATGATTAATCTCCATAATCGGCTGTGCAGATTAAACAATTACCTACGAGGCTTGTCTAGAAAAAGCCCAGCCATTGTTAATATAATAAGAACGGTTTTGCACGACATCAATGTAACCTGGCAACCAAGGAGAATGGACTGGACTGTGCACCTGTGTACAATGATGACTTCACTGTACTAGTCAGTGGGGGCGTTGAGTGAGCATGTGCACAGTCTAGCCATCGCATTCAAAATGGCTAAGTGAGTGGAGCAACGGATCTGCATCAGATTTTGTGTTAAGCTTGAACATTCTTCCATGGAAACTATTCAGATGATTCAGAAGGCTGCAGCTATGGGCAACTGGTGATTGGCTGCTTATCACAACAATGTGCCCGTTTGTGCCATCGTGTCTCGTGCAGGGCTTTTTTTGAGAAACATCAAATCACCCAAGTGACTCAGTCCCTCTACAGCTGAGATTTGGCACCCAGTGACTTCTGGCTTTTCCCAAAACTAAAATCACCTTTGAAAGGGAAGAGATTTCAGACCATCAGTGAGATTCAGGAAAATACAGTGGGGCAGCTGATGGCAATTGGGAGAACTGTATGATGCCCCAAGGTGCCTACTTTGAAGGGGACTGAGCTGTCATTGTCTGATGTACAGCGTTTCTTGTATCTTGTATCTTCTTCTATAAATGTCTCTATTTTTCATATTACCTGGCTGGATACCTTCTGGACAGACCTTGTACATCAGCTTAGTACAATTGAAAGGAATTAGCATATCCAGTGGTAGGGTGGAGAGCTGGGAATGTGCATGCAAGGACTGTGGAAAGACCTTTCTAGAGGGCATTCTGGCCTTCGGTGTCAGTTTAAATGTCATACTCTTCAACTGATACCTTATCCCAAGGAAATAATTAGACACATGCCTGCGTGTGCAAGGCAGCACCGTTTATATTAGCAGAAGCACGCACACAAACAAACCCAAAGTATCCAACCAAATATCAATTAAAATGCAATGCTGTGCAACCATAGCAGGTGCTCCTCTGTGAATCGAGAAAGGTACATCACAGAGTAGAACGTACCATTGTTTTGCTATATTGACCTACATATAGTTTTGTTATATTAGCATGTGTGTGTATGTATATAAACATACATACATACATTTCTGTTTCTAAACATGTAGAAAAAAGTCCAATAGGATGTGTTCCAAACTGCTGATATTGATTATCTTGGGGTAGAGGACTTTTATTCCTTATTACTTTATTTCTATAAGATCTGAATTATTTATAATAATCACAGGATCACTCTAAAACTCAGAAAAAATAAGGCTGAACAGATTTCTATTTAAAAATAAAATTAAATATGTTACTGGAGCTATTTAAAAATAGTCTTTCTCAATGGACGTGTTTGGGGGCTGACCTATTCGAGGGGTGGGTGCTGGCCAGTTTGCTTTGGGGGGAGGGGCTAGTATTTCAAATATTGCTGGCTTTTCTCCGTGAGAGAGCCATGTGCTTGTGTTTAATTTTGCACTGCGTAATGCAGTTTGCTGTCCTTTGCAGGAAGAGGGCCTGGTATAATGGGAAACCACGGTCTTCTGAGCTTGACAGACCAGAGTCAAGCACCAGCTCTGCGACTCCCCTGCTTTGTGATATTCAGCAAATTATTTAATCTCAGTGACCTTTAGTTTTCTCAGCTGTAGAATGAAAATAATAAGGATAATCTTGAGCTTGCATGTTTGTTCTGAGGGTTATATGAGACCAGGTACATGAAGTTTTGGAATATAATAAGGAGTAGCCATTAGGATGATAGCAATATAATATAGTTTTCAGAATTCGTCATATTTTGGAGCTAGGATTTAGTCTGTGGGAAGACAGTTTTTTTAAAGTTGTAGAAAACAGCTAACTTGAACCCAAAAGAACTTCTATTTTATGTCTTTGGCTAGTTTTTGTAAACTACGTTTACGGGAAGGCAGTTTCTTTTATTCTTTCAGTTTTCATTGACTGAAGGGTGGACTCACTCAACATGTTTTGTGAAACCACATGTGTCCATGGTATTTTTCTGCAAAACTGGAATCAGGAAGAAAAGCTTTTCTGAGTAGAGGTGGGAGGGGGCCCTGGGTGGGAGTAGGGAGCAACTGCCAGGTTTACTTTCATAAATTGCCTCTCCCCTCCTCTTTGTCAAGATTGGTTTGTTTGTACAAATTGGTCGCCTCAAGCAACACATTATTAGTTTGAGCCAGAATGTATCCCAGGAGACTTAGTGCTTTCCCTTTGCCAAGTAATTGTCCTTTTCCCAAAGGGGGTGCTGGGATTGTGGGGGCATTTTCCATGTTGTCATATTTCAGTTCTGTTCCCCCACCTTTCACTGAGTACCTACTATTTGCAAGGCACTATGTCATTTTATTGCATTTAGAAAGCAATCATTTGGGTCTGCAGTCTTTATTTTCCACTCTTGGATTTTCCCTCCCTCCTTCAACCCTCAGTACTGGTGTCTAAGGAAAGAAGATTATGTTACTGGTCAAAACATTCACTGTCCCTCCCTGTAATGTAGGCCCCCTAAAAACAGGATGAGATTCCTGCCCCATTGACATCAGGCTTGGCCATGTGACTCACTTTTTGGCCAGTGAGATGCAGGTGGAAGTGACATTCCAGCACCAATTTCCATGTGTTTCCACCGCACTCCTTTTTCTCTTTGTCAGCGTCACCTGCACTGCCCCACATGCTGCCCTCAGACCCTGGCTTGGACCCTGTTCAGGTGCTCCTCTGGCTTTTCTTGTCCCCACTCCCCACTTCCAGACCATAGTCCACGTACCCAGGGCTCCAGAGTCCCCTCTGCCGACAGCTGCAGCCTGCTTCCAGGCCCTTCCTGGATCTGTGCACCCAAGTGCAGCCCACGCTGCTCCTGTGCCACAAAGCCCGCAGGGTCTGGGAACTGAGCTTGGACGTGCGGACAGCGTAGCCTGCACAGCACAGGGTGGAGTGAGGTGCGGGCAGGGAGCAGGCCTCAGGCCAGGGACCGCTTCTCCCTGCGTGGTGATGTTTCTGCGTGGGGCTCCACAGAGTCCAAGAAATCGCAATTCCATTTTGGCCTTCTGGGTTGTTATGAACGTATATTGATCAAGGAGGGTAGGACATACTTTATTTAACAGTTTAGCCTATACTTTTGAATACTGAGACATTTGTTCTGTGAATCTGCACCTGGAGCCTTAGGGCAGTGCCCATGGAAGCTGGGGATAATAAGCCTGATGTTTTAGACAGGGGCTCCTCTTTCGGCCTGGGCCCTGGAAAGATGTGGAACACAACAGCAGCTAATTCTTGGTGGGTATAGTGGGAGAAAGAAATCTTTATTACTGTAAGCCACCAAGATGCTTGCGTAGTCTGTTACTGTGACATAATTTATTTAGATTAAGATTACTAATTCCAAAATGAAGAGGTGACATTCACTGAAAGTATCTGACTTCACCCACTTTAAATATGATATTGGCAGGATTTTTGTGATTGAATGCATGGTCACCTTCCTCAGAAGAGCATGGAAGGAATTCCAGGAACTGACTGCAATTGCACCTCTTTGCACAGCCAGCTGCTCTCATTGCTGGTCCTGCATTGCCAGCATTCAAAGAACTTTGGGGCCTGTTTTCCAATAGGGATGGTTTGGGTCATCAACACACCTGTCTGGCTTCCCTTGACCCTCCAGAAACAGAATTCAAGGCCAGACCTTAGAGGGGGGACGACACAAATTAAGGCTTTAACATGAACTATATATATATATATTTTTTTTAAATGTATCCATTATCTATGAATTTACATTTTACGGTATCCACCACCCATCTATCTCCCCTAATCATTATGAAAAAGAATTGTTCCAAGGGATGCATATCTGTTCAGATTGTAACAAAAATGAGGCAGCTGCTGGAATGAAAAGCAAGTTCCTTCTGAGTGGAAACAAAGAAAAGTCCCTTGGTCCTCACTGGAGGTAAGACCACGAACTTGGTTCAGGAAAATCAGATGCAGACATTTGTAATATCAGTTTTGATAATTACGATTTAGGTGAAAAGCACACTTGTTTTCAGAAAGAAAACAAGCACACTTGTTTTCAAATACAGAATGTTATTCATTCTTTATTATAGCTTGTGACATAAGCAGAAAAATGTCCTCACCGAGGAGAAATTGAAGGCTTATTAAGTTGCAATGATTTGCCCTCTGTTCTGCTATGAAAATTAATATTGGTATTAGAGATATTAATATACCCATTCACATATTAATTTGTATTAAATAACATACATTAATGATTAATAGATGTATATTGTATATTAATACCTATTAATTATATGTAAATAATTTATGTAATATCCTTATCCAGGAGGCTTACTGCGGTAATAGCTCCCCAGGTTCAGTAGCTCGACGCAGCTGAGGTTTGTTTCTTATTCACACCACTGTGAGAGCAAGGCGGTGGCAGGGTGCTGTGCTCAGAGTTCAGGGACCCAAGCTGCTCTGCATCTTCAGAGTATCGTCCATTCAGGTGCAGGGTGGGAAATGGAGGTGCATGTTCTGTTGGCTGGAACTCTGGGTCTGACCTCGGACCTTACTGCCAGAGAGGCTGGAAAGTGTGGCCTAGCTGTCCCCTGAAAGAAGAGAACACAAATATTCATGGACACAAGAAATCTGTGCCATAAACGTTATAGGAATTACCGTGTTTATTCCCCTGATTAGAGGGGCCCAGTTAAGATCTGTAGACCATTATGTTTCTGCCCAGCTTTATTGAGGTGTAATAGACATACAATAAACTACACATATTTAAAGCGCATATTTGATGAGCTTTGACACATATGTACAGCTGCGAAGTCATCACTATAATTAGGATAATGAACATATCTGCCACTCCCTATGGTTCCTGGCGCTCATTTGTACTTGCTGCCTTCTCACTGTCCGCCCCACCTCCCGCCCCAGGCACTCGCTACTCCACCTACACCATTTATTTGTATTTTCAAGAATTTTCTATAAATGAAATCACACACTGGGTTCTCTAATTTGGCTTCTTTCAGCATAATTATGTGTGGATTCATTCATGTTGCATATATCAATATTTCCATTGCCCGTAACCCCACTTGATAGAATCAGTCTGTTTCTGAGTGTTCATTGATGACCCACATGAACTCCATGTGCACAGGGACTTTCTGTTGTGACTAGTGTATCACTAAGGGCCTGACACATAGTGTAGTCGATGCTCAATAATTATATGCTGAACAACTAATATTCACCGCCAGATTACACTGTGTATTTATGGATGTGCCTTGAGAGTAAAAGCCATGCCAGTGTCTGATTCATAACTAGATCATCTCAAACACATTGCCTAGAATAGTACACAGTAAATATTTGGCTGAAAAACAAAAGTCGACAGTGAGGAGAAAATTTCTCAAGGTCCACATGGCTCACTTTAGTTTCAGCCAAGGGTTATTGAGCACTTCTCTCTGCCAGGCACCACCAGATACTTGTATATACATTGTCTCATCTCCAGCTCACAGTGATTTTCATATTTTCACACTAATATTCCAGTCAGACCCTTAGGACGAGGACTAGAAACCTTGACAAGATTCTGCAACTTCCCCAACAGCTGTCTCCTTTCCTGTTCCTGATACAGCCCCACCCCCTCCCCACTGACCCATGGTCTCCCTCAGCCTTGCTGCTGCTGCTGACCGTCCTTCTGAGGTCGCATCCCCTCCACCCCACTCACTCACTAACTCCTTCATTCACACCATCCTGAGCCATCTTGTATCTTTCAAACCTTTGGTGATGGTGAGAAAATAGTCCTACCTTCTCTACCTATACATTATGCTTCTTATAATCCCTTGTCCTAAAATAGTCTGTCTTATCCTCCTCTTCCTGTGGCCCCAATTTCCTGAACCTTGGAAGAACTGGGATAGCCTTCTTTCCCCTTAGTTACTTTTATGCCATTGTTGAGCTGCCCTCCTCCTACATTTTAAAATAAACCTCCAGTGTCCATTTCTACTGCCTTCTGCCTAGGTCATGCATATTGTGTTGCTGACTTTGACTTTGACCCTTGACTTAAGTCTTCTCCAAGCACACCTTCCCGGCCATGGCATTTCCAGGGCTCTCACTACAACAGCTGCTGCCTGAACAGCTCTCAGTTGGAAAGATGTGCTCTCTAGGGAGGCAGCCCATTCCATGTGCAAGCAGTGTTTACTATCTCTCATTAGTCCTTTGGCAACTACCCAATCTGAACACTGGCTTCCCTCCTTATTAGCCATTTGACCTTGCACAAGACACTTAACTTTTCTGAGCTTCAGCATCCTCATCTACAAAGTTAGAACAATCATAGTAATAATTTCATAGAGTTGGAAAGATGAATAAAAGTGTATTTATTGCTCTTAGAAAACTGCTTGATGTTATAGATGTACTTACCAAGATGTCAGCTCTTCCAATGAAATAATAATAATTATTTTAATTATTATTATCACCATGTCTTGGGTCCACAAAGAATAAATCTAATATTTTTTCCATATGACAATTTCTTCTCTATTCGAAAAAAGCTAAACACCCTTAGTCCAAAAGATAGTTTACTTATAAACTCTTTACTTGAACAGTTTGCAGTTAAACTGGTTGACAAAATAATTTCAAGGCCCTGACGTAGGTTTAATATACCTGAGCCCATTTGGTAACCTCAACAGTAAAATACAGGGTCTGGCAGAAGTAACACCTGCTTGAGTGTGGTTGGTAGGGTAATAATATGGGTGTAATAATTTATAGTTTTAATTTGAACATTTCACCTAAAGTGTCATATGGGGTGCTTGAGTATGATAATATGTTACAGAATTACATGCTTTTGATTTTGTAATATAAGAGTTTGTAATTAAAAAGGGTGTTATTTGTGCCAACCCTGTATTTTTAGTATCTGAATAATGATGACTTCCCTGGAGTTTCTGTCCCCAAAAGAGAGATTTTAAAGAGCATAAATAAAATAAGTCTAACAAGGAAATGGTTTGATTTTCTTTGCTAGTTTCCAAAATAGTGCTAAGTTATGATGTATATAAAGTGCATTTTTAATTGTGACTTATGCACTATATTCTTGGACATTATAGAGTATGTGATGTGACTTTTTTCACAATCATCCCAAACCTGCAAAGCAAGCTGGGTACCCTCCTTTGCTAATACATGGTGTCAGGCAAATAGGCCTATAACTTAGAGACCGGTGAGGACCTGGCCTAAGGGTGACCTCTGTCAACACCCCTCCCCCACCTTGTGGTGACACCGAGGAATTTGGGTTTTGGGTTTGTTTTTTTTAAGATTTTATTTATTTTTAGCTGGAGGGGAATGGAGGGAGAAAGAGAGGGAGAGAAACCTCAATGTGTGGTTGCCTTTCGCACTTCCCCCACGGGGGACCCAGCCCTCAACCCAGGCACGTGCCCTGACTGGGAATCGAACGAGTAACCCTTTGATTCGAAGGCCTGTGCTCAATCCACTGAGCCACACCAGCCAGGGCCGTTTTTGTTTTTTTTAGGAGTTTGCTTTTGACAGGCCTGTGGGCTGGGGGAAATCCCATGCCTACTGTAAGGGGGTAATAACTCCATATACATCTTTATCACCCGTTTTATTGCTGACTTTTGGTTTCCAAGGAGGATCTGTAGTGTTGCTGGAGAAAAAAAATCAACCCCTCAGACAGCCGGGGAGTTTGCTCCCTGGGAAGATGACAGGCCAAATCTTCCATTACACTGTTGAGGAATGGAGGGGGGCGGGGCTCACTTCCCTTCCCCGGAGTGGCTGGAGGCGGTGAGGCTAGGAGGTGGGCTCCTTGGAGCCTTTTGTTCCCTTTCTAGAGCTCTAACCTCAATTAGCTGCTCTGCACGGAGAGGAGGGAGGGTGCCGCTTTTAACCCTAATTTGGTGCGGCCTCCAGGGAGCTCTCTTTTTCTCATCTGTCCAAGGCTAGAGATTCACAGAGAGGCCAGGTTTGTGGAATCATTTGAGGGTCTTTGGTCAAAATTCATTGCTTATGTTGGTGATCGATGGCTGAAGGTATGGGGGGAAGACGGTTAGGAGCTAACAGTTTTGCTCCATCTCTCTCTCCTCCCTCACAATTGTGGTGAACTATGGTCATACAGAAAGTCTGTGCTGGAATCACCAAGACATGCAACCGGATCCTAGCTCTTCCCTTTAGAAGCAGTTTCCCAACCCTTGGAACAGGATTAGTACTACCTGGTAGAGCCTCTGAATGGAGTAAATAAAAGGGCAGATGGAAATAACTCCGCACAGTGCCTGAGACAATGCCTGTCCACATTTCCAAAGATCTATGGGGCCGAATTCTTGTTGCTTCCAGCAAGCATCCAAAGCATCTGCAGCAGTCATGAAGGGACAATAAAATTCTGGAAGTCACAAAGAAGGCTTTTATTTGCTTTAGCCTTAGGGTGGTGTACACATGCCAGTGCACATGCAGGCACTCATCTGTTTCCGGGTGCTAGGGCCTCATCCAGGGATCTCAGCTCCACTTGCATGTTTTGCCCTGTGGTCTTGGTGGTGCTGTTTCAGGGTGAACCAATAGGAAATGATTAAGCAGGCCTTAAGTGTGAGCAGGACTGTTCGTCATAGTCTCTCCGGCTTCTTTCCTTGCCCTAACATAACCACTATGCAGCTTGTTAGGGCTCATTCTCCAGAAAGGCAGAGAGAAGTCTATTGCATAGTTCTGTCTCTAAGGTCAGCCAATCTCAGGGCATGGTGGGTTTTTGAGTGGGGGCTAACAGATGGTGTGAAAGGAGGTAATTCCTGCCCTGAGGGAGCTAATCTGGGAAAAATAAAACTAGCATACCTGAATTAATTAGTCACCAATTAAGTGCTAAATCCTGTGCTACTGACCAACCCAGTGTGGGAGTACAGTGTGGGTGCCAGTGAGAGGGCAGGCTCTGCCTCCCTGGGTACCTAGTGCTGTGCCTTGCGGAAGGATTGAGCAATGCTGTTACAATAAAATAAATGCAACTTATGGCAGGCCCATCCCCCTGGGTCTCTCATAATGCTCCATGCCAGAGCAAACCGTGGCCTCTGCCATATGCCACAGGCACTGAATGGGGGTACACAGGGGGAAAAAATAAAACAAACAAATGCATGTAAATAAATGCATGTGGTGGCTTTTCCCACATCTTTAAAAAAAATGACCAGAATTTTAATTTTAAACATTTCATTATAACACATTATTGTAACATTAAAAGACATTGTAAGAAAAAAAAAAAGAAACCATGTCTAATCCCACGTCCCCAACACAATTAAGTTATCAAAGACTGTAGCTCATTCTTAGTCTCTCCAGTGTCAGCCCAGTGGCTGGCACACAGAGAGGGCTCAGTGAGTGGGAGTGACCAACCCCATTGGTTACTGTTACAGATGGCTTTTAAAGGGTGCCACACTAGCGCCCCCTGCATCTCAGGTTCTCTACTGCGTCATTGCCCTGACTTCTCACAGTGTGAGAAGGGTGGTGGCTCAACACGGTTAGGCAACTAGGGAGGTACTTAGAAGCATCTCCTGTAGACGACCGAACCTTCCTGAGTCACAATTAAGAATAGAGAGGTGGGTGCTTAGGATGAGTCGCTTTCCCCACCATGCCTGGATTGTGTTAAAGTTTCTCCTTCACACCTGTGGAAGAGGATGTTAATGTGTCATTGTGCCTCCTCCTCCAACCCTCACCCCCGCCAAACTCCCCCAAGAACATTCTCATTCCAGAGGCTTCAGTGCCAAACAAGTCGATGCTTTCTGCTTACCTGCTTTTCAGGTAAAGCAGGCTTACTTACCTGTTGGTACTTGAACAGCTTTGAAGAGTCAGTCACAGGCCTAGTTGATGTCAGACATGTGAAAACTGATTCAGCTTCTCCTGTCTAGGATTCCCTCCACCTTTTCTGTCTTTCCCACCAAATGTTTAAGCCACTGGGAGGCTGATTGGTCCCCACCTTTGATCTGCATTCACTGGACATGTTAGTTTCCTAGGGCTGCTGTAACAAGTTACCACAAACTGGGTGGCCTGAAAAGGAATTTATTCTCTCATAGTTTTGGAGGCTAAAGATCCTAAGTCAATGTCTCAGTAGGGCCAGGCTCCCTCAAAAGGCTGTAGGGAAGAATCCATCCTTTCCTCTTCTAGTTTTTGGCACTACTGGCAATCCTTGGCATTTCTTGGCTTATGGTAGCATAGCTCTAATCTCTGATTCCATTGTCACTCCGTCTTTCTCCCTGTGTACCTCTGTGTCTTGTAAGGACACCTGTGATTGGATTTAGAGCCTACCCTAATTCAGGATGACTCCATCAGAACTACAGTCACATTTGCAAAGACTCTATTTCCAAATAAAGTCACATTCACAGGTTCTATAAGGACTTCAGCCTACCTTTTGATGTGGGGGAGGGGCACAGTTCAATCTACTGCGCTAGGTGAGCCCTGAATGCACTTCAGGCCAAGTCAGATGTCCTAGCGGTACTGATTTATTCTTCTTTTGGAGAAAATTGATGTTCTCTCAAGTCTCTGGTGATGTAGTTGAGCTGATCCTGCTTCCCTCACTTGCCCCAACCCTGCGGGTTACCAACAGTACTTATTTTCAGAATAGCCAACTGGGGTAATTAACTTAGCAGCAAATAATGAGCTTTTCAATTCCTACATGTGATTACATGTAAATTCATGAGCACAGACTTTGTTTATTTTTATATTGCTAGCGTCTTGAAATATTAAAGCCATCATTAGCTTAGGACAAGGTAAAGCTAATCAGAACTATATTTATTCACCTAACATTTATTGAGCAGCTGCTCTTTGCCAGATGTTGTGCTAGGTAAGGGAGAAACAGTGGCAAAACTAGTCCTAACTACTAATTGAGAATCTACTATTTTTTTGGACGCTGGAACAGGCTCTTTGTGTACTTTATTATGAATCCTTACAAAAGCCGTAAGGTAGGTATTATTATCCTCATTTTATAGATGAGAAAACTGGGGGTAAGAATGTTAAAAACTTTGACCAAAGTCACAGAGCTCACAGTGACAAAATCAAAATCTGAATGATGTCCTATGGACTGTCCCGATCTACCCTTTGATCGAAGGTTCTGAATAATTTTTCTTAGTTTTTTTCCCCAGAAATCAAACCCACACCCCAGGCATGTGCTCTGACTGGGAATCGCACTGGAGACCTTTTGCCTAGTGGGACAACACTCAACCCACTGGGCCCCACCAGTCAGGGCTTTGTTTTGTTTTGTTTTGTTTTGTTTTGTTTTGTTTTTTAAGCTAAATCATCTTCTTAGTATAATAGATTTTAATGAACTATGTAGATAGAAAGGAACTGATATATTTATTTTCGAACATTAACACCGTGTGGCCAAAAACATAAATGGAAAATATATACTTTCAATTAGGCAAATTTAAACCTTTACTAGTAACAGCATCCTGATTAATAAATGAAGAAGTAATGGGAGAAAAATCACCATTTCCTAGTCCCTATGGAGTGACGCCTAAGTCTCGATTCTCAGGGGCGGCTAAATGCACAAAACCAGAGGTAGCCAAGTATGAGTTGCCTCCTGATGGAAGGCCACCCGTCAGCTAACTGTTCTATCCAAAAATCAAACACAAAGTTGATCAGACCTCTAGATCTAACTATGAATTCATAGTAAGTCATGTCATCATCAAAATGTGGATTGTGGGATAAGCTGTATGACAAAAGAATCAGTTATTAACAAATAAATTGCAAGGAGAAAATAAAGCTGGAAAAAGAAACTTTAGATTTAAAAAAGACAACATGTGAACAGGATTGATTTAAACAAAATGCAAAAAAGATCTTTGAAGCATTTGGAGAAAATTTTATACTGATTGGATAGTGGATAAAATTTAAGTAATTATAGTTCATTTTGGGATGTAATAACATTTTGGTTGTATTTACAAGCAGAATCCCTCTCCTTTAGAGATACATGCAGAAATGTTTAGGGATAAAAAGACATGATACTGAGGTTTTGGTTGAATCTGTCATTGTTGAAGCTAGTGATATGGATGTAGGGTTTGTTATACCTTTCTCCCACTTTTCTGTACATTTGAAATATCCCATAACAAAAAGTTTAAAATTAGTTTCATAAATATGTGAAAAGGAAGTAGTTCAGAAGGTCTGATAAAGCAAGAGGAATGGAGGAATGGTCCATGTCCACATGAAAATAAGCCGGTCCATTTTCTATTAGAATTGTGCTCTCCACCTAGCTACTGTTCTGTTGGACCTACCCTGGGAGCAGCGGCTGAGCAGACCAAGGCGGGAGGACTGTGAACAACAGAAGCAGCTTGGCTTCTCTGTTAAAGCAATTATCATGCTCCAGATGACACATTTCAAGAGCTGGAAGCTGTGGCAGTCACTGCCTGATATGTGTGCCTTACTCTGCTGTTTATACATGTCCCACAAGCTTCTTGTAGTTAATCTTCAATCAGAGCCTTGTGAGGTAGATGCTATCATCCTCAGTCCAGAGAGTAGGAAGCTGGAACTCCCATGTATTTTGACTGGAGCATAAATAGCAAAACTGGGACCCAAGCCCTGCCTTTGATGCCCAGATCATTGCCGTTCCTTCCCTACTCCCGACTACAGAAAGCATTTTTTTTTCTTTTAAACATGTGCGTACATCCGAGCAGGGCTGCACTATTTATGCCAGGTATGGACTTCTTTCTGGATGGATGGTTGTTGTGAATGTGAGAATAAGGAAAAAATGCACTGGACGTGAAAATTAAACTAAATTAGAGGGCAGGACAGGAGACAAATACTCCCCAAATGAATAAGCTCCTACCGTGTTCCAGGCCCTTTGCTGGGGTGGGAGTCAAAGCTGGAGGAGGGAAGGAGTTAGGTTCTCTGTCCTTTTTTTTTTTTAACCCGTAGCATAAAATGCATCATATCCAGTCAACTGTAACTATACTAAAGGAATGCAGGTCTTTCTTTTTCCTTCCTTCTCTCTTTCTGCCACTTTAGGGACTTAACTCACCTCCAAGATTTTCCTTACTTGGGAAGGTGAGAGGTAGAGAGAGAGAGCACGAGCAAGAGTGGGTGAGCAGGTGAGAACGTGGGTAGTCCAAACCAGAGCTAAGGCTCTGAGTGATGTCTCAAACCACGGAGCTTTTATGGGGGAAGAACCCAGTGGACTGATTTTGAAGGCCTCTAGCGCTTACTGGAAAATATATTGAGAGACTAAGAAGATATTGATTCACATTATCCTTAGACAGTTTTCCTAGGAGAAATGAGTCAGTCAAATCATTCCTCAAATGACTCCATAAATTCTAAGGAGGCAGGGAAAACTATTTCTAATTAAATGTTCAATGTTCATTCTAACTGATTAATACTATGTCAGATTTGTATACGGTATGTTCTGTATGTACATATAGAATATGTTGGAGGCCCTTGTGAGATCATATGGGACTTAAATTTGTGTACATTTAAAAATTGTTTTATGACTGAGAGAGGGTCACAAGGTATATATACCCTTAGGAGAGAAGACCCATATATTTTCTGGGTGGGATTTCATTGATCAGTAAAAAGGAGGAAGTATGGGAACCAATCTCTCAAAATCTTTAAGTCATAGAACATCATTTTTCTATTTTATTTTATTTTTATCTCAAATTAAAAGTTTAGCAAAAAAAAAATTAAAAGGTTATTTTTTTTTAAACCTGCAGCAAATATCGTCGTTAATAAAGAACATCTAGTTGTGTTTTCTTTAACGATGATGCTTGTCGTCCCTGCCACTGTTTGACACAGCGCTCAAGGTCCTGGTCAGTGCTATGAAAAAGGAAGCTAATTGAGAGGTTTGGGTTTTTTTTCAGTAATTTAAAAAACATTTTCAATTACAATTTATAGTCAATATTATTCTGTATTAGTTTCAGGTGAACAGCATAGTAGTTAGACAAGCATATACTTTACAAAGCAGTCCCCCCAATACTTTCAGTGCCCACCTAGCACCATACATAGTTATTACAATATTATTGACTATATTTCCTATGCTTTAATTTGCATCTTTGTGACTGTTCTTAACTACCAATTTGTACTGCTTAACCCCTTCACCTTTTTCACCCAGCCCCCCAACCCCCATCTCCTCTGGCAGCCCTCCGTCTGATCTCTGGATCTATAAGTCTGTTTCTGTTATGCTTATTTTTTAATTTTGTTCTTTAAATTCCACATATAAGTGAAGTAATGAGGCTTGTATCCTTGTTTTTATAAGATGTTATTGATTATGTCTGTAATTTATAGGAAACCAAGGTGAGGTTTTGAAACAGAACCCCCAATTGCAACATTATTCCTCAGGGAAAATGGGACCCACTTTACAGTGCCACTTGGAGGAGTACATTGTGGCAAAGTTCAGGGTGCCTGACATGATGGTTACTATGTTGATGTAAATTTAAGCATTTATTGTGCACTGTGTGCTGGGTGTACACTCAGAGATGGTTCTCTTAATCTGTACTGTGGAGCTAATGACACCTGCTTCCTGATGTTCTTGACAGTAAGGCTTCTATCGAATTAATACAGATAAAGTCTTAAGAAGAGTGCCTGGCACAGAGTAAATAAAATGGTCCACAAGTGGTAGCTGAGGTGTCACTGTCATCATCATCGTTCCTGATCCTCACAACAACCTGTGCTGTGGCTTCGGTCTGAGGATCCTCCCCCTCGGACACGTACAGGAGTGCTGAGTATGGCAGTTACACAGAGCTGGGAAGGAAAGCCAGGCGTTGTGGCACCGGACCACAAAGCCCACTGAGCCCTGCGTAGGGGGCGCTTTCACACAGCAGTAATCCCATGTCAGAGACTGGCCTCGTACTCCTCTTCATCCTGACTTGACTTGGCAATTCTATGTGCTAATATGGAAAATCTCAAATATATTAGCAAGTTCTTTTTTTAATTGCCAAAATAAGGTGTCATGGTTATACCTCAGTCTCAGTTGTGTTATTTTTCAAAGGGTATTCATTATGCTTTATATGTATAAAAATTTCTGAAGCAGATACATAAGAAATTTTAACAGTGTTTACCTTTGGTGAATGGAACTGGTTGTTAGAATGGGTAGACTTTGACTTTTTATTTTATTCTCTTGTATACTGTTTGAAATTTTTTGTTAAGTTCAGAGAACTTTTAAAAAATACAGAAAAGCAAGGTGTCTTAATTCTTTCAGGCTGCTATAACAAAATGCTACAGACTGAGTGGCTTCTAAGCAACAGAAATTTATTTTTCATAGTTCTGGAGGCTGGAAATCTGAGCTCGGGGTGTGAGTGTGGGTCAGGTTAGGGCCCTCTTTCCTGGCTGAACACTTCCTGTATCCTCACAGGGAAGAAGGGACTAGGCAGCTCCGAGGGATCTCCTTTATAAGGGCATTGATCCCATTTGTAGGGCTCCCCCTCAAGACCTACTCACCTCCCAAAGGCCCCACTTCCTGACAACATCACATTGGGCATTAGGATACCAACATGTGAATTTTGGGAGAATATATACATTCAGACCACAGCAGAGGGGCTGAAAAATACAGTAACCCATCCCTCTGACAGTGTTTTCTCAGAGTCCCAAAATCTTCTTCTAAGAAATAAAGCTTTGGGGAAGGAAATATGGCACTCTGTAAGTCCTAAACTGGGAAATTCCCAATATATATTAGCATATTGAAGGTCATGAGAAGCTATAGTAAGGAAATATGTAAAGCACATTTTTTCTTACCTCTATTATATCTAGTATTATCTGACAGAGTTATATCCTATAGCTAACAGTGTACGGTATACATATTAAAGAAAAGGTGACCTCGCCTTAGGTCAAATGCAGGTGTTTCTTCAGGAATCGTGGAAGGCCTGCCTGAGGCTATGGTGCCACCTTACTGGGTCTTAGATTCAGGCAAATTGGGCTCCAAATCTTGGGTCTTCCATTCACTAGCTGGCTGAGCCCTAGGCCGTTGCCTGACCTCTGGGTCCCAGCATGCTCACCCACCTGTGAAAGAGAAACTACAGTGCTTCCCTTTTAAGGGCATTTTCAGGGTTAAAGGAGAGAAGTACCTGGTCCTTTGTTGGTACTAATAGCTGTTAGTTTCCTCCTCCTCACCCTCAGCTCCGCTGATCCACCTCCTATTGTGGTAACACCCGCGGTGCCTCTGTTTATGAACACCTACACTTACCAGAACCGCTTACCAAGAGATCCCTCCGTTTATGAAACGCTTTGTTTTAAGATTTATCAAAGGCCAGGCTATCAGGTAGCAAGCTTATTTATTTATTTTTATTTTTTGCATTTTCAATGTGAATCCATTTCTAAAATCTTGATTTCCAGATACCTATTTCACGAATGTGCCTCTTCTACAAGGGAAGGACTCCCATTTCTCTACAAGAGTCCAAAAGATAGAGAGAATTCATTGTCTAAATCACATCCAGCTTTGCCTGCTCCAGGCCACTCCAGGCCCCTGCACCGAGGTGCTCGCCCCTGCACCGAGGTGCTCGCCCCTTCCCCTCACTTCCTGTGCCTGTGTTAATGCTCACAGTGGAGACCAATTTCGGAGTTTAGTTTTAAAGTGTGCGTGCTGAAAAAGCATTGCTTTTGCAAAGTAACCTTTGCTTTAAGCCCCGAATCTAATTACTCAAGTGTTATTTGCCTCCCCAAAGTACCCATGCCTGTGCAGATTGAGTTTAAAGTTCAGGAAGTATTAACAAAAGGAATCAGAGGAAAGATCTCCAGCCCTTTCTCTGAAGAATCTCCCTGTCTGCGCCTTGCCTCTCCCTCCTCCTGGGTGTGCCTGCCTGGGAAGGCCAGTGAGTAACCTGCACATTTTTTTTTCATCTTGGCCCTTCCCACCCAGACGAGAGGACGGAGTGGCAGACAGGCAGGCAGCCGGCGGTGAGTCCTGTTCAAGCATGCATGGGTAGTACCTCTCTCTACCCGCACCCACAACCTGGACCCCTCGCCGCCCTCACCTCTCTCCAGAAGGAGCCAGCACCCCTGTGAGGGTCCGGAGGGGGCGTCCATTCCCAATGGTAAGGGCTGCCAGCAGCAGGACCACTTCATTCATTTTATTTGCTTTTGCGTTGGCTTTTCTTTTCTATTGTGTTTAGATGGGAGAGTTTCTGATAGAATTAAAGGTGTTTCGTTTGGTTGATGGGTTAGTTCTCAGTCATCCCCAGACAAAGAAATGTCTTTTCCCAGCAGAATTTATTAGAACTTGTAACCTGATAGCCTGGCCTTGAAATAAAACTTAATGTACTAATTAGCTCCGGTTAGTGCAACTTACCCTTTTGGCCCGGTAGGGGGAAAAAAACCCCCAAATCTGCATTGCTTATCAAATAGGTTTTGAAGGAGGAAAACTGCTAAGGATTGTGGGCATTTTATGGGCATCTCTGACTAATTGAAAAGTAGCCTACTTTCTTACCGTAGTTTTAAAATAGACCACGGTGACATTTTGTCTCAAAACAAAACAAAGCAAGCCAACAGAAAACCCTATTTAAAAGATTTCTGTGTTGAATGAAATATGCCAGCAGAGGGGTTTGAGTAAAAGAGTTTAAAGATAAGTTGGTCTAATTAAATGTAGATGAACATGGAAGTATTGAATTAAGTCTGGGAAGAAAAAAGTCAGATGCTCAATGCGGGATTCATGTGGTATTTAAGAGAGGAAAATGGATCTTTGTACGGCGTGTTGAGAGTTCTTTGAGCGAAGGGTCGGACAGCACGTGGAGGAGGCTTGGGAGCACGTTTGCCGTGCGGGGCTGGTGCCAAGGCCTTCTCTCTAGAGTGCTGTGCATGCGAGTAATTCAGTC
This sequence comes from Mormoops blainvillei, assembly GCA_004026545.1. NCBI lineage: Eukaryota > Metazoa > Chordata > Mammalia > Chiroptera > Mormoopidae > Mormoops > Mormoops blainvillei. The sequence goes on along the minus strand of PVJD01002473.1, from coordinate 118,245 downwards.
ATCGAGCGCCGCATTGTTAATAGGCTCCTGATTTCAATATTTATTCAAAACACAAGATATTGATTGCAGGGGTGTATGAAGGAATACAGCTCCTGCCTCTGGTGACTGGCCTAGCCCACACTTTCCTACCTGGGGAGAGTTCAAGAAAAATGTTGTAGGAAAGATACGGCTATGTGGTAATGTTAATTTGATACTATACTACCATATAGTGCTTTTGAGACGGCCCTATTGTTTTAACAGGCACGAGGCATTAGGTCCTGATCACATTAGAGTGTGAAGATGCTGAGCTAAGGGGTTTTACAGGAGAATGGCACAAGAAACTGCGGGAGAAACGGCCCAAACCAGAGGCACTCCCCTGGCACGTGTGAAAGTTCGGCCTACGCCCGGGTATCTGCGGATGCAGCACAGGTTTTTCCTTGGCACTGCTGTGCGGGCAACTTAAGGATTCTCTGTAGGGAGTAACCTGCAGTTGCCATATCTGGGTTTTTAGAGCAGCAGTAAACATAGGCCTAAAAAATGGTGTCCCAAAAAGGGTATGGGGAACACAGGCAGGGTACAAATCTGCTTCTTAGATTACATGCTCCTCTTCGAAGTTTCAGGAAAGCACAATATTTTATTGTTGTTGAAATCAGTAATTCCTCAACATTGCCATGATAATGTTCCTGTGGTGATAATGGCAGTAATTTGCTTTCTTATAGCTTAGGTTTTCCTTTGGCTAATAACGAAAGCGTAGCTTGACTGCAGCCCAATCAGCCAGCTCGTTAGAAGACATCCAAGAATGTCACTTATTTTGTTGCCAAGTGAGCAGGAGTTGGGGTGGGAGCCGTTATGATGATTTCACTGGATGGGCAAGGTTGAAGTTTGTGACCTTTTTCAGTTACAGGTGAAAAACAAATGGATGCCACTTCAAGCCATCCATGGGGTTAACGAAACTACTGATCCCCGTGTGGCCCTCATAGACACAGGCGCTCTGCATACTCTGGGTGACCACGTGAAAACGTCCCCGCCCCCCCCAGGCCCAGTGCCCTGCCAGCCCCAGTGCTCAGGAGCAGAAGACAGTTCAGAGGAGGAGAAGAGGGTGGGCAACACTCTTCTTATCGAGTCCTTGTAGTAGAGGGCCTGTGCTGCACAGCGTCAGAGCTTCGTAGGGCTTCTTCATAAACCACATGACATGCAGCTTCTTCTTAAATTTCGCTTTTTTGAGGCAACTTCATGGTGCCTTTAGGGTTTGTTTTGATTTCATTGTGTTTTTCGTCCATTCCTTTTGCTAGTCTTTGAAACAGTGGTCCCGTGAAGCAGGCTGAAAACTGGCCTTAGCAATGGGAACCAAACTGTGTCCTTTCAACAACCTTGCCTTTGAGCAGCATCTGCTCTCACTTCCCACTCTCTGCATCTCTTCCAAAGTGCCACCGGGCACTACCCAACCACAGCCACTTCTCTGCCATCCTGTGTTTTCTGGTTTCTGGAAATTCATTTCTCTACCACTCCCAGCTGTCCTAGACTTCACAAGTAGGTGCTTAGAGAATTTAAATGGACCTAACCGAAAGGTCATGGTGGTTAAACAAACAAACAAACAAACAAACAAACAACCCCAGAAAGCAGAACCTTAGTTGTAGGGATACCATAATAACTATCGCTGCACCACAGCCAGGCCGCATGGTAAGGCCTGGGTCAGGGAAAACAGCTGCGAACTCAGCCACCATAGCTGCAGTGCGCGTCCAAAGTGCTCACTGCCAGGGCAAAGGTGAGCGAAGTGGGCAAGCAGAGTGAGGAGGGCTTAGCCAGCAGACGGTGGCTAAAATATAATTAGCCTCAGCCTGTAATCTTCAGTGAGCTCCAGTTTCCTGCTCCTCGGGGCTTTTTGCTGGTCTTGTGTGTTATCTTTTTCCTGTAATATTTCTTATGACGCATTGGCGCTCCTCATGTGACCGCTCTGGGCCCTTTGGAGGAGGTAGTCCTGATGATCCCTTGGCCACGTTTCATCTGCAGGCACATCTTAAACCAGAAAGAGACATCACAGAGACACTGCCCTGAATAAATCCTCATGAGGATGGCATGTCATCCACATCACTTTTAAAAACCCCAAAAGATAATATAAAGTAGTGCTGAGAGTAAACAGATTTCTTCTGCTTTAGCTTGAGACCAAGATCTTAAGGATTAAGTGAGATGCGTATGTGTGCAGGCAGGAGTAGAAATTAGGAGTAGCTGATGAAGCTTCAATTTGATGTTTGTATAAGTTTTGGAGATTAGGGTGGAAACTTTGGCTCACACACAGAAATCACACTTGGCTGCTGGTGCTATTTTTGTCCCATTACAGTAGGTGTAGTAAATTGGGTGCCAAAATGGCCCCAGTGATTCCCGTCTTTGAATCCCGTCCCTTGTAATATGGCTCTGTAGCTCTTCTTGTCAAGAGGCAGAGTCTGTTTTCCCTGCCCCTGAAGCTGCCTTGGCCTTGTAACTTACTTTGGCCAGTAGAATATGCAGAAGTAAAGGTTTGCACTGTGCTGGACTTCAGCCTAGGTCTTAAGAGGCCTCACACACCCCTGCTTGTTCCCTTGGAATCCAGCCCAGTCACTATGTGGATACTCCTGGACTCAGTGATGTGGCCCAGAGACCTTTGTCACCCCAAGTGACAGCAGTCTTATGCCAGACATGTGTGTGAGTGAGGCAATCCTAAGCCAGCCAGCTGACCTCAGATGTGAGTGAGCCCAGCAGAGATCAGACAAACTGATTCAGATCCACAGACTCATGAGCAATAGTCAACGTTTACTGTTGTAAACTCCTGGTTTAGGGACAGTTTGTTAGGCTAACAATAACTAACAGACATATGTGGTCACCTAGAGATGGTCCCTGTGTATTCACCTTTGGGTCTATTAATGTCATAATAAATGTTTAGTGCAACTCAGCATGAGATTTGATCCCTGGATGGAGGAGTTCTATTTGGGGTTGGGGGCTGGGTGGGGGGGGGGCAGTCTTGTGATCATCAGTATTTCTTTGAGACCTTTTTTAACAAAACAGGTGCCTGGGCCTTGTACCAGAGTATCCAACTAAATATAAATGGGGACTAGAAATCTATAATTTAGAAAATACTGTTGATTGGCTAGGATTGAAAACTGATAATCCAGTGGTTTTGTTAGTCCCATTGCATCTTGTTACTAAAAGATGCAGTGATTCCAGTTCATCTTTACTTAGGCAAATAATACTCAGGTGATTCAGAGTTCATTTCTAACTTGGTATACTTCCAGCTGCATAAGTAAACTCTGTAATCACCTTTGGGCTAAAGTTTATTGACCCGATCCTAGATGGGAACAAAATTCACAGGTATAGATTGATGGCTAGAATTGTGTGTTGCTAACCGCTGTATCCCCTAGGATTTGGAACATGGTATGGCTTCCATGAAGATACCTTGGGTGTTGGGAATGTGATAGGATCCTGCATTGAGGACCTTATTGTCTAATGGGGGGAAAAAATCAGAGATCCATTTCTTATGTGTTAGGAAAACAAAGCAAACAGTGTTTTAACCCTTAAACTGCAGGTGAATTTTTACTATGGTAGGTCTGTCAGTTAGTGAGTGTATCAGTTGTTGCTACAAAAATGCCGCATTACAAACAACCACAAAATCTCAGGGGCACACAACAACATGCTTATATTAACCCCTATGTCTGCGGGTTGGTGTGGGGAGAGCCAGCTGATCTTGTCGGGACTTAGCTGGGGTGGCCTTACTCCACGTGTCCCCAATCCTCCTCCTGGAACCAGCTGTCAGCTCGGGCTTGTTCTTCTCATGGTGACAGCAGAGACACAAGAGCACAAGCCACGAGGCTCAAGCTTATTTCATGCGTCTGTTTACATCATTAATCTATTAATGTCATGTTGGTCAAAGGAAGTCTCATGGCCAAGTCCATTGTCAAAGGGCAGGGAACTTTATATTTGCAGAGAGAAACTGCAAAGTCATGTGGCAGAGGTCATGAATGCTGAGAGGGGTGAAGATTTCGGGCCATTAAGGTAAGCCTCGGTGGTGGGAGAGGGATATGTGGGGGAGTTCCACTTTCTTCTGTTTAGAAAAGCTGGTGAAGAAATAGCTGGATCCCAGAGTAACCAAGAGGCAGCAAGTGTCCATCACATGGAACCACCCTGTTCCTTGTAATGAGGAAGAAGCGCCAGACTCTTTGCTGCTGTGATCTGTCCAATGGAATTTTAAAGGGAGGAGAATTCTAGCAAGTACCTCAAACTTGGTAGGTACAGAGACAGCACTTGCATCTCAACAGAATGCCTCCATTTCTGTTCTCACACCGCCCTCCAAAATGTGAAGGCCATGGACCACTGTGCTTGGGTGTCCACTGAGTGGAGTCTTTACTTTAGATTACACAACATTCCTTTACTATCATCATTTCTTTCTGGGGCAGAAAGAAACCAGTTTCTATCTAGTCCAAACACCTGGGGCCGTTTTGCAAACCCTACCCCAATATTGCCCTGGTTAAGAGATTTCTGTAGATACCCCTCCCTGATGGCCTATCCTTCCCTGATTTGTATTATGAAAGATTGAGGTTCTCAGATATTCTCCAGCATTTTACTGAGAAAAATAATAGAGTACTTTATTACAGGCCACTGATTTATTGGCATTGCAATTGATCATTCTGTACCTTCGGAAATGTGTGGTGTATCGAATTTACCTGTGAGAAAACTGGGGTACAAAAAGTAATGTGACTTCCCTGAGGCCACATCTTCTGGCTAACCAAGATTAGCAACCTGTTCTCTCAGTTTTTTCAGCGTTTGTTTGGCAATCTGATTGATACTGCCTTGTCTCACAAAAAGCGCATTGAGGATATCATTACCTACTGAGTTTCCTAAGAAACCCCACCCTCCAGAGGAGGATTTAACAGTGGGTGTACCAGGTGCACGCCCTGGGCCCCGACTTCGGAAGGGCCCTGCAAAACCCCAACTTGACACTTTTTTCTCAGGACACCAAGTTTGATGTCATATGTGCAATTTTAATTACGTACAAGTTTACAGTCGGCGGTAAAACCTGATAGTATGTTTAAATATTTTCTTCTGCGCCTGGGGCCTCAACCGACCTTAATCCGCCTCTGCCTCCCTCCTAGTATTTATGTTCCATGGGAAACAAGGAAGCCTGGCAGGGAAGTATTCAATGGTAATGAGATTTCCCCACCACAATGTTAGAGGAAGAAAGCTGGAATAGAGGTAATTTCTACATTGCAGTTCCTGAGGTTACTGTCTTGACCACAGAAATAAATTGGGGTGGGGACTCTTCATGGCTGTGCTTCTTTGGTGTATTTTCTGAGCCCTCACCTGCCATTTCTGTTGCCTGGTGACTGTTCAACAATTGGTTGCAATCATTCTCTGACAAACAGTGCTATTTCTATTTTATGTGGGAAACTGATTTGATTAAACAAGTCATTTAAATGAATGCTCTGTAGGAGGCTTGATGTGAGTGGAGCCAACATTTTTATTGGTATTTTTGTCAAATTAACACATACAAACAAGCAAATAATTATAGTAGCCACAACTATATAGGATCTGCTATAATTCATGTGTAAGTGGTTATCTTGAATAGGTTGTTTCCATTCTGGTGATGGCTTTGTTGAAAACCTCATGTGTCTCCCATACCACACTGATGCTGCAAAATATATTGTTATTTTAGCAATGATTTAATATCCTTCCCTTCCTCTTGCTCAATGCCAGGGGCCAAGTCTGCATTGTTTTCCACTATTGGAAATACCAGTCAAATGTGTGAGTGAGTGAATGCAAAGACTACAACATCCAGCTCCTAAGAAAAATTGGGGATTTTTTCCTAGGTGTTTCTGCCCCTGAGAAAGGGCAGTGAAGGGTTAATGTTCTCCTGAGAGCTGGAGGGATTTGGATATGGATCTGGCAGAGCTGCTTGCTCAAATCACATTCTTTCTGCTACTATAGCAACAGGTTGAGAATTTTGCCAGCACTGCCTACGTTGGAAATGCCTGTGTGCAGGCGACTTCATTGTCTGGGGGACAACTGCTTTTTTCTGTGATGTTTCAATGAAGCAGCTTCTTTGCAGAGACAAAGAGGCCAATACAAAGCAGGGGCTAAGAATCAGGGAAAGGCAGAGGGAGATCTTGTTTTGATTGGAGGGACATTTCCAATCTTTTGTCCCCTGAAGAGGTGTGAGGTGAGGAAGGAATTGGGGTTTCATCCATAGTCAATAGCATCTTTTTCTCTCTCCTTTATGAGACCTCTCTTCTGAGGGACACCCCCTGGCAGCATTTGGAAATTTTTCTCTCACTGTCACTGTTTAACAAACAGAGTGATAGTTAGGTGCTTGGATTATTGCCTGTGTTCACTTCTAAGTTTGGAGATGTCAGAATGGACCAGAATGTAGATTTTTCCCTCTGCATTCACCAGTTTTTCTGATCAGCTCTGTACCCGTGTTGTCTACTGAGACAGCAGGACAGCTAACCAAGAGTGAGCAATGGAGGTGTTTGTTTTCTTTTTTACCTCATGTAACAGTGCTGTAAAAAGAGGAAAGAAAACAAGGAAGCTGCTGAGGAAAGTTGCTATTAAGCAAGGTAGTATTAACTTCCCAGGAGGCTCCACAGACTCTTACAGAATGCCTGTTCTCAGCGCTGCTTCTTGGGCTGCCTGAGGTGTGGTGATAATCAGAGTTCAGGACCAGTTGTAGTTCTTGCTGGGCTAATGAATGAAATCGGTAAGCATTCACTATCACTTTGGGTTGGCTTATCACATTTCACCTTACCGTTATCACTTCTCCATCTTCCTTTCATTTTGCGCACAGATGGGGAAATCTGCCTGGTTCACTCTTCGTTCCTGGTTTACAAATATATTTTGGTCAAAAATAGCTGAACACATTGAGACATTCTTCATAAGCAGCACTGTATTGAAAGTTTAAATTTAAAAACCTTTTATTCCCAACCCACTACATACTATTTGAATATGGGATAAGCCCTTGAATCATGTGTGGGCTAAAAATAATTAATACCTTTCCTCCTACCTTCCAAGTTTTTCTAGCTGGGCTACTAAATTAACAGAAAGATTAGCAGGAGAAAATCAAATTATAATACATATGCATGGGGAATTCACATCAGCATGAAAATTCCAAAGACAGTGAGGCAACATTGGGTATATATGACATTTTGGACAAAGGAGAAAAGGTTGTGGGGGGGAGGGTCATGGGGTATAAGATTTCAGAAGTGAGAATGGGTGATTTACAGGTAGTTGAGGAAGAGCTGAACACATGGCAAGAAAACCCTTTCTAGTCAACTTAGAAACAATGGGACACAGCGAATATCTAGCCAACAGACCCCAGCCTGAAGCCCTCTGTTTACCACACTTAATTCAATTTAGGCCAAGGTGGAATGCTAAGATTTCCTCCTGAAGCAGGTTTCTCTGTCTGAATCTCTTGGGCAGGAAAGGGGAGAGGGTCAAAGTTTCTTTCTGCATCTTGTTTCTTACTAACCATCTTAAACTCTGTATCCCATAGGGCAACTTCAGGGTGATAAAACTTTGGTCCCCCTACAATCTTTATGTCTCAAGAATCCTGTCATCACTGCTTCTCAGTGTGTTTTGGCCACGGAGACTACTGTTCTAGTTGTGGTGTAGTCCAAAGTGCAGCCAGGAGCTCTGGGCTGGGAGCCGGAGTGTCCTAATAGAGCTCCCACAGGGATTTTAATCCCATTACTTGTAAAATGAAAGATTCGGATGACATTTCTAGGATTCCTTTTACACCTCTCCCACAGAAAAAGTGGTACTCCAGCTGTTTTAAAGTAGAAAAGCCTTTGCTTTGTTCAGCGTTTTATGATTGCCGTTCCCTAAATCCCTGTTCAATGTCCCATCCTCCAGGAAGACCACTGTGACCGCCCCCCACCCCAGGCTAGATCAGCACTCCCAGGCTGTTTTCTGATAAGTATGTGCTTTCTTTCATCACATTCATCACAGTTTCCAATTATCTGTTTCTTGGGTTTGATGGCTTTTTTTAAATCAATTTTCTCTCATGCCCATACGACTGAGGACTCTGTGACACAAGTCCCCACGCTGTTTGTTCGCCACTGACACTGCATGTAGGGGACACTCAGTAAGCCTTCGCTGAATGACAGAAGGTGCTGCGTTGGCTTAATGGAGGACGCGAAGATGACTATATCACAGCCTCTGCTCTCAAGGGTCTTAAGTTCCACTTTCCCTATTTTTCTTCTCTTCTTCTACCATCCCACCTCATACACAAGATATGCTGAAAGAAATTAAAACAAAACCACCCTGGGCTCTGGTTACAGATGTGATGGTTAGATAGGTCGGTGGGGGTCAAGAAAATAACTTTTCTCCCACCTTTCTAAGTTCTTCTAGCTGGGCCAATAATCAAGTTAACATGAGACTATTTAACAGGGAAAGAATGTCCAAAATTTATTATGGATATACAGGCAGGGCTGCCATAAGAATAAGAGATCTGAAGACACATTGGGCAGCTGAGGTTTATATGCCATTTTGGACAAAGAAGAAGCAGGGCAGGGGTGGGGAATTTCCAAGGGAAAGCAGGTAATTCATAGGTAGATCAGAAAAAGCAAACATGTGGTAAACAAATCCTTGCTGGGTAACCCAGAATCAGTGGGACATGGCACACTGCAAAGTTCAACAAACAAGCTTTGCTAGATTTCGCCCTGTCTGCCACCTTTAGTTTATTTTATGCAGTGTAGCGTCATGCAGTGACGCTGCAGTGTGGCTACGGTGTGGCAGTTTGGCTACGGTGTGGCGATGCTGCCTTCCTTTAAGCAGATTTTACCAACTGAAATCCTTTCAGCAGCAAAGGAGGGGCGGGAATCAAGGTTTCTTTCTGAGTCTGGTTTCTCAATAACTAGCTCAAAATCATATTCCACAAGTCGTATTTTGGAGAGGCAAAATATTGTCCTCCGTTGGGTTTTACATTTCCTTGATTGGACTGATTAGTTTCTGTGACAGAATCTGTGAACTGAAGCAAGGCCCAGGAAGAGAAGAACAGAAGACAGTGTGCGGAATGGAAGTGGTGGTCAGAAAATAAAGGAAAGAAAGAAAAAGGGAGTAAAGAGGGAAAGGAGGAGGGGGGTCTGGAGAGGTAGAGAGGGGGGAAGAAGGGGCCAGGGCAGAAAGAGCGGTGAAAACATGGGACTATGTCTTTTTCATTAATTTGACTGTAAGGGTACTTCTTGACATGCTTCTTTCTTTTTCTATCCTTTTCTCTTCCCTTTTTTTAAAGAGTGGGGAAGGAGGGAGAAAGAGAGGGAGAGAAACATGGGTATGAGAGAGAAACATCAATTGGTTGCCTTTCATAAGCACGATTGGAACCGATCCTGCGACCTAGGTACGTGCCCTGACTGGGAGTCAAACCAGTGACTTTCTGCTTTGCAGGATGACACCCAGCCAAGCCACACCAGTCAGGGCAAGGACATATTTCTTAAAAAGCATTCTTACCCAAAGTATTGAGTGATGGCACAAAGAGTTTGCTACCAAAAGCTGATTGATTACATACTTAACAAAGTTAACTGGACTGGACTCCAGAAATCTCTTTGCTTTAAGCTAGAAAAGCACCAATTTTCAAAAATGATGATCAGATTCTCACAAATCAGTATAGTATGACCAATATGGCAAATGCATCATGAAACCAGAGATGCATTACACATTTAAGCAGTGAGGGATCATTTGATCTTAAGCACTAAGCCTAGTGTAGATGCCAAGAGGGAAGAGCAAGAATCCTTAGGTTGAAGCCATGATGGATGTTTATCAACCAGGTACTGGAAGCCTGGGGGCAAGTTGATTGAATTGGAAGATGCAACTCCTGGTCTCAGTGTTTGCAATTTGCAGGGGAAGCGATTTAGGGGACTTTTGCTAATTAAGTGTCAATAGAAAGTGTGAAATCTCTACAAGAAGCCCTTGTAGCCTCGGTTCGTCTTCAGAACAGGCATAGAGGGCATGAGCAGGTGAGACAGGTGAAGTTTCTCTTCCAACCCCCACCCCCACCCCCCACGGAACATTCAGCTTTAATGGCAAAAGGACCTTTCTCTGCGTAGCTGTGGCTGCTTCCCTTCCTTAACAACGCCAGCAGACACAGAGGTTGTCCGTGGTCTACCGTAGTGCCTGGTCTGTTTGGGAGCTTAAACTGCAGCCAGACGGTATCCCACCCAAAGCCATTTCAGGAAGAGAAGAATGACTAAAACAATCACATAATCTCCTTTCTTTATGAGGAGGAAGGAATTTTAGCCAAGAATGCAAGGTGTGCCATGGGCTTTGTGTTTACACTACCACAAATTCAACACACACGCACACACCCCCACACACAGACACGTCCACTCTGCTTACTCACTTACTGAGACAGTGGTAGCATGGCATGCCGGGCTGACCAAAGGCCAGGAAATAACTGTGTTGGTTTGGCAAGTAGCAAAGCCGTAAAGCTCATATGTCACACTGGGCAGTATTAATGGGTCAGACCTTCATTTACAAAAATATATACAACAAAGATAACACGTGGGGATGTGGCCCTTTCCTACCTGATGTCCCCTGGTTAGTTCCAGAGAAGGTCAGCGATAAGCAGTCTCTTGGATTCCTAGGGATGTGCCTCTTTTAGACCTGTCAGGGATAAATACTGTTGTAACAAAATTCTTTACAAAGCAAACCCCTTTGTTTTCACTGGCCGAGCCTCTCTAAAATCTCAGCTCTGCCACTTTTTAACTGTACAACTCGGGGGGGTGTTTCACCTCTCTGTATCTCCTTTTCTTCCTCTTTTTACACAGTTATTACTATCTTGCTCACAGGATTCTTGTGAGAAGTAAGATCATCTAAGAAAAGTGTTTTGCATGGTACCTGGCACATAGTATGAATTTAAGAATTGTTGTTGCTTTTAATATAATAGAGAGATATCTCCGCCTTTTTTCCCCTTTTGCCCCTTCTGAATTAGAAACACCCCTTAACATTTGGCACTTCGCAACATCAGGGTTCTATCCCAATATCGAGGAGAGGAGGGCAGAGCAGAGATGGTTGGGCAGGAACATTCTACTCGCTCCTATTCCCTACTCTTTCCCGTGTTCCACACCACTTCTTTACCCGTTAGTGGCTGGGTGCAAAACTAGATGCAGTATAAAAAGGAGGACAGATTCAGCTCTGTCTTCCAGGAAGTGGAAAGCTAAGTTCCACTTTTTCCTGTTCTCCAAGTCCTTAACATGCATTTGCCGTTCAGCTCAAATCCTAGCTCAAACCTGCCATATGAACTAAGGCCTGACACAGAGCGAACACTCCAAGGCTACCAGGTAACTTGATCACGGAGGCGGTTGATGAACCATATGGCGCTTAGAGGAAAACATTTTTAAAAAGTCAAAGAGCAGGGCGAGTATAAAACTTTCTGAACCATCCAATCTCTCAGGACTTTCAGGCTTGAGAGGAAAGGATGTGAATCACTAGACCTGGAAAGAATGCACAGGGGAAAGGAAACACATTTCCTGTCCATCTCCCCTGTGAAAGAACTGTCAATACAATGTGGTTGAATGGCATGGCCAGAAACCCGAGATTCTGTAACCCTGGTTTCCTGACCCTTAAAGTAGGGGTGATAATCTCACATTAAGTGAAACAATATATCTATATGGTACATAGTACATGGCTTAAAGGTCTGGCATTAGTAAGTATTCAATAGCTATTACCTCTGATTAGTTCATGAGTAACACCTGGATACTCAGCTACCTGGAAGCCAGTTAGACTTCTCAGTCCTATGTAACTTAAACATTAGCACTGCCCATGATGTTGCCATTGCTCACCTGTTGACCCTACTGAGTGGGTTGGATGTGTTCTGTTTATTTGTCTAGCTCTGGTTAGTCTTGACAGTTCATAAGTTGGAATTAAATGATCATTTTGACAGTGCACAGATATTTTTCTATGATTACTGTAGATGGTGAGAGGGAATGACAAGCAGGTACATCACATGATGACCAAGCAGGTCTCTGGTAATGACTTCATGATGGCACTGTAGATATTTTTATATTTAACATGAATTCATTTTATTTATTTATTTGTTTGTTTGTTTTTAGGCAGAGGGGAAGGGAGGGAGAAAGAGAAGGAGAGAAACATCAATGTGTGGTTGCCCCTCTCATGTCCTCTACTGGGGACCTGGCCTACAACCCAGGCATGTGCCCTGACTGGGAATCAAACCAGCAACCATTTGGTTCACAGACCAACACTCAAGCCACTGAGCTACACCAGCCAAGGCAAATTCATATTTTATCATTTTTTTCATTTATATCCCATAAAAGCAATGTCACCTTTATTCTTGTCAAAATGGGGTGGGCCACAGTGTTTTCCTTCACAATAAAAAAGTAGAAGAATAGATATTAAATGTAGGTTTTTAAAGACAGGACAAATTCAAGATCATCTGATCTAACCCCTCACTTTACAGAGGTGAAAATTGAGGCCCACAGGTTTTAAAAGAATTCTCCAAGTGGCAGAAGGACAGGTCTTTCAGCCCTGATTCAGGGCCCTAAGTATGTGGTATTTAGTTCATTGATCGTCCAAAGTGACCCTGGACATAAAACAATTCGAGAGCCATTGTTTTGAAATGTAAGGATACTCATTTGTGTGGAGGATTCTCAAACTAGGTAACAACACCTTTGACCCAGCCTCTTCCTGTCTTTGCCACGTTATCTCTGACTCTCCATATGAAACACACTCCTGTCCATGATGCGAGAGAGGCAGTGGCAACAGCATGACCAGTTCCTGTTTTTCTGCTCTGAAGGTTGGCACCCCCACAAATTCTGTGAGCTGAGAGACACATTCATGATCCAAACTGATGCAGAAAGAGTATTTCACAGTGGAACCTCATTCTCTAGCAACTTCAGGAAAGGTCAGATCTGCAGGGGAGCTAGGTATTTCTGAACAAACTTCCTCAAGGACGATTGATTAAGTGGTTTTTTATTCTCTTAACCAAGTAAAATCGTGAGATGTATGTAGATTAACAAGAATTTATGAAGTATTTTGCAAAAATATGCATTCGAGATGTAATAGAAGTTGTTCAAATCAAGATTCAGCAAATTCTAGAATTATCCATACTTGACTAAATTTTTCTCTCAACTACAGTTTATCTTCTTACTAACTAGTTCAGGTCCAATATTTGTCATCTCTTTTTTTGTTTGTTTGAAGCCATGGATAAGAACTTATTTATTAAGCAACTGCAATGTGCCAGACAGTATAACAAATGCTTTTCATGAGATCTCATCTACTTTGCATAAATACTGTGAGGTAGGTGTGATTTTGCTCATTTTCTTGATAAGGACACTGAGACTCAGGATTCAAGGTGTCCAGATATTTGGGTGTCTGGTGTCCCGTTTCTGTTCCCACAGAAGCAGGGCAGGACAAGTTTTTAGGCAAACACCAGGGAAAGTTTGTTAATGCAGTTGCTGAACCAAATAAACCTTTCCTGTCAGAAGCTCAGCCTGTTCTACCTGGCCAGCACTGCCCCAGAAACCTGTCCTTCTGAATTTTGAAATTCTGAGTTTTGCTTATTTAAGCAGCCTTTCTCCACATTCCCTCGGTGGAGAGCCTATGGGTAAAACACCTCTTTGGGGTGAATCCCGTCGTTTCTTGAGACTATATTTTTCCCCCTTCAGTTCCTTCACTTTTCCTCACACTAAAGCTGCCCTCCCTTCATGGCCTGTTCCACTGGCCACGAGCTGCTGTGGATGGACTAACGATTGCAGAGTTGCCTAGGCTTTGTCCGACATCAAGACACACACTTGTAAATAAATGCCCCATCTTAGTACATGGATACCATGGTGTACTTGCGTGCTGAGAGTCCTGTTAAGAATAATTTCTGGGTCTGAGCTGGATTGCATAAAGCCAGAGATGTTGTAGTCATGACACTCACTAATGACCATGACAATGTCTAAAAGTTACAGACTTCTTGGGAAGTACTTTCAGAACCAATTTACATTCCACAGACAAAAGTGATTTTCCTTCCTTAGCTATAATAATGGAAACTAAAGATGTAAGGATTCAAATACACTTAGCAACCACACCCATCAGGTAGACTGTTATCCTTTCTTATGCGTAAAGGAATCGAGGCTCAAATCATCAACTGTCTTGTGTTCATGATCAGACACCAGCAAGTGTCAGTTAGTATCTAGATTTCCCTAACTCTGAAGTCCAAGCTCTGAACAGCTATGTGGTATTGTATTTCCTTTTTCTGAAAGGAAATAAATTTATAGAAATTTACTCATCAGCTTTGACTCTGAGTGTGAGTTTTGACTGTTTTGAAAGGTCAAACCCAGTCAACCTCAAGGAATGCAGATTTGCCACCACTTAGGTCACGAGAAGGCAACACTGCAGGTCCTGAAAACCCTCCCAAAAGATGTTATCCAGAACACCTCATGTTACATGTAATTGCCTCAGTGCAGTATGTGTGTAGCACACTAGCTTAGACTCATTTGGAGTTATAACTTTTATAGCTGTTGTTTTTTAAATCTCTCTTGTTATTGTTGGCCTGTGCTCATATTTTGTGAAACATGAAGAGTCTGATTTTTGAGATGAATCTCCAAATACCCTCCAGTTATAACACTCAGTGTTTCTGCAGATTGTCACCTTCACCACCCCCATGCTGACTAGCCAGGATAAATCTGGTTTCTAGAGGTACTGCTTATTTAAATTATATCCCACCCCAAATATTGTTTGCTCCTCTATTTAAATTATTGGTACTCATTATTATAGCTGCCAGCTAAAAAAAAAAAGGAATTATCATGCTTAGGCACAGCTGCAGAGCTGCCTTTGCTTGATAATTTGTTAATGGGTTCATGCTCTCTTGTACCTTGTTACTGCCTGCTTTATTGCAGAATGTCCCGTTTTAGCTAGATTCCCCCTTTCCATTTCCCTAAGAGTCAGTGAATTAAAAATGCCATTGCTTTTCCTAATGTGGCAAGTGTCAAGGCCAAGCCAGCTCTGGGATGTCAGGAAGCTCATAGTTTTTAAAAACTATACTGAAATCATGGAAAGAAAAGGATTGAGCTTCAAGAAGTTGAAATTTCTTTTTTTCTTTTTTCTTTTGTTTGCAATGTGACTGATCAAGCCGTACTTCTGTGCTTAGAGTCATATATAAAAGTAAAGAGATAATGTCAGTATAGAAAGAGTGAAAGAAGCATTCGGTGGGATTCTTGGGTTGCAAGCAACAGAAATAGACTCTCGCCAACTAGACATTTAAGAAGGAGACTTGATTAGAAGGAAATGGGGCAGGGGGAGAGGGTAGGCACCCGGAATTGAAGAGAAAGCTGGGAGATCAAGCTGGAAAGCCAGGTTCAGAAAGGACGGGAATCGGAGCAGCACTGGGGTCTCTGGCAAGGACTGGCAGCTTCCTTCCAGCTCTGCCATCTTGGTGAATGAACAAAACCATTTTAAGTTTTATTTTCATTTTCCTAAAGAGTCAAATTCCAGGGAGTGGGCTTTGCAGTGGCTTAACTTAGCTCAGGTGGCTACAGGAAAGCAGGGACCCTTGACTGGCAGGCCCACCAGTCTCTAATAGAGCAGTCCCTGAAAAATACATCTTAAACAGGGTCCTAACAGTAATAACTATAAAGGAAAAAATTGATAAATTCGGCTACATTAAAACTAAGACCATCTCTTAGAGATAACTCTTAAGAGGGTTAAAGGCAAGCCACAGTGTGAGAGGAGATATTTGCAATAGATGCATGTGATAAAGAACTCAAATACAGAATAAATATAAAGAACTTCTACAAAACAGCTGACCGCCCAATAAGCAAAAGGCTTGAAAAGGCACTTCACTAAAGAGGATATTCAAATAACCAATAAACATATGAAAAGGTGTATAATTCCACTGTTCATCAGTGAAAGCCTAATTAAAGCCACAGTATGATACCTCTACACTCCTACTATCGTGAGTTAACTTGAAAATGACAGGCATTATCAAATGTCTGCAAGGATGCAGAGCAACCAGGACTCCGTGCACTGCAGATGGGACTGTAAGTTGGTGTGATCGCTTTGCATATCCCATAACAGGACAGTTCCACTTCCGGGTGTGTACCCAATGGAAACACATGCATGTATGTACCCCCAAAAAAGCATGTATAAGAATGTTCACAGAAACACTAGCTATAATTACCCTTCTCTGGAAGCTATCAAGTATCTGTGAGCATTAGAATGGATGCATCTGTCCCATTCACACGATTGAATACAGTACAGAAATGCAAGTTAACATACCACACACAAAATGAATGAATCTCATGAATACAAAGAGGACCTACTGTATGATTTCGTTTTCTATAAAGTTCAAAAACAAGTAAACTAAAGTATCGTGTTAGAAGTCAGGATAGTTGATACCCTGAGGGGAGAGGAGAGCAGTTTGCAACTGGGAAGGGGCACAAGGGGGCCTTCTGGGGTTTTGGTCTTGCTCTGTCTCTAGAGCTGGGTGTGAATGACCCAGGTGTCTTCACTTTGTGCCAATTCATTGAACTTTGTGCGGGGACTTTTGGCAGGGAGCATGTTTTATACTTTAATAAAGACTTTACCAAAAGGGAACAGAATAATGAGAGAGGGTAAAGTCAATCCATGCAGGCCCTAGAGTAACAGTGACTGGGTTTGAATTCTGATCCCATTGCTTCCTCACTGTGTGATCGTGGGCAACTGACTTAGAGGCTCTGTGCCTCAGTTTTGTCATCCGTAATGAGTGATAATAGCAGTACTTACCTCATTGGTTGTTGGAAGGATTAAATGAGATAATCTAGGCTAAAGTGCTTAAAACAGTATCAAGTGCACAGAAAGTAGAAAAAAGTATGTAAGTACATATATTTTGGAGTAATCATGCTATACTAGATGTAGCAGGGGAATGTAAAGAAGTGTAAAACCCTGGCCCCAAGGAGTGTATAATTATAATTAGAAAGAAAAGATATGTAAAAAAAACCCCAAAAAACAAAAAAACAAATAATTGACCCTATAAGAGAGTATTGGGAAATTCCAAATGGGTGGTGCAGATAAGAAAAACCTATGAATTCAATGGAAGGAAAGATTACTGTAGATTTAGAGTGTTCTAAGCAAAACTCATAGAGTAGGGAGAAGTTAGAAGAGTGGCTGCCCATGGACCATGGAGTGATGAGAAAGGAACACAAGGGGAATTGTTCCCTGATCTGGGTGCTGGTTACTTACATGTACTCAGTTTGTGAAAATGTGTGGAGCTATACACTTATGATATGTGCACTTCTCTGGGTGTGAATTATACTTCCAGTAGATGAAAGGGGCATTGGTTTGGAAACCTGGTTGATATTTGACCTTAGGCAAGTTACTTAACATCTGTGAATTTTATTTTCTTAACCTATAAAAATCTGATACCTCCCATAGGGTTGACATGAGGATTAATGAAAGCAATGTGTGTAGAACAACTAGTCCAGGATGAGTCACTAAAATATTTCATGTACCTGATCCGCTCCCTGGGATAGAAGGTGATAAATTGGGGCAGACTTTTCCTGTGTTAAGATTTGGAGCCTCTATCTTTTTGTTGGGTTTGTTGCTTTGTTGGGGGAGTGACCTCCTGTCATTACTGGTGGTGTGAATGGAACCCTTCACAGTGTGTTAGTGTGATGGCGCAATGACTCATCCCCTGGAGCAAAGGGCACTTCTGCTTATCAGAGCCACTACTTAACAATTGTCCCACAGCACGACCATTGGTGTCCTTTTCCTGTGTTTAGTCATGGCCACACCCGCAAGTAAGAGTGCACTGCCTGATCCAGGTGCATGTTCAGTAAATGTTTCCTGAGTGTCCCCTGGGTGCCATGTGTTATGTTAGACTCTGACTGGAATATGTAATAATGACTAAAACTAGGGTAAGACATAAAATAGAATAAAACATAGGCCTTGCCTTCACATAGCTTATAGTCAACAAGGTATATGTGTTTCTTCTGAAAACTGCCTTTTCAGCCCTTTCTCCCCTCTTTCTCTCTTCAGATATCCCCTACTCAGCCAGTACGTGTTTTCTCATAGCCTCATTCTCCCTCTCTCACCCTCGACTGAACTCCACTCCACGTATGCAGGCTACAGGCCATTTAACATGGCCCCTATCCAACAAAAGCAATCAACTCATAGCATATATCATCTCCTTGGCTCTCCCCACACTATAGATAACTGTGCCTTATGTTAATTATGATAACAGAAATAACCATTTATTAGGTGTTTGTTACATGCAAGGCATTATGCCAGGCAATTGTCTACATTACATGTAACTCTTACAACATCCCGCAGGGCGTCATCATCCCATTTCACAGGTGAAGGACCTGTGACTTGGAGAGCTTACATCATCTGCCCCACATCCGCCACAGCTTCTCCGGGCCACAGTCAACCCTACTTTCTCTCCCTGTGCCATGCTCTTTGTAGAGCTCTTTGCCCTGATGATTAAATAATGTCAACACTCTACTGCATCAGTTCGTCAGTCAACTGTGCACATACAAACCTCTGTGGTTAGGAGAGGTTGGCACCATGGTCACTCTTGCTGTAATTATCCTAGTTTGGCTGGAAATGTCAATAAAGAACCAGTCAGCCTTGCAAAACTTCTGAGCTCTTGTTTTGTAAATGCTTCAGTATTCAACCACCCTAAGCTGTTGTGCCATCAGAAGGAATGCTGAGCCTATTTCGTTAATCTATATTAAAATCTTGGATGCAGTCATCTCAGGAAAAGCCTCTACAGATTGAGAAAGCCCTGCCATTTGGGGCCTGCCTTACTGGGCTGTCTCTCTCAGATTAATTTAATGCTTATTGCTAGCCTTCCTTCCAGAAATGTGTAGACTGAGAGGGGTATCTGATGCACATTAAAACGAGCATCGCTGTGAGCTGGGCACAGAGGAGGCAGCTGATAAAGTGCACGTTCTGAGTAGTCTTGTACAATGAGGCACAGTGCAGAGGGGCTGTGATTCCACCTAGTCTGAATGATTTCGGGTCCTGGCCTCTAAGCGTCTTTCTATAAGCCACTCAGACTGAGACAGCCAACTCTACTTCATCCACAGTCTCATGATATATATTGGGTCTCAAGTTGTGTTCAAGTGAGGAGGGAGGTCAAAAGCAACAAATCATCATGGGTTTAGGATTTAATCTTAAGCTTTTCAGCCTCAGAAAGTTCATCATATTCTTGTTTTGATAGGTGGCTGTTTCTGGAGATTGACACAAATTTACAATAGGAGGTGTATGTTGGCAATATGACTAAGGCCAGTTACTTGTTCAAAAACTAAAAGCTACTTACTGTAAATTGAGTTTCTTCTGCTCTGCTTCAATCTTTACAGATATCAATTCCATTTCTCACAACAGTGTTGTTGGATGATTACTCACATTCCACAAATGTAAATAGAGCCTGCTTTCCACCAGGCGTATTTAGTTTCAAGTCCTGAACTCCCATTCCTCCTCAATGCCTGAAGGCATTCTGTCTGCTGTTATATTACCAAGTGAAATTTCAGTCCCCTCTGCCAGTTTGACTTCAATCAACTCAGCCAGAATTTTCAGTCATTGCCTTTTGAGGGTTCACACCTCAAAAGCACTTTGTATATTCTTATGAGGGCACTTTCCGTGGTATCCTCATTGCCTTTACTGCATTGGAATTGGTTATTCACCTGCCTGTTTCTTCTGCTGGACTCTGAATTTCTTAAAGGTGGTGACAGTGACTTATTTATTCTTTGTTATGTTAGGTCTGTCGCAGTACCTGGCAGTGTTGTGTAGTGGAAGAGCTGGGTTTAAATCTTGTATCCAGTTTTGCTGATGTTATATCCTTAGCACATGGTACACGGCTTGTTGGTAAACGGTATGTGCTCAGTAATTACTGAAAGAATTAATGAGTGAATGAAAATAATCTTAGATATTTGTTTCTCTATAAATCTTTTTCATTATTAAAACTGAGGGGTACTAATATCTACGTTATAGGGTTGGTATGAGATTAAATTAATGAAACAAAACCAGGGAAAGCAATGGTATTAATAGTGACTTTTGAGGTTCGGATGGTTGTTTTAAGATTAATCATGTTGCTGCGTGTCTAACTAGTTCACTTACATTTATCTCTATAGTAGTGCTCTGTTATGTGAATATAACACCCTACGCCTACCTATTCTCCTATTGATACATATTTGAGGTGTTTCCAGTTCCTTACTTTTATAAAGTGGTTATGAACATTCTTGAACAAGCCTATTTGTGGGTTATTTTTCATTTTTCTTGTCCACAAACATGTGAATAAAATTTCTGATCATAAGGTAGGTGAGTGTTTAAATTTACCAGAGGCTGCCAAACCATTTTTTCAAAGTGATTTTATCATTTGATACTCTTACAAACAGTATATAGAGTTCCAGTTGTTCTACATCCTGTGACACTTGATCTTTTATTATGCTTCTAATTTTAGCCTTTGTAGTGGGGATGTAGCATCTCATTGTAGTTGAATCTGTACCTCCCTGTTGCCTAATGATGTTGAGCACATTTCCGTGTGCTCCAGGGCCATGGACAGAGCTACTTTTATGAATGGCTTGGTTTTGTATTGGGTTCTTTTTTATTCTTGATCTGTGGGAATTCTTTATATATTCTGGACACAAGTCTTTCATCAGTAGTATGCCTTTTAACTTCTTTAATGATGTCCTGTTAAATAAATTGGTGAAGTGCAATTTATTATACTTTTTTCTTTCATCATTGCATTTTTTTGTGTCCTAAGAAATTACTACTACCCCAAGGTCATAAAGGCATTTTTCTGTGTTTTCTCCTAGAAGTTTTATAGTTTTGACTTTCATATACAATAGATCTATGATCCCTGTCAGGTTAATTTTCACATTTGTATAGAGAGAAAGAGGTTAAGGTTTTTCTTTCTTTCTTTCTTTCTTTTTTTCTTTTTTTTTAGTGGATGTCCAGTTGCTCCAGCACATTTTATTGAGAAGAACTTTCCTCTCCTATTGAATTCCATGGCACCTTTGTCAAAACTGAAATGACTGTATATGAATGGGTCCACTTCCAGACTCTATTCTGTCCCATTGACCTAGCTGTCTTTCCTATTATGCTGTCTTAATTACTGAATCTATATGGTAAATCTTGAAATTTAGTAATGTAAGCCCTACAGTATTTCTCTTCTATAATATTGTCTTGACTATTGACAGACTGATAGAAATTTACCAGTTTCTACAAAAAAAGAAAAAATGTCAGAATTTTGATTAGAATTACAAATCAATGTCATAAAAATTTTCATCTTGATTTTTGAGTTTTAAAATTCATGAACATGAAATCTATCCATTATTTAGGCCTTTTTAATTTTACTCAGCAATGTTTTCTAGTTTTCAGTGCAGAAGTCTTACACATTTTCATTAAATGTACTTCAGGGTATTTGATATTGTTATGCTATTATAAATCATAATGTTTAAGATTTCATTTTCCAGTTATTTGTTACTAGTATTTAGGTATTTAGGTTTTCATAGAATGACTTTGCACCCTGAAACATTGCTCATTCACACATTAATACTGTAATTTTGTTGATGTTTTTGGATTTGCTGAGCATACAATCATACCCCATGGGATAAGAGAATGTTACAACTTTCTTTTGTTTTTCATATTCTATCCTTACCTTGGTGCAGTGCCTAAGGACTCCAGCATAATAGTGAAGAGAGTGGTAATACTAGGGAAAAGTGTTCAATATTTCACCAATGTGATGTTAGCCGAGTTTTTTTATACCTTTATAGGTTGAGGAAATTCTCCTCCATTCCTAGTGATGTTGAACCCAGGTTTGGCTACCTGCAGCTCAAAAGCCAACAATCAAGAGACAGGCTGGTGGAAGGAAAAGCGGTTTATTTAAGAGTTGGAGCTCAGTAGGTTAGAGCGTTGTCCTGATACGCTAAGGTTGCAGGATTGATCCCTGGTCAGGGCACATACAAGAATCAACCAATGAATGCATAAGTAAGTAGAACAACAAATTGATGTTCCTCTATCGCACTAAAATTCAATTTTAAAAAAGAAGAAGAAGAAACTGGCAGCTTGAGAAGATGATGGACTCATGTCCCAAAGACCATCTTAACATCTCAGTGCAGGCAGAGGTTTACGTACAAACCAGCACAGTCCATTCTGATAAGAACCTCAAAACCGGTCAAGCAGTGGTCTGGTGTGAAATCCTTCCTGGATTTCATCATCCTGGTTTTACAGTTGAAGGTCAGCAAATCTCCCAGAACCGGAATGCCTGAAGGCGGGAATCTGCATCTTTTGAAGTTAGTTCCTAGAATTCCCTTTTGTTTAAAAAAAAAATTTTTTTTTTTAGAGAGCTGGGAAGAGAGGGAGAATAAGAGGGAGAGAAACATTGATGTGAGAGAGAAACATTGATTGGTTGCCTTCTGTATGTGCCCCTACCGCAGGGACCGAACCAGCAACTGAGGCTTATGCCCTGACTGGGAATAGAACCAGTGACCTTTAGGTTTGCAGGAGGACACCCAACCAACTGAACCACACAGGGTGCGGCAGTTCCTAGAATTCTTAAACAAACAGGCTGTTTATCTACAAGATACATATTAGTCAGAGTTAGCATTTACAGAAACAATGTCAAAAAAATGGTGGGGTGGGTTACACTAGTATGCTGAGAGTTTGTATCATTAATGGGTGTTAAATTTTACCAGGTATCATTTTTTCTTTTTTTTTTTTTTCATTTATTGAGATGTTCTCACAGTATATTCTTGTACAGCTCATTATTCTATGTATGTTTGGATAACTTCCATAATATCACTGAGAGGTGCAGGGGAGTTGCCTAAGAGGGAGAAATCCAGGCACATATTTTAAAGTGACCCCCAGACCCTAGTAGTGTGCACAGTTTAGTGTCACATGATACCCATCTGATTCCTGCAGTTAACATATGAATACTTTTGGCTGTTCTCTTCAGTTTCTCTGTCATCAACCTTCATAACAGCACAGATGTCTCTTATTTTGATGGTAAATGTGGGACTTTGGGTGTTTTTTATTATTTCTTTCACTTGTCTGTATTTTCTATATTTTCTTCAGTGAATGGGTTACTTGTGTTCAAAAGAAGTTTTTAAACTTCTGTGTAATTAATTACATTATAGATTAGTAGACTTTAGGCCCATTCCTATCAGATCTTTCTGAAAGTATACCCAAATCACGTTTGATTCTATTTGGGTGTTCCGTAAATCTCTTAAAGCAACATATTCGAAAACCATTTCATGGTGTCTGGCTGAACTCACCTTTGTTGATCCTCCTATCATGTAATTTCAGAAGATGCTCATTTTTTCCCCTCTTCCAACTTGGAATGCCTGGATGAGGTCCCCAGAACGGCTCAGTTTAAAAGGCTTTTATATAGCTGCCCTTCTCTGGGGATTTACTGTCCAGAGTGAGAAAATGTGCGCAGAGAGATCATTCCTATGTGTGCTGAGCTACAGATCAGAGACTTTAGCCCTGCTTGGGAGTTTAATGGCTCCCAGCAGATCGAGTCGGAGTCCAGGGAGACTTTGCTCACAGGTAACTCTTTCTAACGTTGGCTTTTAATTTCTGGCATTTTCGTCCATCCGAAAGAGTTGAAACTGTGGAGTTCTGGAGCTGGAAAAACTTTCTTCGGACTAGACCGAGAATGGCAGCTCTGGGATGTGGAATAGGGACCTTCCAGCTGCTGTGCTTTGTTTTCCTAGAACAGGAAGTCATTATCAGGAAAGCCACAAATCCTTCGGAGTTCATTAACACTGCAGGGAAGGGAAGTGTCACTTGCCTGCCAGCAAGTTAGCTAGGCTTTATCACTGGAGCTACCGAGCCCCCCAAGGAGCCATTCAAAGTCACTGTCTTGTCACCCTAGCTGGTGTGCCTCAGTTGATTGGAGCGTATTCCTGAAACCAAAAGGTTGCAGCTTCAATTCCCTGTCAGGGCACATACCTAGTTTGCGGGTTCAATCCCTTGTCAGGGAGCTTGCAGTGTCTCTCTCTCTCCCTCTCTCTCTCTCTCTCTCTCTCTCTCTCTCTCTCTCAAAGCAATAACAAAAAGTCCTTGAAGATTCAAACAAACAAAAATCACCATCTTGTCAAAATAATCACTGGTTTTTTTTTCCCTTCTAATCACAGGTCTCTGATACAGGGAATGTATTCTG
The DNA here is from genome assembly GCA_004026545.1 of Mormoops blainvillei. Taxonomy (NCBI): domain Eukaryota; kingdom Metazoa; phylum Chordata; class Mammalia; order Chiroptera; family Mormoopidae; genus Mormoops; species Mormoops blainvillei. Next base: position 94,163 of record PVJD01002473.1, on the reverse strand, counting down.
CTCTGCCTCACTCAGTACTTTATGTGCCTACTAGTAAATATCAGCTATTTTCATTGCCTTATGTTGACTATTAAAAGGAAAACTTTAATGCTACGCAAAAAAAAAAAAAAAAAAGCAAGAGGAAATGAGTGTCCTCTTTCTCTTCATCAGTAATAATTAAAATAATTTAAACCGTATAACCAGCATATTTTACAAATGGCATTCATGTGTCACATTTGGCCCTCACAACCATATTGTGGTGGAAAGACCAGATTATCATTATCATCCTTGTTAAAAGTGAGGAAGCTGAGGCTTTGAAATTGAGTAACTTGCTCAAGATCAGATAGTCCTAAAGACACTGTGCCACAGCCTCAGTGCTGCGAACCCCAGAGCCGTCCAGCTGAGGGCTGGGAGTTGTGACCCCCTGGGTTCACATTCTGTTTCCATCACTTACTGGTCTGTGACTTCAGTTGTGTCACCTCACCTCTGTGCAACAAAATAGGGGTAATGAGAGAACTTACCCCATGGAAGTGTCTCCAGGATCAAATGAGGTCATTCCGATGCAGCTCTAGGCAGAGCACCTGTTCCGATGTGTGATGGTGAGCTTCGGCACTGCCATGGCCGTTGTCTCGGAGGTGGAGGGGTGGTGGGCCGTCATCCCACCTTCCAGCTTCCTCTCCTGCCCCGAGATCTGAAGTCTACTCCCAAAGTCACCAGAGTACTCAGACACACTTCAAAGTCACCAAGGACCCTGTTGGCTTAGAGAATCCAATCCCAAATGAAATACTTCAAAGGAAAACTAACACCATAAAGGTAGCTTTTTCCGGCTGAATTTTGGCCTGGTTTTGAAGACTGCGTGGTTATTTTCTTTTACACACCCTTCACCCCTCTTAATCTTAACCAGAAACCTTAAGGTTTTAGATAGTTACATTCTTCCTCTCAAAATGTTTAGGGAACTACTTATTCTTCATTGGCTAACAACCTTTATCAAATTTATGCTGACTAGAGTATTTGCCACACAGTCTGCTCTTGAAGATAGGATAGAAGAAATTCCTGTGCTCTATAATGCATGCTTTTGAGAAGTATTTGAGGAAGCAAACCTCCATGTTTAACGTTGTGCAGCCTGCCTGTAATGTAACTGAGGTTATTGCTTAGAGGTGGACAGGTGATTCCACTTTTATGTCCTTTGCTTGACTTCTCTTACATAAGCAAAGAAGAAGAGGCAGCAAGTAACCATGCATTCCAATGGGCTCTGTGTCTAGCTGCAGAGGAGGCTCAGTCTGACCCCTAGGAAATGCCTTCAGGGTAGCACACAAAGGTTAGTATTTTAAAGACTAGAAGACAGCACTTCTGTCAACATTTCACGGTGTGTCACAGCCAGGCAAGAAACTGTAGATTTGAAAATAGAAGTACTGATCCCATTACCTTATCTCTGTCTAATGAAATCCCTGACTTTAAATGTCAACGGGAGTCAAATTTTTTTAATGAAATAAATCATCAGCATTGACAGTCCTCTATTCAGTATTGCACTTTCTTATTACTTTTCACAATCCTGCATGTCTCCACTGAGGTGGCCGGGCATTGCTTATACATACTGAAGTTAATGTTTTCATGCTCTGACCTCCACAGTCCATTAGCATACACAATGCTCCAACTAACAGCTCAGTCAGAGACCACCAACCTCTGCTGGTACCTACTGCCTTCCACACTGTCTGTTTTGAATGTTGTCCCATGAAAATTCTTATCTAAGAATATTAAACCAAAAGAACAAAAACAAAAAAACAAAAAAAGTAGGCCGTAAGACGATATTTGCAGAATAATCCCTACTTTGTAGATAAGTGTGTTCATGAACATGTATGTGCAGAGTTAGACATTTGAAGGAAACACACTGCAATGATGACATCAGTCATCTCAGGTGGCAGCAAGATGCAGGTGCTTATAATTGTCTGCAGGTGTTTCTGTACTGTCCAAATTTTTAAAAATACTTTTTTTCCTTATAATTATCAAAAAGTTTGATGATCTTTACATTATAGAAACAAACTGTTAACTTATTTTAAGACTTGGTGACTAGAACATTGATAAAGTCAACGTGTCGACGTGCTTTAAAATGAATTCACGTGTGAGTGCATTAGGTTCAGTGGGCCTCAAATCCTGAGTTGTCCCCAGCTGAGGCAATGAACACTCAACCATGGTTCTGGGGACAGTTGCGGGGAAACAGGTCGATTAAGTGGCATCTGTCCATTCAGAATGTGTAAAGCTATGAGAGTGTCATGCCCTTCTACTTTTCCCTCTTCTCCAGTTACTTGATTTCATTTCCTTTCTCAGGAACACAGTCTCTGGGAGACTTGTGAAAAGGCCATGATCTCTTTGATCTGATAGGTGAAGTGTATGTAATTCAACACACAAGTTTTGATTTAGTGTTTCTATAAGTAATTCTTTATTCCAAGATGGCTTTCTTCATTTTTATGGCCTTCTACATCTAAAACGCAGTGACTGCCCACCTGGGACCCACTCAAACAACATGAGGAATTATTAGGACTCATTTGAGACCTAAAACTACCTCTGCATCTAAAAGTAATTATATACCTTACCAAGCAGCAGTTGAGCACTCCTGAATGTTTAGGAGCATGTTCACACGTGTTATTTCATATTTACTTCCAAACTAGAACAGGAATTTTGATTATCCCATGTTATAGTGATGAAGTGTCCCAGAGAGACGTGCCCAAAGCCACAGCAAATTTATGGCAGAGCCAGGAGTAGAACTAAAAGCTTCTGTTCTATGGCTTTGATGAATTGGCTTCTTTACTTTGCAGGTATCTCCGACCATATAACTTGAGCAACATCAAAGCATCTACTTTCCAGCACAATGCTAGGACAGAATAGACTCAGACCCTCTGGTTCTTCTTCTTTGTTTTCTTTTTCATTGTTGTTCAGTTATAGTTGTCCCCATTTTCCCCCCGTTACTCTCCCCTGCCCTACCCCCCCACACACTCAATCCTCCCCACCAACATTGTCTTTGTCCATGGGTCCTTTATACATGTTTCTTGACGACCCTTCCCCTTCTTCTCCCTGCCCCCGCACCCCGTTATCCCCTTCCCCCCTCCCCTCTGGTTACTGTCAGTTTATTCTTCATTTCCATGTCTCTGGTTCTGTTTTGCTCACTTGTTTGTTTTGTTGATTAGGTTCTGCTTGTAGATGGGTTCTTTTTATTAGTGTATTGGCGATGACTAAGTCCCAAAGTATTTTATCCAAATTAGAAGCTACCTTGATAAGATTAGATGACTAACTCCTTTCTCTCACCCATATACATTCACATATCAGGAGATGACATTAACTGACCTTATTCCCAAAGGCTCCCTGTACAAGTGGATGTAAAATCCTTGTTTAGTTGAGTTATTTTCCTCACTGAACAGTGCTCCTAAAAAATTGTGTCAAGATAACTATGGCCAATTTCAAAGGTAATGGGGAAAATTAAGCAGATTTTAGCTTAATGAACAAGCATTAAGAAAATGCCATAATTAATGAACATTAAAAGTAGGACTTGATTTGCCCTGACTGGTGTGGCTCAGTTGGTCAGGTGCCGTTCTGCTAAGCAAAAGGACACCAGTTGGATTCCCGTTCAGGTCACATGCTTTGTTTGTGGATTCGGTCCGGGTTGGGGAGCGTATGAGAGGCCACCAGTTAGTGTTCCTCTCTCACATCAATGCTTCACTCCCTCTTTTTCTCCCTCCCTTCCCCTCACTCTAAAAAATAAATAATTAAAATCCTTTTTAAAAAAAAGTAGGACTTGCTTTTTAATCTCACCTTGGGCACTTTACTACACTCATTGAGCCTCAGTCTTCCCAGCAAAATGAGGGGGTCAAGTTTTATTTCTAAAATCACGTTAAGCACAAAAATTCTGTGGTCTGTGTTTCTCTTTCCACTTTACAGATTACTCCATAAATATGCAAGTGCCTACTGTGCACCTGGGGCTGGTTATACAGTTCTAAGTGTATGCTTTTGTGTAATAGTGACTGCTACATCATGCTGAGAAAACTGCCATAGTCTAAGAATATTTCTTCTTGCCACTGCTAATGGAACAGCTCTCAGTAAGATTTTTGCATTCGCCATTGCGTTAGCAAATTATATTAACCAATTAGGGGAAGAAGATGGTAGAGTGTCCGTTATATTTAAAATATAGAAATGGTTCTTCTGTTCCCCATAGTTTTTACTTTTTCTTCAGTTTGGTGACTGTGATTACCATTGTAATCATTTAATTTACTCTTCTGGGAACCAAAAATAGCTTGTGGTCTACCATTAAAAAAATCTACCGTTTCTCTTTGGTTCGCATCAGTGAAGACCCTCACTAGGAAGCTCTTAGGTACGGGAAATTCTCCGGGTTGTGAAAAGAGAATCTAATCTGTATCTGAGGCTTTTGTTTGGCAGCAGCCCAGCTCATAATAAAAGTAATGTGAAGACAGCAAGCGCAAGAGATTGTAATTAAAGTAATGCTGGATTTTTGGTTTTGGTTTTATGTTAATGAGTCAATAAAATATAATTGTGGGTGATAGTTAATTTTGTTCTGAAGATGATAAGTTTTTGCTGATTTCTTACTGAAGAAATTTGCTAGCCTCCCCAACCCCGCCCCGCCCCAACATTGTTTCCAGTACTAGCCACACCAGTTTAAGTGTCTTAGGAAAGATCCAACTGCTTATCTATGTGGAGTACAGCTAAGCTGTTTGTGTTCTTTCTCTCAAGTTAGCAGGAGTAACAAAGATATGTTTTGACTTTTTATTATTTATTTGTAAGCAATAAATGTGTTTTAAAAGAAAAAATATGAATTAAAAATTTTTGAAGTCATGTCTTACCACACATGAGACATTTGTTTTCACATCAAAACATTGTGAAATATTATATTCCAAAGCTTTTAAATATCGATATACTGCATATCATGAGAATGTATCAATCCGGCAGTAGCAGTAGCAGTAGTAGCCACCGCAGCCAACGACTACTAAACATTTACTATTTGCCAGGCACAATTCTACTGACATCTGTATTGAGTTTTGCCAACAACCCTGTCAGGTAGGATTTAATTATATTTCTGATTTCATAGGTGGGGAAACTGCGACACAAATAAATTAAATAACTTGCCATCAGTCACACAGCTAAGAAGCTGCAGATACAGACTGGAAACCCGGGCAGTCTGACGTCAGTCAGACCGTAGGCCCCTGTTATCGCTCACTCAGGGGTGTGCATCCTGATGAGCTGCCATGTGAATAAACAGGCCTCAAGGCATTGTCCCCAGGGCTGCGTGGAATTCCATTTTACGGGTATAACAGTTGCTATAGCCAATTTCCTGTTATTGGGCATTTAGGTTGTTTCTCATTTTTCTGCGATGAAGCATTGCTATGATAATCATACCACACTGTATATCGTTGCATATCTGTCTCGTTCTTTCCTTAGAATACACCCCTATAAGTAGAATTCTTAGGTCACATTTTTGTTTTGAGGCTTTTATACAAATTTCCAAATTGGCCTCCAGGAAGATTTTTTTGAACACTTCCATCACATGTAAATTTCCCCATGTCACCAATAATGATTTTTGTTTTCCTAAGTCTTTGTCTCCGTGACTTGGGGAGAATTATATTTATTGTTTTATAAGGTTAAACTGTTTTTTTCCAAATAGTTATTAGACATTTATGTTCATAGATGGGAAAACTTTATTAGTGAATTGTCTGTTATTCTTTTTTTTTTTTTTTTTTGGTAAGGCTGTATCCATTTTTTTAATTAAAAGCACACTGTCATTATATATTAAGGACCTTAAGTTTTTATCATTATGATGCAAATATTTCCCCCCAGAAAATTTACATACAGATATGTTCTTTTTATATGTGAAAGTTCCAAAGAAGAAACTTCAATAAAAAGAAGTTCAGAAACTATATAGCCTGTCCTTAGTAAATACAGTTGAAAATGTCTTTCAGTCAATAATAAATGAAGCAAAATTAAGAGCTTACAAATAGGGAAGTCAGTGTTAATAAGGGTAATTTTTTAAAGTAGTATTGGGCAGTTTTTGGGTTCGCCTCAATAAATGCTTTATTTTCATATGAACTGTAGATCACTTTTGCTTTTTATCTGTAACCTGTCTTTACTAAGATGTTTTTTTCTCTCTATAGATTTTGTAGGAAAGCAAATTCTCAGCTCATTTTCAGAGATTTGACCTATAATGCACTACATCTCAAAGGATGGATTTTTGAAATAGGTTGTAATCATGAGCAATGAAACTGCCAGAGCAGAGGAGATTTAGTAACACAGTCTTTTGATACTTTTTATTGATTGTCCAAGAGAATACAGAATCTCTAGAAATGAATTTTTAAAATTTCCTTCCAAATATAAAGATACTTCATTTAAATTATATTATGAATGTAATGCTTCAAAACCATCTAGGACTTGGTTTGATTTTAAATAACTTAGTTTAAAAAGAAATTTATTGTAAGAAAATCATCTTCAGTGGAGACAAAGACCTTTTTTTCCCTTTCTTCTTTGGCTTGGGAGATGAATATGAGAAATGCTATTTTGGGGACAAGATTCCCAACAGAAGAGAATCTTTTGGCAGTTTTGGCAGAAAACCGACCTCCAGAGGAAAAGGACCTCAGCTTGTTTTAAAGTAGGGTGTGGTGATGAGCTCCAAGCAGAAAGGGTACCCTGATACAAGGGGCGGGTCAGCACCCGACTGGGTGGAAATGCTGCTTTACAGAAACCCCATCGAGCTGATTCATTAGAAATTGACGGCTTTCCTTTCCAGGTTCCCTCCTTCCCCAGTTCTCCAGGGAGGATCAGTTACAGCACCAAGCAAGTGATTCTGTTTTACTCAGGACCACATTGTTCCCTTTAGCCTCCATTACAATAATACTAATTGTAGCAGTAGTAGTAATAAATAAAATATAAATCCTAAAACCCTTTCCCCTTTATTTTCCAGAAAATAAGTCACAGAAACATCTACAACAGTGATTACTGATTAATTTTGGGGGATAATGTCATCTTTAGTTTTAAAATGCTTTGGAATTCTTTTGTGGTACTGTACATATAAAAAATGCTTTTTGCTCTTTATATTTTTAAGGCGAGTGTGGGTATGTATGCATATACATGCTCATGTATTTAGCCTTCATTTTCAAACTGATGTGTTCAGTAGAGGGAATTGTGGTTCGTTTGAATAAATATACTTGGAAAGATGGATGACAAGCCAGCCTTCCTATCCACATGTAATTGCATTTGCAATTATGGGCAACATTGTTGATTTCTTATGGTTGGATATGACATTCATGAAGGTTTAGCGAGGCAATTAGAAAACTCAACTGTTTGACTGAAGCATTTGAGTATCCATTTCTCTTTGATCCCCAATTCCTGACAGTGGAAATGGTGGGTGGAAGAGTGGCAGAGATCCCCATACACATTCCTCGAGAGACAGAGAATAACACTGCTCCAAAGCAAAGTTCCTGTTCTCTCTTATTCAATCAACAAACCTTAACCGAGTAGCTACTATATGCCAGACACAGATTTGTTTTCTGTGTCATTCCTTCATCCAGATCCGCTCCTCCTTGCTGAAGGCCTCCTTTTCGCCACCCTTCCCACTGCAGATACACAGGGTCTTTATGCTGTTGAAAAGCTCTGGATCCTTCCTGCCTGGAAACTCAAGCCCTCTATCTCCTTCCTTGAATATCCTGTTAGGGTGGAGTTTGGTTGTAAAATCCTCTACCCCCCCCCCCCCCCCCCCCCGCCCCTTAAAATAAACGCTAAGATAGAAAAGTATTTCAGAGAAAAAAGAAGAGATTGTATCATGAGTGTTTTCTCATGTTACTTCATGCTTGTAGACATTTTAATGACTCGGTATTATTCTTAACATTCACCCAAAACATGGTTCAAAATTTAGATTTGTTTCCTTAAGTCATCGTTTATGAACATTTGTAAGACCCTTCTGACAAATTGCCAAACCACTTTCAGAGAGTTTGTAGCATCTTACATCCTCATTAAAGGTCTCTTTACTGTTCCAACCATAGCACCCTTACCTTCATTGAATACGGAAAACTTTAAATTTTCACTGATTCTTTTAATATGCATTTTTCTTATTACTACACATACTGGATATTTTCTACATGCTTATTAGACATTTTTTGTTTCTTTTTCCTGAGTGTCTATATATGTGCTTTGTTTATATTTCTATTGGAGTTTTTGTATTTTTCGTTATTCACTTGTGTAAACTTTTTCCATATAAGGACATTAACATTTCGTCTTTAATATTTATTGATCACATTTGGACAAAAATCTCTCCAATTATATTATTTGCAATCATAGTATCACTTAGGTCAAATAACTTGTTTTATTCAATGAGATCAGCTTTATATCATTTTATGTGGAAGGTGGTTTTCAATGTTAGCAAAGAAAATATCTATTCTAGAAATGTATATAAAAGGGAGAGTGTATAAGAGTTAAATTGCAAGGGGCCTTGGTCCTACCAATGCTTCTGTATCAACAGATTCATTTGTATTCCTACTACATTGGGTGCACAGCCCCTCTTGAGTGCTTATTACAAAATTATGAGATCTGTGCCCCGACAAAGCACTTGAGAGGGGCGATGACCTGCTTTGGAGTTTATTGGATTCCAGAAAAAATTCTAGTCATCCCTCATTCCCATACCTCAGTTTCCCACACTTCCGGGGCCCTGAACAGCAACCCTCATGTGTTTTCCTTTTCATTTTAGACAATTCTTCCTCGCTCCAGGAAGATGAAGAGGTAGACATGGAGGCCATCAGCTGGCAGGCCAGCAGTCCAGTCATGAACGGACACCCTGCCACTCCAGTGACCTCTGCTCGTTTCCCCAGCTGGGTCACTTTTGATGACAATGAAGTCAGCTGCCCATTGCCACCCATCACCTCCCCTCTGAAGTCGAACACACCACCTATTGCGTCTGTGATTCCAGATGTACCTTATAACTCAACTGGCTCATTTAAGAAGAGGGAACGTCCCAAGAGCACTTTGATGAACTTCTCCAAGGTTCAGAAGCTGGACGTTTCCTCCTTAAACCATCCTCCTTCCATAGCAGAGGCTCCACCTTGGAGGGCAACCAATCCTTTCCTGAATGAGACCCTCCAGGATGTACAGCCCTCCCCTATCAACCCTTTCAGTGCTTTCTTTGAGGAGCAAGAGAGGCGCTCCCAAAACAATTCCACGTCTAGTACCACAGGCAAAAGCCAAAGGGATTCCCTAATTGTCATCTACCAGGATGCCATCAGTTTTGATGACTCAAGCAAACACCAGTCACACTCTGATGCTGTTGAAAAACTCAAACAACTCCATATTGATGACCCTGATCACTTAGGCAGTGCGACACTGCCTGATGATGACCCAGTAGCCTGGCTTGAACTAGATGACAACCTGCCTGGTTCAGCACTGCCCCAGCCCAGGGATGGATGGCCAATGATGCTAAGGATCCCTGAGAAGAAAAACATCATGTCCTCCAGGCACTGGGGACCCATCTATATCAAACTGACAGGTAGTGGTTACCTGCAGCTGTATTATGAGCAGGGCCTAGAGAAACCATTCCGCGAGTTCAAGCTGGAGAGCTGCCATGAGATTTCAGAACCTCGGCTCCAAAACTATGACGAGAATGGCAGGATCCACAGCTTGCGGATAGACCGTGTCACCTACAAGGAGAAGAAGAAATACCAGCCCAAATCTGCTATTGCCCACACAGCAGAGAGGGAACAAGTGATTAAGCTGGGCACCACTAATTACGATGACTTTCTGAGCTTCATCCGTGCCATTCAGGACTGTCTCATGGATCTGCCCGTGTTGTCAATGGACTTGAGCACAGTTGGCTTGAACTACCTGGAAGAGGAGATTACAGTGGATGTCAGAGATGAATTCTCTGGCCTTGTGCGCAAAGGAGACAACCAGATTCTCCAGCACCACGTCTTGACACGGATCCACATTCTGAGTTTCCTCTCTGGACTTGCAGAGTGTCGCTTAGGCCTCAATGATGTTCTCGTCAAAGGGAACGAAATAGTTTCCCGGCAAGACATCATGCCGACCACCACCACCAAGTGGATCAAGCTTCACAAGTGCCATTTTCATGGGTGTGTGGATGAGGACGTATTCAACAACTCACGAGTTATTCTGTTCAACCCTTTGGACGCATGCCGCTTTGAGCTAATGCGGTTCAGGACGGTATTTGCTGAGAAGACCTTGCCTTTCACGCTCCGGACAGCCGCCAGCATCAACGGGGCCGAGGTGGAGGTGCAGAGCTGGCTGAGGATGTCCACTGGCTTCTCTTCGAACTGCGACCCCCTCACTCAGGTTCCCTGTGAGAACGTGATGGTTCGTTACCCTGTGCCCAGTGAGTGGGTGAAAAACTTCCGCAGGGAAAGTGTCCTGGGGGAAAAGTCTTTGAAAGCCAAAGTGAACCGGGGGGCCAGTTTTGGCTCAACTAGTGCATCTGGCTCTGAGCCTGTCATGAGAGTAACTCTGGGAACTGCCAAGTATGAACATGCCTTCAACTCCATTGTGTGGAGAATAAACCGACTGCCTGACAAAAACTCAGGTAGGTAGAGGTTCCTCGTGTATGAAAACCACTGCATGCTTGCCAACGAGTGGGGTCCAAGTTCCGCATCCTAGTTCCCTGTGAAGTGCTGAGCTTTGATGTGTAACAGGAATGGTGATGGAGGGGGAGTGGGACAAGAAAGGCAAAAATATTTGAGCAAAGTGAGTAACAAGCACAGATGACCCAGTTTACTGCATCTTTTCACCTCCTTAATTATCACACATCTTCCATAAAACTGTGCATTATTCTCAGCCGAGCTGCTGAGCAGCTTTCCAGGGCAGCTTATTAATTTATATTCCTTTCTGACTCATTAAAATATTACCTGTGGTGCTAGAAGCTGTCCATTTCCAGATCCTAGAAGGCTTTTGGGTTCTGAAGAGGTATCTTTTTAACTGTGTCCTGGTGTAGATAAACAGACTGCTTTATTATGGCTAATCATATGACACTTTACAGGTGAGGAGTCTATTTATAATTCCAGCCACCCAGTGAAAAGGTGTGTCCGTCATAACATCTTGAGCTCAGAGTTGGGATTTGGGGATAGAGAAGCGGAGAAATGGCCGCTGATCAGACCGAAGATCCAGCCAGGATAAGCAGGTCCAAAAAGGTGAAATTCTATCAGACAAAAAGTAAAGGAAGGAATGTTTGATTTAAACAAAGAAAGAAGGCCTACCAGCCCTAGCTGGCCTGCTCACGGCTATCAAGGGTGGTTTTGTGCGTGCGTGAGTCCCGAAGGCAGTGGCTTTCCTCATGGCTCCAGACAGATTCGGTGAAGCAGCAAAACTAGGGAGCAGTCAAACGAGCCCTAATAGCCCTGTTTACTAGACTATGTCCGGGTGACCCCAGCAGCAGGCAGCCCATCGTCCTGTGCACTTCTCTTCTTGTTTATAATCAACTTCGCTCATCCGTTAACGAGAGTGAATATCCTAGCCAAGCAAAAAGAAAAAGGTTTGGGAAAGCTCTCGATTGGAATGTCTTTCTCTTATGCAGATTCTCTTCTTTCCATTTTTATCATTAAATCATAACAGTGCGTTCGAAGTCTTCATTTCCCGTTCTCTGTGGACAGGCTGTGTTATCATACTCTGCACATAATCTGATGTGATGGCAGAAGGCAGTAGGATCTGGTCCGCTCTCTAGGCGTTCCAGGCTGTGGACACACACCAGGGCACCCTGTGTCAGACACTGGGCGTAGCAGTGCAAGCTGAAGGGACAATTGGACCTCTGTGTCTGGGGCTGGATTTGCCACCTTCTATTTCTGAACTGACAGGATTTAAAAAACAAAGTCTTTCTGTGCTTGCAAATTCATTTCCCCTGAAAGATCACTGTATTCTCCTGGTGATAGTACTGTGATTTCTACCTCAGCCCCATACAGGGCCCATCTGAATTGATGGAGGAAAGAAGAAACCCTGAATTCTTTGGCACAGTGGCCTTGGGAAGAGACCAAAGTGACAGGGAGAAAATTACTGTTTAACCTGCTAGACACTCAATATGGGAAAAACAAGGCTTCCAGTTTATGTTTATTGGAATTTTTAGCTCTTAAGTGTACTAGGAATGGATTCAGATTACTTTAATTTGGAACTATTGGGTTTTTCAGGGAGAAAAACAAAGGGATGGCTTACCCAAACCTCTTCCTTCTACATATGAGAAAATTAAGGGCCAAGAGGTGACATGACTCATCTGAAGTCACAAAGCCACAACCAGGGGTCTTTTTGCAATACTACAGCTACCTCTTAGTAGATGCCACCAAATGGACATAAACTTGAAATAATTTCCACTGTGGGAACAGAGATTTGCAGTTTTTGCAGTGTGTACATACATCTCTCATTTGTTTCCAACTTTGTTCTCTCAAATATTTAAAAGTGTTATCTGAGGGATGTTTGGTGAGAAGCAGCAAAGACTGACTGGCTACTTCAAGGGAAAACATGTCGTTGAGGGGTATGGGTAGCTCAGAGAATTGAAGGAGGGATAGCTCTTGATAGAAGGAACTATGAGTGTCTCCTGAGGCTGTAGCCATCAGGACAAATCACGAGCCACTTTCTGTCCTTGTGCCACTTGGCTCAAGAGTCAAGGAGGACAGTGCATTTATACTGTCACTGAACTGACATAACAGTGCTGGGGAAGATTATTTCCTGAAAGTGGGGTGGGGAAGAGAGATTGTTATCAGAAGAAAGAGAAATGAATGCAGGACAAGGGAAAGAGAAGGTCTTCAGCAAACACTTCCCTAATGCTTCCCAGCGGGGCAGTGTTCAGCAGGCGGAAGGCCAAGCAAATGCAGCTTATATATTACATATGTATTTCCAGATGACTGAGATCTTATTTGTGAAAGATTTTTGAACTACGGGAAAGCATAAGGATATTCGGGACTGTTTCTCACTTAAATCTCCTGCCCCCTCCCACCCCAATTACTGCTTTTGCTGTCATGGTTATATAGATTTAGTAGCGAAACCTCCCTAGAGGGCTGCTTATAATACTTCTGGCCAGTGGTACATTCCTGTATCAGTTTAGGAAATTGGTAATACCCTTTTCTGGAAACTTGAGATGTATGGGATCAAAATTCCAGTGAGACTGCAGCTTCTTGCCATTGCTGGCGCTTCCTGTGCCCGGCCCCAGGCCTCCCCGTCCGGTGCCAAGAATCTGGGGAACTGGTGATGATCTATTAGTAATTGTCCACACACACACGCACACCCCGTTTTTTGCGCTCTTCTGTCTTAGCCCTCAGACAGCCTTAGAAAAATGCCGTTCATAGATTATTTTTCATAACCCTCACACCTCCATTGACAGTGAAGGAGAACTGAATCTCTGCATACCTATTCCCACCTGCGGTGGCCCTGCACCCCCAGCCCCCAGAAGACAGCAGTCAGCCCACAGGCGGCATGGTCCAGCAGGTCAGCACTCCTGACTTTGCTGGCACCCCAAGCCTGCAGCCACAGCAGGTATGTCCCAATCCCAGCCATCAAGATTGACAAACTGCCATCGGATTCCAACACACTCCCGCCAGCAGGGCCCGGCCCTGTGCAGCCCCCACCTCTCTGCACTCTGTCAGGCCGCCTCCCACCCTAATCCCAAGAGTTTTCCTAACCCTAGAAGGCGTCAGAACAAAGCACCAGTCCGCCTGCCTTCCCAGATCCTGCGCCAGGAAACAAAACATTCTGTCCTGCAGAGGTAGCTTTCTTTGCTGGAATTCCAGTTCTCATTAGACCAGGTGAGGAGAAAACAGTCCCAATATGATCCCCCCCCCTTGTATGGAAGATAGAAATCTGAATTTTAATGTTAAACTTTCTCAGATTCATCAAGGAATGTGACATAATGCATGGGCTCATTCGCTCATTACCATAAATTCAACTGTACTAGCTTTCAAAATCGCACTTTCTATCTGTCCACCACCCTGCACATCCATTGTCCCCATTGCTGGGGATCAAGAAAGAATGTTGCTTTCAAAGAGTCTGCCATGGACACCCTTTGGTAGGGCCCGTTCTGTGGAAAATAATGATTTTTCAGTATTCCAAATGTGTAAATGAGGGTTATTAGATAAAACTGTTCTCCAGGTTGCTATTTAATTAAATTAAGAAACTCCTTTCTATACTTTGTAGTGATTTAAATATATAGCAGTACATTGAGAGAAGTTTAGGACATAATTTAGATCGGTCAGACCTGAGTTTTATTCCTAGTACTACTATTTAATGGGTCTGTGACCTCAGGCAATTACTTAAACCTCTCAGAGAAATCTCATTTTCCTCATCTATAAAATAGGGTTATTTATACCTAACTCATTAAGAATAAAATTAGATAATGCTTTTAAGTGTTTAGCACAGTCTTTGGCCTGTAATAAATGCTTAGTATATGATAGCTATATAATTATATCTGTGGTACACAATTTTCTTTAAATTGAATGGATTCATTTTTAGATATTACAGTTTTTACTATTATATGTATCTTAAATTCCTTTCCTAAAACCAGTGCAAACTTTTCTATTAATTACCTAACGTTTTACTCTTCAGAAATAACCACTGAAATAGCTCACATTTGTGAAACAGAGCAAAACAAGTACTTCACTCTGTAATGTTTTCCTTGGAGAGAGGGTGTGTATGGCCTCACTCTCTGAGATTAAAAACTCCTGCCCAGACCAATAAAGGAAATTGGAATTGTTTATTTGGGAAAACTCAGATAACTAAGGGCTGTTTCAGTTACATAATAAAATCAAAGCCGTGTAACATTGTTTATCTACAGCCAGTTGCTCTATAGGGGTTCTTACAGCTGACTTTCCCTGCAGACCTTGTCACCCTGCAAACCTGGTCTTGAGGTTTGGGAACCAGGAGGTTGTGACTCAGAAGAGCGGTTAAAATGCTGGAGTCAGGCTGCTGGGTTCAGTTCTTAGCTCTGCCACTTTCTAGTGGAATGTAACATTATGACCTCCAGGGATTGTTGCGAAGAGGCTGTGAGAGAATCCTCGGAAGGCGTTTAGTGCAGAACCTGGCCCAGAGCACTCAACACATGCATCCTACTACATCTGATGAATGACGGTGACGACAGAGCTTCAAGAGGGACAGTCACCGAAATCAGCTCTAACTCTTTCCCCTCAAATAGCTAGTAATAATTCTCAAATGGAAATCAAACCTTAAGTATGCCATTCACGTACTGTAGAACGAGCTGTAGATTCACAGAATTAACAGGAAAGGACTGCGCCTGACATTGTCCAGCCCACCCTTTCCTAACCTTCCCAACTCCCCCACTTCATGGATGAGGCTTTGAGGCCTGGCGAGAATACGGGACTTGGGTGCGGGATCTCCGCCACTTCGCAGGAGAGCTGGACGGCAAACGCAAGGACCCGGACGCTTGGTCTGTGTGCCCTCCGGTGCACACTGCGCTTCCCTGATATAAACGTGCCTGTGAGGGCTTCATCATTTACATTCGCCATTCACCCCCCAAACATGCCAAAAACATTTTTTTTTAAGTATGAAATGCTAATTAAGAAAATTAATTTATCATTCAGAGGAAATCGGTGATTGTGCTCCAGGTGGCTGTCACTGACATTTTATTAGGTGCTAAATGCTGATCCCTTTCATTCCTTTCTGCCAGTCTAGGGCCCCATTTCTTAGTAATTGTACTGTGTTCACACCTCACTCTGACCTGAGCAGGCGGAGTGGCCTCTTGTTCCCAGGCCGTGGTCCCACTGCGAGGATGCCAGGCTACTGTAATTAGACAGTGTTATATCCAAGGGTCTGAGGCACATGCGGTGTGATTTCTGCAGAGCCAACTCCTCTGTTCAGCATGGACCCTCCGAAAGACTTCCAGGCCTCCTTTGTTTCTGAGGTGGCTCTTCTTCTACTTTCTTCCCAAAGAGCCTGATCTGTACATTCTTTGCCTTTGTTTCATAGCTTCTGGTCACCCACACTGTTTCTTTTGCCACCTTGAGCTTGGCTCTGACCGGGAAGTGCCTTCCAGATTTGCCAATCATGTGAATGTCGAGTTCAGCATGCCCACAACTTCGGCCTCCAAAGCTGCCGTAAGATCCATCTCTGTGGAAGACAAGACGGACGTCAGGAAGTGGGTCAATTATTCCGCACACTACAGCTACAAGGTAGCCTGGGGAGGCATCTGGCTAATATTCTGAAGTCCATTTGTTCACCCCGTCCCCACCCCTGTCTCGTTCCTTTTAGTATTGCCTGCCCAGGGTGCAAAGTGTTCTCTTAGCGCCTTGGAGGCGGTCCACCTGGGTACACAGCCGTGGGTGAGTCTGCTCTGATTTAAATGAATACTCTCTCTGGCGGGCAAGAGAAAGGTTGGAAAAAATAAAGAAGCTGATGAGAGAGGAGAATATAATGTCTTTCAGTCATCGTAAACAACAACATGCAAAAGGAATGAGGTAAAGGGATTATTATTACTCATAATGTGATTCACGTTGCGGAGCATTGAATTTGGAAATTGAGGGGACTGTCAGGAAAGTGTTGACCCAAAGCGTAGATTTCAGCTACAGGAGTGGAGGAAGTGGGTCTGAGTCAAGTTAGGACAGATCGGACCTGCTCACCGAGCACTAACAGGACAAATCTCAAAAACCAGACCAGCTTCTAGGATGGTAATGGGATCAGGGCTGCGGAAGGAGGGAGCCAGGTTGGACTGTCCGACATGAGTAGTGGTTGTGTCCTGATGAGTGAGAGTACTCAGTAGAGGACATTAAGGGTGGAGAATGGAAGGGTATTGAAAAAGGATTTCGCAAAGCGGTTTAACAGTTTTCTATTCATAATAGTATCCTAGATTTGTAGGGTGATTTATTGTTTTTTTAATTGCTTGCTGGGTTGTGTGATCTACCAGAAAGAACAAATACTCCATCTTGTGGCCAGAAAACCCCCCAGCACTTTCCTCAGATTTGACCCTAGTCTAGCCATTTTAGCCCTTTTCATCTCATTGCACACATAATTACTAAAATTCTGTGACACACCAAAAAATATATTATACTTTTTCCTGATATGACAAAAAAAATAGGTGTAATTTTGATCCTTTCATACTGGACAGCTATTGATGTATAGGCTGTTGTCATTTTTTTATTTGACAATCTAAAGGAAAAGAGGTCAGCATCCCTGACTAGTCAGGCATCGCAGGTTTTAAAAATTCTTGCCACAGCACACATGTTGAAAGTTGCTGCCGCAGTGAACTGTTCTGTCTTGAATTTTTCCCGTCATTCTAAATATGCAAATTGGTGTTGAGGGGAGCAGCTTTACTTAGGAATCTCCCTAGCCTGAAGGATTCCTTGCCTGACTTATAAAAGGCTTCAGTTGAAGTGTGTCACTTTCAAGGCAAGATTAATTTCTAATCCCTTGATAATTACAGCTACAGTATTTTGCAGATGATATGAGTAGAACTGTAAACACTGCAATGCTTAGCTTGGAAACTTTTTAAGGAGATAAAGTAATGGCGAGTGTAAACAGCCAATTGCAAAGGAATTCATTCATTTATAGACCCGTGTGGTCGCCCGCTGTGTGCCTATGTCACTGGGATGCAGTAGTGCACAGGGCCAGCCCCTGTCCTACGGAGCCTATGGTAGGTAGGGTAGAGCTGGGCAAGTGTGTTGCAATGCAAGGTACAGTGGGAATATGCACGGGGGCCACCTAACTCTACCTAAAGAGTCGAGAATAGCTTCACAGGAGAGAGGACCTTTGAGCAACTGTGGAAGGCAAGGAATAAGAATTTTCCAGATGGACCGTGAAGGAGAGGGAATTCCAGACCAAGCAAAGAGCATGTACAGGGAACTGTAATAAACACAGGGCCAGTAGCTCCAGTGTGGCTGAAACCCAAAACATCACGAAATTACGAGGAAATTCCAAAGAAACTAAACTTAGTGAAGTATTTGCTTGTCGTTTATGTATTTCTTGGGGTTGGTTTTCTCTTCTTTCTGACATTTCTCTCCAACTTCTATTCTTGGCAGGTGGAGATGGAGCAAAAAAAGAGTTTGAAACCTGACTTTGAAGGAGATGAAATGGAAAATCCCAAGGAGTGTGGGGTCCAGTGATGAAGCCCTACCGAGGGGCCCTGACTCTAGAGTCACGATAGGATACCATCCTGAATAGCTGAAGTTCAAGTCAGCACCTACTGTGACTACTCCATGTTGGAAACAGTGTGCTGGACCTTCCTGTTTGTAGCTGCCAGTAATGTAACAGGAAGCCCCGCAGCGGTGGCTTTGGAGAGGCTCCGATAGTCCCTGCTGTACCTGGCTCCCCTCACTTTTGGAGCTTATTAATCAAGCCTCCTCATCTCAGCTCTGCTTCTCTCACGGCGCTTGCGTGCGGTTTGTTGAGACTGGGAGAGTCAGGAAAAGAACCTCCCACGTCGGTGTGGTGTTGGCATGATTTCCTTCTGATGTTCTTCTGTTACTTACATGGATTTCTGGAAAATACAATCTTGAGAAGTTAATTAAGAACCCACCTCTGTCACTCCCTCTAGAAATGGTGCGGCAAAGGTACAAAACAAATTTCCACTTTAGGTTTCCTAGTCCTTTCATGGGTGTCTCCATTCTTTAAATATTAACACTATGCAATAGAAGTTTTTGAAGTGTTTCCCTCCTGCCTGGCTCTAGACTGTTTTGATTGAAACACTTTTTCCATCTCTCTGTGAGGTTTCAGTCACAAGGTTTGCCACCCTGCGTTCACAGTAGACAGTGGAAAAAAGGGCATGATAAGATACTTTTTTATTCCGTGATTAGCTCCACATTCTGCAAAGGGAAAGCAAAATTGAGCTTATGTTTCTTCATTCTGGGAAAAGAGACATTAATTGTAAGATTATATTCAATTCAGGAGACAGCTTCAATCTCAGTGAATTCCCTAATCCACACTGAAAAATATAGGCCATTTCTGATTCCTTAAACAAATGGATATACATGTATATTATACCTCAGGCATTTGTCATGGGCATTTGGGAACTCTTTTTATACCTCACGGCCTACAGACAGTGCATGTCTCTGTAACTCAGACTATACAGGAAATGTAGGCCGAAAAGATTGTTCAAAAGTTGTTTCAAAACTAAGCTTGTATGAGCTTTTCCCAGAAATTCAAAGTTTGATAATCACGGTATTGTAATAGATCTAAAAGGCGAAAAATCCTGGGGTATAGATGGTGGGAAAGCCATAATTAAAAAAAAATGTTGGGAACATTAAATCCTGATGCTAAGAGTATGGGACACTCAATTTTCTTTACCTTCATTCATTCCTACTCCCATTCTGTACTTTTGCTTCTTATTTGTATGTTGGTATTTTCTTACCATATAAGAAACTACATTAGTCGCCCCAAAGGGGTTACCTGCTCAACAACTTAAAGGTGGCTTCTAGCTGCCTTACTACATCTTCATGAAGAATAGAATAGGGGGGCAGAGGACACGCTTATCAGATTTATAGATGACACCGAAATAGACATGTATCTAGTCTGTTGACCAGCAGATTCAGGATTAATTTATTCACTGAATGTTCATTGAATTCTCACTATGTACTGACACTAGAATATAGAAACCGTTACAATTTTTTGAAATACCTGAGCATAAGACTGAAACTAAAAATATGAAATTGAATGGGCATTAATGAGAAACTAAATTTTGAGTTTTCGTAAATGCAGCCCTCTATGTACAGCGTGGTATTTGTGGGTGTATGTGTTCACGTGTGTGTATGTGTTGATGGGAAGGGTATTGGAAAGTCCTGGTTTCATAGTAGTGCATGTAGAAATGTTTTCTTATGGAAATAATTCAGTTTTGAATCAGGAGTATATGGTGGCTATTCACAAAGCTATTTCATTCAGCCTGTGTTACAAGAAAACCAGGGAGCTTCACTGGTAAGTCCACATCTAGATGGAGGGTTGGGTTCAATTCTGGGTACCATATTTTAAGAGAGACCTTAATAAATTGATTGTGTCCAGAGGCAGGTGGCCAGGGTTGTGAAGGGTCAGATTATATAAGAAATGGGGGAATAGATCCCCTGAAGAATGGAAGGTGTAGCAGGAAAGGGAGCACAGAAAAGGTGGAAATGATGTAATAGCTGCATTGAGATTTCTGTTGAGGTAGAAAAAGGGAGAGGACTTAGACTTATACTGTGAAGCTTCAAAGGGCAAAAACAGGAACAAAGGGGAACTTTATACATGACACATATTTGCTTCAATGTAAGAGTTTTCGAATAAAAGTTGTTTCAAAGAGCAATGGACTCAGGTAGTAAAATTTCCTGTTGCTGCAAGTGCCCAAACAAAGGTTAAAATAACAACCTATGCCAGATGCTATGAAAGGGACTCTTACATTGGATTTGGGCTGGGTGGCGACCAAGATCCCTTCTACATGTAGGTTTAGTCTCAGTAGTAATAGGACTCTCTAACTCTAGCTGTTTTTTCTTTGATGAGTGGTTTTTCATGCTCTTTGAAATGTAGTGGGGTCCCCCAGAGAGCTTTGTCAAGTGAGGGCTCCCAGGCATTTCCCTTCCGCTCTTGTACTAACTGGCACATGAGATTCCTTACAGAAACATCAAGATGAGTCGAGTTGGCCAGGTGAAGGTCATTTCAGCACCTTCCTTACCCAAAGTTAGCATCCACACCCCTCTCGAGAGCTCTGCCTCACACGTGTATTACATTCTGGACCTTTTATCCTCACTTGGTTAATTTTCGTTGCCTTCAGCCTTTCGGCTGGACTTTTTTTGTTAAACCAAGTGCTGGGAAAATCTCTGCTAGGCTACCTTTACCTACGGCAAACAAATTATTATTAATTTTTAAAAACCTACCACCTTGATTTCATCAAATTTGTTTTCCCTTTACTGTTTTGGAACACTGATTAGAGGTAGCATTTAGGGGTTTGGGAAATACAATACTGTATATTTCCAGACCTAGTGTTTTGCTAATAGCCTACATAGAAAACACAGTTGCAAATTACCTTTTTGATGTGCAGGTTCTAAGTTTGTCACCTGTACCTGGATTGTGAGGGTGTGGTCACAAATAATTCTGTGTTAATATAGTGAAAATATTAAAAGTGAATTCATTTGACCAATACATGGTATTGCTGTTAGAACATAAATTACATGTGACATATCAAGAGCTGTACTATTTTTTTTCTTTTTTTCAGTCTAGTGGCTTGCTTTGCCACTTTATGGTTAAAGAGTAAGAAAAGTACTCATGATATGTCAAACAAGAGAATATGAGGTATTTGGTGGGGGGCCATTAAAAGCCCTGTGCCAAATTTTTTTTCTTTTTAAAATATTTTATTTATTTTATTTTTAGACAGAGGGGAAGGGAGGGAGAAAGAGAGGGAAGGAAACATCAATGTGTGGTTACCTCTCATGTGCCCCCAAGTGGGGACCTGCCCCGCTGCCTAAGCATGTGCCCTGACTGGGGAATTGAACTGATGACCCTTTGGTTTTCAGACCAATGCTCAATCTACTGAGCTATCCAGCCGGGGCAAGCCCGTTCCACTCTTGTAAACATAGTACTAGTTATTCCTTATCAACGTTTTGCCTCTCACTTATATTAAATATCTGGAGAGTTATAATTTTTTGGGTTTTTTTCCCCTTTCTACCTTCCTGCATCATTGGTGGGTTCATAATCCTTGAGAACATTTTTTAATGTAAAATATTGCTTATTTGAAATGAGAGTAATTTCTATTCAAATTCAGTGAGTGGGTGAGGGTGGGAATTCATTTCCCTAGAAATTCACATTCCCAAGAAATGTGATCCATGAAGGTAAGGAATGTATCTTAATCATTGTTTCCAATACTTAGCACAGAGCTTGGAATGTAATAGGTTTCAGCCACTTCAGATCCTTGCTGATAAGACAAACATATATTAATGAAATAAAGGGAAATTATTAGGTGTTTCATAAATGTTTGCTGAATGAATACTTACCCCAAGACTCTAGTTAACTCTTACTTATCATCAAACACTTATATTCAAGCAAGCATGCTTTATTTCCTGGAAGCCTTAAATAATTTTTCTTTTATTCCTGCCTCTACTGTCAACTAATGATGACATCAGCACTTAAGCACTTAATGTGCAGCTGAATTAAAACTATAGTGTACTTTATTCATATTGAATGAAACATTGTTGTGCCCAAAGATACAATAACACAGTCAAGATGATTGATTCTGTTTTGTTCCTGTAAGTCAGACAGATCTGTGAGCCTGAGCGTAGCACATTTCAGTGGTCAGCGAGAGAAGAAAACAGTTGATACAGAGCACAGCCAGTCCTGGTGCACTAGGTCTGTTTCCCCCAACGTTAACCACTGTACCCACCAAGGATATGGTGTATTTCTTTTGTCACCATAGTAAAATAGAGACCTGAGAGAGTAAGGCCGAAACTCGTGAAATGAAATCCTGATTTCAGAGCTACTTTAAGTCTCATAATAAGTTTAGTGGTAGGAAAAGAGAGAATGATCTGAATATTAAATTGATTTGAGTAGGAAGCCCTGCCATCCAGCCTACTTTTAGAAATCCTCTCTGTTGGGAAGGGTAGCTTAGCTCTTCGCCAAATGATGATGGTAAGTACATTCTAGCATATCTAGTGTTTAGGTCATGTTAAGAATGCAGTTTAACAGGAAATTCAGACAAAACCCACAAAAAATATCCTCTAGGAAATGAATCATCTCTAACACTTCACTACCAAGTCCCATCCAAACCATGACAGCTGTCTCTATAAAACCAGTTGTGGCCTTCTCACCAAGTTCTAAAGGTGTTTCCTAAGCATCACCAAGGACTAAGCCCCAGTTCCCTACACATCACCATTTCTTTTTTATGCTCTTTGGAAATGAAACTTGCTTTGGGTATTCTGACTCATATTTATGTATTTAAAGACTTAAAAATGAATGAGATGTATAAGGCAGTCATAAATGTAGAAATAAACGTGTATCTGTAATGTTTTCCTATGTGTTAACTAAAGCAGGAATATGGAATTTTTACATTTCTTCTAGTGTGCCTTATTAGCAAATCCGTTTGAGATTCTTGTTCTTTGTTTTTGTTTTGAGAATTGAAAAAAAATGATATCTCTGAACTTGCAATTCCAGGCCTGTAAAGAAACTATCCGCAGTAATAGGTTCAGTAGTGCCTGAAGAGGGACAGAGAACAATTGTATGTAATGAAAAGCTGTAAAGGAACAGACTAAAAAAAAAAAAATAGAATTTCAATATGAAAAGATATTGATATTGAATATGAATGAGAATATAGAAAGATGACAAACACAGTGCTGGCCATCAAACCTCAAAATACCTGAACTAGAGGCTACCCTCTAAAGGTAAGGAGCTCTAGGAAAAATAACATTGCATAGCAGGAGTCGGTAAACAATAGAATTAATTCAATTCTGCAAGTATTTATCAAGTGTCTACTTGGGTCAAGGTGCTGTGCTGGCAGCCAACTTTCCTTAAGGGAACTAAGGTCCAACACATGAGGACATGAGGATTATTGGTGTAAATTCATTGGTGGGATTAAAACTGGGGTTTCTATGAATCTTTAAAGAACATAGTCATGGAGACAATCACCATGTTAAGTGACTTGTGACTTTCGCAACTGGGCTTCAGTAACCTCAGCCAGAACAGTGAGGGAGCTGGACTGATTGTTCCCTCAGGTCCTTTCGTTTTATGGATTATTTCACACGGTACCCTTTGGTGCCATTTCAGCAATACTTCATGGCAATAGGACTCTTCATATAGTCTTAAGAACCAAGAAATTTAAAAGTTGAAGACTGGGATAATCAGCTGGCCCATCTTTTTCCTTTTCATGCCTCTATCCTTTACCATCTGCCCAGACAACAGAAACACAGGAAACCCTGCAATCCTCTGTTTTGTAGTCGCCTTCAGACACTAGATAAACATGGAGGATCAACAGGATGGTGAAGATCAGTTGGAACACTGCCCTGGAAGTTCCGCTGGAATCAGCCAGCACAGCAGTAGCATGAGCGTGAAGAAGAGCAGAGAGGTCTGCAGACTGGATGTTGGATTTGGGCACCGCTTAAAGTAGAAGGAGGCCTAACCCTCCAATGTGCTGAGGTACATTAGGATGATCAGCGATTTACATAGTATGTCATTTCATACAAAAGACTGCAGAAATTGAGGGAGGAAAAAAATCACGTTAAACATCCTGGGACTGTGGTTATCCAGTTATGGCAAAATGAGATGAGAAAGGGTCGGACCTCCTGATCCACACTGTCTCTTAGTAACGTAAAAATGTAGTTATAAAAAATTTCAAACATGTACAAACTACAAAATAGCATCTCTTTTGTGCTATGTGTTAGTATGACTTTAGTTTCTTATACTCAGAGTTGGTCAAATGTAATGGCTCCATCTGAACTGGACAGAGAAAGAAATTCCATCACCCTCTGCCTCAGAGCAGACTCCCTGTGCTAGTTGGAGATGCCATCACCACACTGAGACTGAAGCCTTAAGAACCACGGATTTCAAGGTCAGCCACCCCACGTGCATCTGGGTAAGCAGACGCATGACTCCTGACAGCAACCTGTTGGACCAAAGTGTTTAAGGGTTTTAGAGTGTGGGGGTGACAAAAGGGGGGATTGTGAACTCCTCTGACCCCAAGCCAATGTTCATTTAACCTTTTTGTCCAACTGCCAACAGAGCCTGGAGAAAATTTTACTGTGTTCAAGAAATTAAACCGATAGTGTTTTATCCAGGGAGTGACAAAAGGGCACCCCGTCTCACCCTCTCCTTTGTGATGTCCATAGTGAATTTCAGTGTGTTAACATGGGTGGACCCAATATCCAATGAATAATTCAGCTGACCCAAGGCTTGTATTTTCCTGCATTCTCATCCATCCTCATTCAATGAAACTTTTTATACTATTGTGATTAATTTTATGTAAAACTGGTTTACTTTTAAAAAAATATACATGCCTATGTAATAAAGTCTACACACTGGCTAACTCTGTAGAGGTGAGAGTTTGTTTTTAATTTTTTTGCTGATTATCATCTGTAATACTCTTTTTTGAACTTTGAAAATGAACTATTAATAAAATTTTTAAGCAAAACCTGTTACTGTTCAAGATTTAATTAGGCTAGGCATAATGAAAAATGTTTATTGAAAAGAAGGTCCCTGACCCAATTAATATGGTTAGTGACCATAAGCTGACAACTTAACAAGTGATCTGCTTAATTATTCTAGTTAAGTTTATCACATATATAATTTAGTCAGTTCAAGGTATATTTATTGCATTCCTATTTCATACCCAATTCTGTGAGAAAACAAGTTAAAATAATACAGTCCTTAGGCTTTCCTTGGTGGTAAGTAAATATACATAGAATGAGTGAGAAATACAGAAGAGCACATAATCAAATAACATTTGCCATGTCGCCAGCATATTATCAGAGGTCAATAAATAACTGTTGGATTCATTGGTGAACCCAAGTGAGTAATGTCAACATAAACTCACATGGGAAATAAATCAATATGGACTAGAATACTTGGGAAGTTTTCACAGGATAGATGGCTTTTCAGTGAGACCTGAAGGTGGGAGTAAAGTGTAGCTCCATGGCAAGAGGAAGGGAGTTCAGAGTTGAGAAGAAGCAGTTATAAAAGTAGTATGTTGGATTACCTGAGGTGAGTAAATGCCCTGAAGCCATTGTAGACTCTTGCCAATAAAGCATTATTCTAAAAAGACTAATCTGATTACAATGTGCTAGGTATTCTGGATTAGGAGAAAGATGAAGGGCAAGGAAAGTAATTTAAAGGTTTTTGGTTTTGTAAACAGGCAAGAAAGAAACACAGCTTTGTGTTTTTAGTTCAAATAGATCATGGACATCTTAATGCAAAAGCCAATACATCTTGCCCTGACCGATGTGGTTCAGTTGGTTAGAGCGTCAACCTGTACACAAAAAGGCTGCAGGTTCGATTCCCAGTCAGCGCGTACACCTAGATTGCTTGAAAAAAAAAACAATACATCTTATCGCAAAATACAATTACCTGGTCAGGGGAGAATCCAGACCAGTTTGGTGTCTCCCTTGCCATGAAGAGACCCCTGTCCTGAACAGAACACACAATTTTATAGCCTAGTCAGTATAAAACGAACTGATATTAGTAACTGATATCAAGTACACAAAAGGGTTAATAGCCAAATAAGACCATAAAACTTTTTAAAGTTGGGATTTCTGAAGAATATTCTGCTCTTTCCCACCGGTCTTCCATTCCTATTGACCAAAAGTCCTCTTAAACAAGTAGTATTAAAACAACTTGTTTAAGTTTTGAAACGATTAGGTCCCACATTGTCACGAGGTGTTAACTTTCTAAGACCCTCCTTTCCTTTAATAGCCAAGTGGAATAACTTACTCAAGTAACTGTTGGAAACCAAGCATGCGCCACTTGGGGGAAGGGAGTTGAGGATGAGAAGAAGCGAAGATGAGAATTTAAATGTCCTCATTGTCATTCCAAGCTCCTCCCAGCTTCTGCATGATTACCTCCAACTAACTCCTCTTTATTCAGCCACACTGGGCAGCTTTATGTTTTCCTACAACAAAATAATATGAACTAACATTTATCCCGTGCTTCTACTTTGGGCGACTACTCAACCACTTATTCCATGTATTTTAGATGTGTTATCTTATTGAATGAAGCCAGCCTCCTTTCTCCATTCTGCAAAGCACTAAGAATTCAAGGCTGGTGGTACAGCTGATATTTATCGAGGGTTAGCAATCAATTGTGAGTATTTAGAGCACGAAACAGGAAAGAACTTAAAGCCAAATGTCAGACATCCTGCTGAAGTTCGTTGCCCACCCTCCCAGTGGAACCTTTATTGAGCATCTTTCTCCCTTGGCTCTGCCTTGAATAATGGAGCCAAAGCCTCAGGTCCTCAAAGTACTGTCTCTCTTGACTGTCGAGAGAAAACTGAAAACTTTTCTTAAAAATCTCTTGTTAAATGGGGATTAAGTTCTAAAAATGCCCATTTTAAAGTAAAGTACACTAAGGCATAAGTCTTCTTTAATAAAAGTTGCTCTATGATCCTCAGTTTTTCAATTTCCTCACTGAGGACTCTGACACAGCCACCACCACTCAAAATCCCAGCCACCTGAATGGTGTGTTCCAGTTCATGGTCAATGCAAGGAAGTCATTAAAACAAGTCACACCATTATTCCCCGATTTTTACCAACATGAGCTGACTGTTTCAGGCGCGACAGTATCCTTTATCCGCCTCGCAGACCCACTGAGTGGAATGGTAGATTAAATAACTTGAACAGAAGATTCATGAGTCTTCACCATGCTTCACTCTGTTACTGGACAGGGGCCTGGCCCTGAGTGGGTCTGCCTAGGACCAACTGTAGTGTGTGTGTGCTCTTGACTTCATGTAGGAAAGATTTCACAGCCCGAGTCCAGGTGACACTGAGGATACAATTACTAAAGCTGAGGACTGTAAAACAAGCAAGAGTTTAGCATTGAAGAACCAACAGGGGAGCCAAAGTTGGGCTGCTGTAGCTTTCTGGGAAGTCAGAGAAAAGGGGGCTTTAGGGACAGTTTCAGGGGACCTGCTGGGACAAGCTGGCAGCTGCCCATTGCCTACTGTCTTAAAGTTTAGGAGACACGTGCCTGCGAAGAAAGAAGTGGGGGAAGAGGAAGGGAATGGCACAGGTTGCTTCCGAGAGGGAGAGCATGTGCTAGGTCCTTTGTCTTGTGGCTTTTATCTCTCTTGCAGGAGGGACTCTTAGGGGAGGTCTCAGGGGAGGGTTTCAGCAGAATATGCACCAGCTTTCCAGGTGCATGGGGGTGGGGAAGATATTCTTTGGTCTACTATACTGTTTTACTTTTATCTTGAGTCTGTCTGGCTTTTAATGGGGTTTTTGTTATTTGTTCCTCTGACTTCATCTGTCCTTGGGTTTAGCTGGCACAAATGACATTACTTGGGTCTCTGTTCTCTAGTTCCCAGACCAGGAATATTTAAGCTATGTGTTCTTTGGTTGGTTAGGGAGGAGAGGTATGAACTATTTGCTCTCAAGTGTCCTTGGTTAGGGGAGATAAGTTCTTGCAATTCATCAGCTCACTGTAAGTTGCTCAAACTGTTTGACCTTGTTTAATTTTCTTATTCTCAGTTTCCCCATTCCACTTGCCCAGGAATTTTCCTAGTTTCTTACTACATGTCTCAACTGTATTATGCAAAGCAAATTTTAGATCCACTCCATCACATCCTGTCAGGGACCCTAACCCTCTTCCCAAACCAAAAAGTCTATCTTAGATCCTCAAAAAGAACGTACATAAAATCATTTTTTCTTTAGAGGTTTCAAAAGTTACAGATAATATTTTAAGATGGAGTTGAAGTCAAAATACCTGTACTTTTCCTCCCCCAATGCAGTCTGGGCGAAGAGAAGGCAATAGGATAAAATCTATTCTCCACGTGTCAAGGGCAAACCCCAGGGCTTATGACATTTTTTTTCTTCTCTCATCATCACCTTCCTCTTTTCCCTTCTTCTCCCTTCTCTTCCTTCTACTAACAGGCATAAAGTCCTGAGAGCCAAGACTGATCTGGGGGCATGGGCTGAGAAAGACACATAACTCAGAGGCTGAGCAGTTTCCAATTATTTCCTCCCATGTTGGACTCTGAACAAACTACTGTTGCGGATCTCTCGTCTGCTGCTGTTTACACTTGTGAACTGCTTTTAATGTTTTATATTTGTTAGCTATAGCCTCATAAAAAGCAATAGGTTACTAAGAGAATTGGCTTTCTCAGTATGTGGCAAAAATGCACCAAAAGCAATATGAATCAGAAGCACAAACCCACATTCAATTGAATGTGACTGAAATTCACTTTGTATTTTAGTAAAATATTTTGATAATCCCTTGATGTCAATCTCCCCTTCGACCGCTGAGCCTCTGTAGTCTGGAAAATCCACTTTTCTTCCTCTCCGCAACTCAGAGGTTATTGCTGCCAAGAATGCTTCAAGAACATTTAATTCTGACTCGCCAGGCAGTACAAAATCTACCCTCTTTTGTTCTCTTAATATACGTCTAATATGGGAGTGACAGTAGTAGTGAAAAAAAGAGCAGCGCAAAGGGGGAGGACACAAGCACTGGGTGACCAGTCTGAATGGTGGGGCTGAGGAGAAAGAATAAACCATTTAGAAATACCGAACCTGGATGCGGTTATGCTACAAGCCTGCAAGTGGCCTACCAGAAACCCAGTTAAAAAAAAAAACAACACAACTTGCTATTTCTTTTGCTACCAAAATACCAAATAACAAGCTTATAATACCAGTTTACACTCTGAGATTTTTAAATTGTGGATTTAAAGAGTACTCAAGACATCAGTTTAAGGCTCAGATTGGGAAAAGCTAACAAAAAAGTCTATGTGATTTGTCAAGAAAACATATAAAGGAAATAAAACTGTATAACCAAAGAAAAAGGAAGAGCAAATCATCATGACACCCCACAAAGGCGAACACTCTCTTCTAAGTAAATGAATAGACCTGGTTTCAACTCAACATCTATGACCCCCTTGTCACAAAAATTTCAGTGATGGGATTCCTACTCATCGCAGGTAGGCAATGCCTCTTTTTCCAGGAATGTTTCCTTTGGCAAGGCAGCATGATCAAGTGGGAGCTGGAACTTTGAAGCCAAAGTGCTCCTTATCTCTGAAACCCAGAACTAAGTTCTTTGTGCTCTGAGACATTCTCTCTATAAACCATTGCATGCTTCAATAATGGCAAAGTCAATTTGCCTTCCCAGCCCTGGCCCGTCTCTGGAATCCCACCTCAGGGGAGAGTACTAAATATAGCAGTAGCGGTTGTATCCCAAATGTGCTAGATCTTGGCAATAGTATTTTCTTTTTTTATTTAAAAATTTAAATTTTTAAAATAAAAAATTAATTTTAAAAAAGCCCTCCCTCGAGGATATGTTTATTCATTTTAGAGAGAGAAGAAGGGGGAGGGGGAGAGAGAAACATCAATGCAAGAAAACGTCAATTAGTTGCCTCCCACTCACTCACTGACCTGCAATCAAACCCTCAACCCAGGCATGTGCCCCAATCAGGGATTGAACCCACAACCTTTTGATGTATGGGACAATGTTCCAACCAACTGAGCCACCTGGCCAGGACTTGGCAGTAATATTTTTAAGCACCTGTTTCTGATTAGAAGTGTTTCTAATTTGCCCTGGGAGATGTGGAGATAGTACCCCTAAAAGTTGGCCTGTTTGAACAATAAATATCATCTTCGTAGCAATTTTTTGACCCTCCTGCCTAGTCTCGCCTCTTAATATATTTTATTTCTACTCACTGAACATAAGACACAAAATACATTATTTCCTCTTATCAAATACATTTCTGGTGCTTAGCATTTATTCTACAAATCCCTTTGCTAGCTTAATGTGCTTCCCTCTACATTACCCAACAGTAACGCCAATGGCTAGCACTTTGTTAAGTGATTTATATGCATTCATTTAATCCTCACAACAACTTTATCGAGTAGTAGATATGGTGGGGCTAAAAAAAGAAAATTAACACCTTTCCTCCTACCTTCTAAGCTCTTCTAATAATCAAATTAACAGAGACAGATTAACAGGAGAAAATCAAGATTTTAATACACACACATGGGTAATTCACATAAGCATGAAGTTCCAAAGACCATGAGGCAGCACAGGGTAAGTAAGACATTTTGGGCAAAGAAGAAAGGAGGGGGGATGGAGTCTTAGGTTTCAGAAGTGAGAATAGGTGATTTACAGGTAATTGAGGAAGAATGGAATACATATGGCAGGCAAATTCTCGAAAGACATCTCAGAAACAGTGGGGCACTGGGGGTGTCAAGCAGACCAGCCCCTACCTGAAGCCCTCTATTTACCATGCTTAAATTAGGCAAAGACAAACATCCTAAGATTTCCTTCCTGAAGTAGGTTTTTCTACCTGAATCCCTTGGGCAGGAAGAAGGGGAAGGTCAAAGTTTCCTTCTGAGTCCTGTTTCTTACTAAACAGCTGACAATCACTATCCCAAAAAGGCAGCTTCAGGGTGTCAAAACTTTGGTTCCCTTCATATTATTACTGCCCTCATTTTACAGGTAAGAAAACCAAGCACAGAGGCCATTTACATCGTCCAAGATTTATAAAGCCAATAGGTGGTAGAACATGTCTATCTCCAGCGTCCAACCTCTTATCTGTGCTACTCTGCCACCTACAGGAGGGCTGTGAGTGGGTCAACTCAGTGACAGCAATGACTAACATATCATCCAACTACTGTTTTCTTCAGGGATAGTTGTGACTCAATAGAGTAGTCATTCAAGAAGCATTTTGAAGCATCCGCTCTGTGTTCTATCAGGGTCAAAGGATACAGAGGTAACAGGTGTGGTCCAGCCCTCCAGAAATACTCAGTTCAGGAGATGGTTTTGATAGCAAATGCACCATCAGGGCCAAGGGCAGCACCTTTGACACTTTTATAATATTTTAATCACAAAAGGGCCCCCAACTTTCTGAGCTGACAAAGCCTTGCATCAGAGCATAGAGGATATTGCAAGTAGAACACTGGATTTCACTGTATGTCCTCAGAAGAGTCCTTTCATGCAATGTAAAAACTACACAACAGAATGTGCATCCTCACTTCTAGAGAGAGAAGAAGGCAGGGGAGAGAGAAATATCAATGCAAGAAAACATCAATTGGTTGCCTCCCACTCACTCACTGACCTGGAATCAAACCCTCAACCCAGGCACGTGCCCCGATCAGGGATCGAACCCGCAGCCTTTTGACATATGGGACAATGTACCAACCAACTGAACCACCTGGCCCAGGCTTGGCACTAATATTTTCAAGCACCTTGGCAGCAATATTTTCAGTTCTAGAGCTGGTACCCAGATTATGAGCTTGTGGAGATATATTGTTCGAAGGTAAACATGAGATTATTTGAAGTCTAGAATGTAAAAAACATAAATGCATGTGTAAGGAAATATAGGAGTAGTAACTGAATGTTTTAATTTTTCATTCTAATCCCCGTATCAGTAAAAGGGAGGAAAAGAGGTAAGCTGGCAGGAAACAAGAAAGATGTGCAAAGGACTTGAAGGGGAAAAAGAGGAGCAAAAAATGGAAAGCCAGGACCATTGAAGAGGGGGTGGTTGAAGGACTTACAGAAAAAGAGCACATCCTTAATCGTGAAACTTTAGGAAAAGGTGATATGAATATTTTAAACATGCCCATGCAGAAATGTCCCTAAGAATGGCTTTTGGAGGCTGTGCCACATTTACATAAGCTATGCAGCAATGTAGTTGTAACAAGAAATAATTCACATGCGCTTAAAAAGTTGTATTTGTCTTGAGACCAGAGAATATTCTTGTCCACTTCCTGATATTATCATATTAACAAAAAACAACAAACATTTAGGGAATTCTTAGGATTGGCAAATAATTGGTTCTAGCTAAATATATTAAAACTTTAAAATATCATAATTCTTGCCCTAAATAATTATAAGAAGATATAAACATTAAGATCTTTACATTATAAATAACATAAGATAATGAATAATGCAAGGTATATATACACAACGAGTGCTAAATAAGTGGTACTGACATAATAAATTTTAGAAGTCCAGGCAGGAAATCAAATGAGCTGTTGCAATAAGAAGATTTGGAGAAGGGATGTATTTTGAGTGAGCTCTTGAGAGAAAGCGCACCACTTCAAAAGGCAAAGCCATGCCTGCCGAGGAGGGCCAGTGCATGCCAACCAAGCAGGGGCAACGCCATCATGGCAGTGAAGTAGGCAGAAGTATGTGTAAATGGTGGATTTAGACACAATCGGTACATCTATTTGATGAAAATACAGAAGTAATAAAAATGGCTATGGCAGACATTTCCCCAAATAAATGCAATGAACAGCAACACTTCCAGTCCCAGAGGCTCTTCTAGTCCCCATCAAGTGGTTGAATCTATTTCTCCACCCCTTGATTCTGGGGTTTGAACGGTAGACTCATGACTGCTCCCACCAACAGAGGACCCTGGAAGGGATACTATGTGACATCCAAGGTGAGATCATAAAAGGATACAACTTCTGCCTTACTCTCTTTTAATTCACTCACCTTTGGACCCTGGCTACCATGTAGTGAGGGAGCCTGGGCAGTATAGAGAGACCACATGTAGGTGTTCCAGTCGACAGTTCCAGCTAAGGTCTCTGCTGACAACTGGAATCAACCAAGACACATATATGCACGAAGATTCAGATGATTCCAGCCCTCAGACATTGAGCCTCCCAACTTGGGTACCAGATGACACAGAGAGGAGACAAGTCGCCCCTGCTGTACTGTGTCCATATTCCTGATCCTCATAACCTTGAGTACAAAAAGTGATTGTTTCAGGTAGTGTGAATGGAGAGACAGGAATATGAGTTTCATTTTGTAAAAAAAGATTTTATTTACTTTTAGAAAGAGGGGAAGGGAGGGAGAAAGAGAGGGAGAGAAACAGCAATGTGCACGAGATACATCAATAGGTTGCCTTTTCCACACCCCCAGATGGGAACCTGGCCCGGGATCCAGGCATGTGCCCTGTCTGGGAATTGAATCGGCAACCTTTCAGTTAGCAGGCCAGTACTCAGTCCACTGAGTCACACCAGGCAGGGCATGGGTTTCATTTTTATTTTACATATTTATATTTGATGGCTTTTGGTAATTTAACTTTTCTTATTTTGTTGCCCCCCCAATAAAATATTTTTAAAATGTCGTGATTAATTAAGGCTAAAATTAAGCAGGCTAAATATAGGACTTACATACTGAGATTTGGAAAATGGTCTGTATTTGATAATTATTATTCAATCACAATTTTAGAAAATCAGACAGATATTCTGATTTGATTTTTTAACCCAATACTGAAAGGATGAAAATACATTAAGGTCACTGAAAAGAGGCTATGTTTGGTGTTCTGTAAATATTGTATTAAAAAAAAAAAAGGAAGAAAGGGAGACAACGAGAAGAGAAAAGAAGAAAAGTAAGTTAAGGGGAAAAGGCGGAGAGTTAGAAAGAAGAGATTTGGACTTGACTGTGTTGTTTGCTAAAATGAGAATTAAGAAGCAAATATGTAATAAATTCTAACCTATGAAAATAATACCATCGTTAGTAACAAATATCACTCAGGGGGCTGTGGCATATATGAAGAAGAAATCAAACACCACTCTAGGGATTGTGGTATCCTAGCCCTGTGTCCTCTCTGGGGTCAGGTGCATTTTGCCATCATGTGGCCAAATAATGGCACTGATTTTTATCACACTCGACAACATATCTGAAGGCTGGAAATCTATCATATTAATTTAAGATTTATTGAGGAGTGGTAATGCATTCTACACTTGGCAAATGAATGATTATATCTCTTGACTAGAAATTTATATAAAGCCTCTAGTATTAAACTATCTGAATTGATAATTTTCAACTGATATAGAAACAGAAATCAGTTATTCAAAGAAATTGGTAAAAATTTACTAATCTAAGTGTAGTACGTATTTTATCTCAA
Organism: Mormoops blainvillei; assembly: GCA_004026545.1. Taxonomy (NCBI): domain Eukaryota; kingdom Metazoa; phylum Chordata; class Mammalia; order Chiroptera; family Mormoopidae; genus Mormoops; species Mormoops blainvillei. Next base: position 59,722 of record PVJD01002473.1, on the reverse strand, counting down.
ACTTGGAATTTCTTTCTTCTTTGATTCTAATTTTACAGATGGAAAAAAATTACACATCCAAAAGATAGACGTGGGTTTTCTTGAATGGTGAAATCTGTTTAGAACTGTGTTCTGATCCCTAATATTTACTCCACTCAACTGCTCAACATGATCTAGACAAAGACAAAATAGAAACCCATTTAATTTTCCATACCATCAATATTATTATTGTTATGACCTCTAATATATACTGAGAACCTACTTTTTCCCAATCACTATATGGAGAGGCTTTACATGGATTATCTCTTAATTCTAACACAACTCTCTAAGAGAGGTAATATTACTAGTTGCCATTTTAAAGATGAAGTAACTTGCCCAGGGTCAAAGCAAAAACAGGCTTCTTGGTCTATCTGACTCCAAGCTCATGCTCTTGGATACTTGCTATACCACTATATCTGTCCATGTACACTGCCTCTTTCTAATGTAGTTGCAGTGACATTGACAGAGGCCCAATGTAATTATTTTTTTCTATCTACATAATGAGAGTTATACCACTGACCCACTGGGTAAAGTAAAAAGATTATTGTTCTACCTCTCCAATGTTCTACTGCTAAAAATGGTCATCCTTAATTTTCTTGTTTTACAAAAGCATTTAAAATATATTGTAGTTATAAAGCCAGACACATATGTTTTGATTATAGAGGATTTGCCAGAAATGGCTGTTCTTGCCAAATTCAATAACTGAGTGAGTGTTATTTGGAATGGGAAATAGATTATTTTCATCTGATGTAGAAACAGAGAAATCAGTTATTGACATGATTTAGTAAGTGTTTTTGATGATTTTATGAAGGCGATTATATTTAATCAGAACAAAGTCTTGGTTTCAGGTCTCAATTTTGTACATGATATAGAGAGTTTCTTCTCGCAAATGAAGTTTAACACATGATATAATTAAAATACATTTGACAAACTTAAGGAGCAACATAATTTGATTCAAACCTTCACTTTATCCTGGGTTGATAGCTTCTTATTTCTAAGACAGGTGGAAAGATACCTGAACCTCTCAAATCTCACAAATAGCAATAAGACTTTGGGCAAGTCACCGCTTAAACTGAGTGTCAGTTTTCTATCCATAAGAAAGGAATAATATTACTTAATCTCATTTGAGTGTTATAAGCTTCAAAGGAGATACCATGTGATTAAAGCTTTAAAGTAAATCTACTACTACTATTATTATTATTATTATTATTATTATTTCTCAATGTGACAGGTAATACAAAATGGCAAATTACTCATTTTTTTTACTAGTAACAGTATGGTTTAGTAAGTGTGTCTTAGTACAGGCACTGGGGCTTGCCCATGGTGCTCTTGATGTACAAAGCTTGGACTATTCTGCCAGTTCTTTTTGAACAGTGACACCAGGAAATTGACAGCTAAGTGGATATTGTACACAAGCTCATCATCTGTCACCTTCACATGGCCAACAGCCACCAGACATAGCACCTTCTTCATCTGGCACTTGATCATGGATTTCACTTCATGGACCTTGGCCGCCATGATTTCACTGTGGGTCAGTGAGGAAGGGAACTTGCCAGCCTTATGCAGGCGGGGTCCAGGATTCATGGGATCTGCTTGATGAGAGACTCTGAAGTGAAAAAGGCATCATACTTCTCGGTCAGCTTCCTGACCAGTTTCTTATTCTTGTGGAATTTCTTCAGCGCCTTGATGTCCACATTGGGCCTCAAGGCGCTGCCCCACGTGGTGACCAACCTGTTGGCATCTCTGGGCCACACCGGAAGAAGAAAAGTTGTCTCGGGTCACCTATTAAGTACACAAACATGAACAAAAACCGATGAGCAAAAAAGAGGTTTTAAGTACATTTACGATTTTGTGTGGGGCCACATTCATAGCCATCCTGGGCTGCTTGCAGCCAGTGAGCCATGGGTTGGACACCCCTGAGGGATATTCACATCCTTGACCTCCTGACAGTACTGCTGGTCCCCCAGGACACAGATGGAGAACTTGGGGTGGAGGGTGGACTTAAGCTCCTCTCTCTCTCTCTCCCTCCTTTCCCCTCTCTCTAAAAATAAATAATTAAAACCTTAAAAAAATTTATTGATTGATTTTAGAGAGAGAGAGAATTATCAATTTGTTGTTCCATCTATCTGTGCATTCCCTGGTTCATTCTCATGTGTGCCCTGACCAGGGACGGAACCACAGCCTTGGTGTATGGGGATGACGGCTCCGACCAACTTAGCAACCCAGCCAGGGCTAAAGATCCATTCTTTTTGCCTACTGGATCTTTCATTAACTTGAAGAACCATCCTACACCATTAATCCAGAGCCTCGTTCTCAAGAAAGTGTTTGAACTGTACCCCTTGATTTTCTCACAGAAACCCTTATTTAAACAAAGACTCGCCCCTGGTTTTTATGCAGATTCCTTACTTCCATTCTGGTCTAGAAATCTGTAATAATGTTTCTGCCACCTCACTTTTTATAATCTCTAGTGTATCTACTACCAGTGGAAGGTAGGTTCTGGAGAAGAAATGAAATTAGCCCATCTAGTTCCAGTTTCAGTAATAATTCTCTAAGTTATAGTTTGTAGATTAACAACAGATAACAATATATTTTCTATGATGTATTTTATTAGAAAGTTGTCTATGTAGAATTACCTGTCATATCAGAAAAGTCTATCAAGTTGAAAGCATATGAGTAAGAAGGTAAAGTTGGCAGGTAAATCAAAGATAATTTGACCATTAGAATACTTTAATAATATTCTGACCAAGTCTGAACCAGCACTTTAATTGTCACCATTTTTAACTGTCCCAAATCACAGCTGTTCAACTTGTGAATCAAGATAAGGCATATGTAGCTGAGAGCCAAGAGTGAGAGAAAGGGAACTCATGTAATTAAACACCTTGTTTAATAGTAATTACATTTATAACACAATACCAGGCCTTCTTGGAAATACCAACTGCCTACAACTAGAAAACAAGCTGTGTCGATAAAGAATCATTACTGATTCTAAAATAAGACTTCATTGGGTTAATTCTTAAATTTTTAATGAAAAATTTTGTTTAATTCAATAACTTTAATTTCATCAAATATCCAGTAAGTGTTCCAATTTCTAATTGTCATCTTTTTTTACAGTTTATTTGAATTAGGATCCAAATAAGTTCCCCACATTGTGATTGACTGATAGGTTCCTCAAGTGACTTTTAATCTGTAGATTCTCTCTCTCCAAATTTATGTGTTAAAGAAATTAGATCCTGGGGACTTCTGGTTAAGATGGTGGCATAGGCAGACATGGCTTGCCTGTTCACACAACCATAACAAAATTGCAACTAAAATATAAAGCAACCATCATTCAGAACCAACAGAATTCAAATTGAGTATAAGTCTGACAACTACGGAATTAAAGCAGCCACATCCATCCAGGCTGGTAGGAGGGATGCAGACACAGGACAGGCTGGTCCCACATCCACGTGTGGTGGATAAAAATTCAGGAGGGACATCTTGTGAGCCAGGAGTCCCATCCCCACACAAGACCCTCCAGCCCAGGGTTCCGGTGCCAGGAAGATAAGTCTCCACAACTTCTGGCTGCAAAACCCAGCAGGGTTTGAGTTGGTGGAAGAAACTGCTGGAGCTCCGAGCAGATCCTCTTAAAGAAACCACACAAAGGCTCACATACTCAGACTCACTCCCTGGGCTCCAGCGCCAGGGAGGTAGCTTGAGGGGTACTAGTGGTGTGCAGGGGGAGATTAAAGTGTCTGGCATCAAGGCAAGTAGAGGTCATTGTTCCTTTTCTGGGCCCTCCCTCACAGAGACAGTAGACTGGTGCTGGATCTAAGATCCATCAGCCTGGCTAACACTGTCTGACCCATCTTGGAGATCCCCAGAGACTCTGCCCCACTCAGCACAGAGGCCCACCCAAGCTGCTTTTCCATATGAATGACTCGTCTTGGCTCATGCTTTATAACCTTCTAAATCCTCTCAAACAGAGACCAGCTGGCCTCAGTGAGCCCCAGGCCCAGAACTAGCAGCCTAAACTCACAGCTTGGCTTTGCTTGGAAGTCTCCAGGCCCAGCACAGGTAGCAGCCAGTCAGACGGCTTTATAACTCAGGCAGGGTGGCCCTGGGCAAAACACAAGTAGGGGCTGATCCTGGCCTGTACCACCCAGCAAAACCCAGGGCCAGTACACACACTGGACATCTACAGACCACATCAGAGCACTGCAGCTGATCCTCTATGGAGGGTGGAGGTTAGTGGCAAGTGGTCACAGCCAATCCTTGCATCTGACTGGCCTGGGTAAATCCCTCCCAGTGATCTGCCAACAGCAACCAAGGCTCAACTACAAGAGGAGGGTGTACTCAACCTATAGGAAGGACATACCTCAAGTACCCAGCTTGGGTGGTGGGGGAGGCTGTGCCACTGGATCCTGCAGGACACCTACTACATTGGGCCACTCTACCACGACGCAGAGTCAAAGCAACTCTATTGAATACATAGAAACGAACACAGGGAGGCTGCCAAAATGAGGAGACAAAGAAACATGACCCAAATGACAGACCAAAACTCCAGAAAAAGAGCTAAACGAAATGGAGATAAGCAATTTATCAGATGCAGAGTTCAAAACACTGGTTATAAGAATGCTCAAGGAATGTAGTGAGGACCTCAACAGCATAAAAAAAGATCCAGTCAGAAATGAAGGATACACTGGTTAAAATAAAGAACAATTTATAGGGAAACAACAGTAGAGTGGATGAAGCTGAGAATCAAATCAATGGTTTGGAACATAAGGAAGCAAAAAACCACCAATCACAACAAGAGGAAGAAAAAAGAATCCAAAAAAAACAAAGACAGTGTAAGCAGCCAGTGGGACAACTTTAAGCAATCCAACATTCACTTCATAGGGGTTTAGAAGGAGAAGAGAAAGAGCGAGAAATTGGAAATCTATTTGAAAAAATAATGAAAGAAAACTTCCTTAATTTGGTGAACGAAATAGACGTGCAAGTCCAGGAAACACAGAGTATCCCAAACAAGAGGGACACAAAGAGGCCCACCCCAAGACACATCAAAATTAAAATGCCAAAGATTAAAGATAAAGAGATGGGAGCCGGGTGTGGGAGAATGGGTGAGAGGTGAAGGGATTAAGAAGCACAAATAGGTAGTTACGGAGTAGCCATCGGGATGTAAAGTACAGTGTAGGAAAAGGAGTAGCCAAAGAAATTACACACATGACCTGTGGATATGAACAAGGGTGTGGAGATTGCCTGAGGGAGTAGCAGGTGCTGAGTGGAGGGGAGCAAATGGGGAAAAATCAGGACCCCTTTATAATTTATAATTATAAATTATAATTATAATTTAATTATAATTAAATTAAAATATAATTTAAAAGAAAAGAAATTGGATCCTTTGTCCTACAGCTTCCCAGGTTCTGGATTTTGTTGATTGCATTCTTGATATGTAGCTTACCATGTCCCTGTATCCCCTGTTTTTTATAAGTTGTTAGTTGGATCTAGAACTTTGATCACATTCAGGGTTTATATTTTTGGGTAGTGGGAGTGGGAGTAAGACTAGCTTATGGGTGGTAGCACGTTCTTCGTCAGAAAGCACATGATATTTAGTTGTTTCCCTTTCTGTGATGTTGGCAGATGTCAGTGCTTAACGCCTCCATCTCTTAATTCACTAGAAGTTGCAAAGGTGGTGTCATTTCATTCCTTGTTCACTTATTAGCTGCCATATTTTTCAAAGAGAAACTTTATCTCAGGTATGGTATTAGTTTCCTGAGGCTGTCCTAATAAAAAAACCACAAACTTCAGGACTGAAAAGCAACAGAAATTTATCCTCTCACAGGCTCTAGGGGAGAATCAGTTCTTTGCCTCTTTCATCTTCTCCTGGCTGCTAGCAGTCCTTGTGTCTGCATCGCTCCAGTTTCTACCACTCTATATACATTTCTTCTTCCTCTTCTGTTGTTCACCTCTGTGTGCCCCCTATAAATACAGCTCGCCATTGGATTTTGGGCATGGCAGTGTATATTCCAGGATGATCTCATTGCAAAATCCTTAACTTAATTACACTACCAAAGGCCCTTTTCCCAAATAAGGTGTATTCACAGGTTCAAGGGATTAGGACAGGGACATATCTTTTGGGGGCCATCATTCAACTCAGTACATCTACTATTTGGTACTTGATGGTACAGTTCATGTAGGAAAGGCTGAATAAATGCTTATTTTTCTTTATTTACCAATCTTCAAAATATGAGTTGTTTCCTTAGTGTCCTCCAATGGTGACCAATTAGAATTTTCATGTTTTGTTTTTAGCAGCATTATGAATTGATTTAAATATTTGATGTGGTTCAACTTGCTGCAAGTACTATCTTATTGACATTCAAAAGTATCTCACCTTTGGCCAGTAGGACTTTCTTCATGTTGGTTCCTAAATTCTTTTGATGTGATGCTAGTAGTTTTGCCATTTTTTGTTATGGGTTGAATTGTATCCTCCTAAAAAGATATGTTAAAATCCTAACCACAGTCCTTCAGAAAAATAACTGTATTTGGAAATACGGTCTTTATAGAGGCAATCAGTTTAAAATGAGGTTATCAAGGTAAGCCTGAATCCATTATGACTAGTATCTTTATAAAAACGGGAAATTTGTACACAGGCAGATATGCACCGAGGGAAAACAATGTAAAGACACATGGAGAATGCTATGCAAATATGGAGGCAGAGACTGGTGTGATACGACCCCAAGCCAAGGAGAGCCAAAGATTGCTGGCCACCAGCAGCAGCTGATGAAAAAAAGGCAAGGAAGAATCGATCCAGAGTGTCAGACAGAGTACAGCCCTGCTGACACCTTGATTTCAGACTTCTGGCTTCCAGAACTGTGAGGAAATTACATTTCAGTTGTTTTAAGTCACCCAGTTTGTTACAATAGCCCTAGGAAACTAATATGCCTCCTTTGCTATCCATATGAAAAGATATTCTAGATTCATTTTGTGTTCGGTTGGGCAATGATTGGAAATTTTATTTGGTTTAAACCGATATTATTTTGGTATGAGTACTTAAGTCAGCAAAATCTCCAAGGAGCCCTGATTTTTTTTAGTGAAAAATGTTTTTTAAAATCATAATCTGGGAGCTAGAGGTGCTCATGGATACTGGGGCTTGCTGTATTTAGGCTTTTTCAGAGGCTTGTATATTTTATAAGCTAAAATATACTGAGTTTGGGGTTTTGTTGTTTTAAGAAAAAAGACATTTCCTGCTCATGACCTGGATTCAGAATAAGACAGTTCTCCAAGGAACACTGGTCTTGAAGAACCATAATCTAGGTACCAGGTATATTCATTGCTAGTAGGTTAGTTATTGTTTCTAGGCCTTTTCAGAGCTGCAGCAGGGAGGGGAATGGAATATAAGACAAAACATATCAAAATACTTGTAATTCAAATTCAGAACTACAAAATTTTTACTTATTCTCTTCTATCTTACATCTATATTTCCTTTCTTCTATATTGGGAATCCAGCTTCTCAAGAATGATAGGGATGATAAAATTAGAATATCATTAATTACTTTCTTTTTAAAAAATTATTTATTTATTTATTTTAGAGAGAGGGGAAGGGAGGGGGAAAGAGAGGGAGAGAATCATTGATGTGAGAGAGAAACATCGGTCGATCCATAGTCTCTCATGCACCCCTAACTGGGGACTTGGCCTGCAACCCCGGCAAGTACCCTGACTGGGAATCAAACCATCATGTTTCTGGTCACGGGCTGGCACTCAATTCATGAGCCACATCAGCCAGGGCTAATTACTCACTTCCTTAACCCACATTTCACATAAAACGAAGAAACAAACAAAGCAGAATATATAAGCAAACATTAACAGCATCAACACAAATACTGAGAACAGTGAAAAATATTTTTCATATAGCTTTTTGTCCTTAGAGAATATCCCCCTACAAATATAAAGTAAAATTACTGTGTTTTAAAGTCATGTGGGAAAGTTCTTCTCCATGGATATTATGGAATATACTGTTAGGTTGATTTGATTCATTTTATTTTCAGTTTTGGAATTTCTTTTTCAAAACATAATTTTGTTTTATAGTTAAGTGAAATATTTGTTTTTAGAATCAAATCTAAAATAATAATAGTTAAGTAAATCTAGCTTCTATTTCTGTCCTGTCACAATATTTTGTATTTATAAGTAACTTTAAAAAAAAAACATATGGTTTATCTTCCCTTTTTATAAAAAAAATGTAAGCAAGGGTACATGTACACATTTTTATAGTTCCCCCTTTTATTAAACAGTAGAATACAAATAACAATTTTCTCTACTTTGCTTTTTTCACTTAACACTATATCCTGAAGATCAGTCACTAGTGGTCTGTATTCCTCACTCCTCGTTGCAGCTGCACAGAACTCCATTGTTTGCAAATACCACAGTTTACTCGGCCAATCTCCTTACATGCACATGTGAGGGATAATTCTATTATTTTAGTGTTACAATTTGTCCCACAATGAATAGCCCTGGGGTATAAATCTGTTCGTATTTTTGCTGCTCTATCTGTGGGACAGAGTCCTAAAACTGGTCTTGCTGAGTCAATGGCTAAAATAAGCAACTTGATAAATGGTTGAATTTGAACTGATAAATCAGCATTCAGCTTAAGAAGTCTTATCTCATGACAGCATATAATTGTTACATTTATATACAAATGTGGTGTACTTACCACTTGAGGTATCAAAATTTGACCAAACTTCTTGTGGATAAATAAATCATCAACCATTGGCATCATTATTAAAATTTAATTACAGGGTTCTACAGAATGAGTTTGAGAGACCTTTTCCCTGTTTTGATGTTGTTGATGCAGGTATTGTATATTTACCATAAATAATAAAAACATCCACCAAATACTTCTTAAAGCACTTTCTGGTAACTTTGATCTTAACAATCATATGTAGTGGTTTTTATTCTATCTTATCAACACAGAGAGGTTTAGTTACTGCAGAAGTTCACACAGCAGAGTAATGTTAGAGTCAAACCTTATTCCACAAAGACTCTGCACTCTAAGGTAATTTATTTTTGCTAAACCACCAGAAACTGGCTTACATTTTGGTATACAGAAAATAATTGCAAGTTAGTTGCTGGTTTAAGACATAGGGGAACAATTTCAAATTATAAGTTAGAAGGGAGGAAGTGAACATTTTGAAAAAATTTTAGAAGTAATTTGTGTGGTCAGCAATTTATTCTTATAAACTGCATCAAAAATTGTTGCATGTAGAAATCAATTTTTTTTGGTAAAGGCCTAAAATTAGGTGAAATCTGAATGTAGTATAATTTTGGAGGGGTAGGACTAAAATACATCAGTACTTTTTATATCTTGAATAAATGTAATTATGTACTACTTCTTTACAGTAGGAACTTCCACCAGGATTAGTAAGTTTGAAACGTTAAGATCTTTTCTCTTTAGTCTTGTATCTTCCAAAAATGCCTAATACTTCTGAGCATATAAAGGGTGCGTGATGCCTAAATATGCCAAGTAATTAGCTTTATTTATTATTTATTTATTATTATTTAAGAATATGGAAGCTGAAGGGAAAATCATATAAGGAGATTTTAGTTTAAGCCAATTTCCATGAGCAGACTTTTTAGATTTGCTCATCTTGGGGGGTGGGGAGGTGTTACATTTAATAACAAAAAAATCACTAGGCAGTCACATCCTTTCCTTGTTATTCATACCATCCACCCCTCAAATCCTCAATGTTGATTCAACAAAGGGGTCAAAAGCAGCCCTTGAGGAACATTATCCCTGAAACATGGATTATGATTCAAAAAGAGATACAAAATTCAGTATGTCTTACATTAAAAACAAACAAACAGATAAAAAAACCGGAGAAAATGTTAGGTTAAAAAAAAGAACAAAACCCACAAAACAAAACCTAAAATATTCTCATAGTTGTCTTGGGAGTAGGTCTTATTCTTCCACATAGAAAATGCCTTCATATCTGTAGTTACATTTTCTTCTTTCTTAGCATTGTTGTTTAATTAGTCATTTGGACAGTAAACCATTTAACTGTTTGGACACGTAAGGTTTGGTGTTTATTTTGTTTACAGTATATTAAAATTGATGCATTTTTTTTCCCCTTTTCTTCATCTATTTGGCAGTTACCCAGTGTTTAGGCTATTAATATTAAAAGAAAGAAGTAACTTTTTATCTGCCAAATGAAAACATTTTGAAGTTTAAAAAAAAAGGGATTCATCACAAAGAAAGAGCACTATTATGTATTTATCTCTTTTAAGTATATGGCTGTTACAAAGCATGAATTCACAAAGGAAAATCCAGTATAAATGTTTTATATAGTACACGGAATTGCCGAACTTAGAAGGGTTAGTCAAGCTTTTGGGCAGAAAGAAGAACAAATTCAGATAAAAACAATTTAAATATGATGCTAAATCCAGTCCTACATGGGAGTTTTCTGTTTACAAAATTTCAGTTTTCTTTATTAAAGGGCTGTAGCCTCCAAGTTATTCAGACCTGTTATTTTGGTGGAAGATCAGAGAATGTCTCCTTCTGAAACTAAATTGGCTAGCACACATATTTTGATTGAAGGCATATTATAGCAAAAGGAGGATTGAAAAACAATGAATCGGAATGGAATCCCTGATGGTTACTTAGATGCCAGGTACACTAGGGAAGATATCTGGGAAAATATTAATCAAGTACAGTACTTAAACAATGTTGCAATTTACAGTGTGTAAAGAGAAAGGCGGACTCAGACAGGACCCCCAGGGAGTCTGAAGGTCTTCAGGAGGACAGGACTGGGTTTTCTGTCTTTTTAAAAAAAGATTTTATTTAATTATTTTTAGAGAGAGGGAAAGAAGGGAAGTTCAATCTGTCACCTCTGGTTTGTGGGATGACACTCAACCCACTGAGCCATGCAGGTCAGGGTTGGGTTTTCTGCTTTTTTAATCCAATAACTACATTCCGTTATTTCTTAGGTCAGACCCAGTCAAAGCACGTCTGTGTCATCAATCCCTGCATGAATAATTCTGTGTACAGTAAATCTCGTATTCTTCCCATGTCCTGTCTGCAGTGGTCTTAATCTTAACTCATGGCAAAAACATTTGACCATTTAGTTAAGAATAGCTAGTGGTAGGAAAGAAAACAAAGTGGAATGTGAGGGATTCCATGTGAAAACAGTTGGTAACATGTATATAAGGAGGTAACAAGAAATCCTCTTAAAATACTGCAGTGAAATTGACTACGGATGATATAACTTTACAGGCTGATGGTTGGTTGAATATTAAATAGATATATCAAGAACACTACGATTTCCTGTGCATTTTTAAGAAGTGCCCCCAAGGAGGCAGCTGTGCAGAGAACTGAGAAGCAACTGAATATTAAGAGTTGAATGGAGGCTCAGATGGCGTTAAAAAAATCTCAAGGTTAATAGATATTAACTATACCTATTCACAAACCTATCCACAACTTCTCATTTTCAGAGTGTTAACTGGCCTTTGATTTCTTGAATCTCTTCCTTCAAGTCCTGGCAGGTTACATCTGCTCTTCTCTTCCAAAAAGGATGTCTGCTATTCTCCAAATCTGGTTTCAGCGGCATAGAACTTTGACATTGTTTTCCTTTGCTTTTGAGGATAAACTTCCTCACTTGTCCAGACTACATTCTGTGTCTTCCGAAATCCCTAAGGACAAGAAAATTAGCTACTATGAACTGTGCTTTCTAAACAGAGCATAATGTTCTGTGTGAAATGTTGACATAAAGGTGGGATTTGCTTGGGCGAAGTAGGTCAAATGCACTCCAATTTACGGACATTTTCTGCCATCTGTCTCGCAGTGAGAGACCATGTAAGTTGATGGGTTGGAGCAAGTATTTCACTTTAGTCGCTACACGTTGGCCATATGGAGTCACAAAATTTCTGGAATATTTCTTAAAAACCAGGAGAAGTTATCGTGCTGTCATAATCCGGTGGTCTGTGTTTTCTTGTCATTTCCACCAGTTAGAGAAATCAGAGAAAGTAGGGGACAGACCTTGGGGGAACTTAAACCTAAAGACTTTTTCAGCTGTACTGGTGCAGACAACTCAGACGACTTCAGGGGTTATTACTTCTGCAATGTGTTAACAGTGCACCTAAATCAGCTTTCATCCTATGTAGGAACACGTACGCAAATTTGCAAGTGAAAGGCCCACACTAGGCGAGAGGTGAGAAAGCTTCAAAGCGCTGAATCCAGACCTACATCCCAGCCTAACGAGATGACTCCGCATTTCAAACTCTACCCTGTGTGCGAGCGCGCCAGAAGCCGGAAGCTGGGCCACGTGACCTATCCTCCGCGGCCATTCCTATAGAGGCAGCCGCCACCGTCTCTTCCACATTTCCTAGCTCCTCCAGCGCGGGAAGGTGCAGAAACGCCTGACAGGGGGCGGCCCTAGCTGCCCTGCACTCGTGTCACCAGAATTCACGCTTTTTCCTGAAGGAGTTTGCAAGCTCCTCATACCAAAGGAGCTGCCGAAGCCTCCAGATTGTGTGCCTACCAAGTGATCACGAGACAAGGCGGGAGGTTGACAGTTGGACTTCAGTACTCCACTCCCCGGACTCCGCCCGCCCAGCACCCTCCACGGCGCGTGACGACGCGGTTCTCGCGGTGTCTCGCGCTCAGCCCCGCCCACCTCTGCCCCCGCCCTTTCCGCCCCTCCCTCCCCCTCCGCCCTGTCTCTCGGCGGCAGCGGCGGCGGCGGCGGCTCGCGCAGCTCGTTGGCTCACTATATAAAGGAAAGAAGCAGGAGGACCGGACGGCTGGAGCTGCAGCCGGTGGCGGCAGCGGCGGTGCGGGGAGCGGCGACTGGTGGTGGTTTGCCTCCTTGGCGCGGGGTGGCGAGCGGGCAACGCCCCCCCCGACCCCCTAAGGGTCGTGGCATTTTTTTTTTTTTAAAGGGCGATTCTCGAGGTTTTTAGCTTCGGGAGGACTGCCCCCTCCTCCTCTCACCGCTCCCCATTACTCCTTCAGAATCCGATTTTGTTTTAAAATTTTCTCCCCCAGTCTTGCGGTGGCTTGCTTGGGTCACCCTCCGGCGTTTTGGGTTTTCTTTTTTTTTTTGGTTTTGTTTTTATCTTGTTTTCTCGGGGTTGCCCCCCTCTTGTTTGTGTTGTGTGTTGGAAATGGCGAACTCGGCAAATACAAACACCGTGGTAAGGACGTGGTTCGGTGGCCGGCGGGGGCTTCGTTCAGGCGGCAGCAACGGCCGGACCGGGCGGGGGCGGGGACGGTGGCGACTCCCGGCCTCGACTCTTCCCCAGCCGCTCGCGCGGCCGCCGCCGCTTCCCGCCTCCCGCCTCGGGCGGAGCGGGCCCGGGCGCCGGGCGGCGGGCGCGGGGGGGCGCCGAGGGCTCGCGGCGGCGGGGAGGGCGGGGGGCGTCGGCGGGGCCTGGGGCTGCCGCGGGGCGGTCCGGGCCGCGGAGGCCGTTGGGCCGGGGCTGAGTGAGCGGCCGCCGCCCCGGCCCCAGACCCCGGCCGCCGGGAGGGAGGGCGGGAGGGGAGCCGCCGCTTCCCCCCGAAGTGGGCCCGGCCGCGCTGGCTCGAGAAGGGCTCCCCGAGCAGACTCAAAACAAAAACCGCGCCTGGGGAATTGGGCGAATTCCCCAAGACCACCGTGATCCACTTTAATGCAGTGGAAGGCTCATGGCTACTTTGGGGGCTACTTTGGGTGTTTCTGGCGATCATGCTTAGGGAGCCTTATGGGGCCATTTTATGTTTAAAAAAAAAAAAAGACTAAGGTTGAAAAGCACTTATCTCGGTTCCTTCCGAATCGGTAAAATGGCGAAGGGGAAGCAAAACCCCCAATCGTATCTCCGACTAGCAAAGCACCAAAGCAAACAAAAAAAAACCTACAGTGGTCAAAGTGCCCCCGCTTTCGCCTTGAAATTTGCCTACTTCTCCCTGTTTGTCCCTTTTTGGTTACTTGCGATCACGTAGGTTTGCAAAAAGCAGTCACATAAATAACCTTTTCAGTCAACAACGCAGTGTGATCACTAGTCCATACCACTCTTATTTTTATTGTGACAATAAAACACGTTTTTGCCCGGTCCCAAATGCCGCAGATAAGCCCGCGGCCGCCCGATTCCGTACCGTTGGCGACTCGGGTCGATCCATCATGGCTGCGGCCGCTTACCCTGCTTTTCAGTCCCTGAGCCTTGTGGTTCTCCTCCCTTTGGCTGCCCTGTTTATATAGAGCCATTGCCGCTCTCTAATATAGACTCTGCCAGGATGGGAAGGTGCTTTTCAGGCCTACGTCACCGCCTCTCCATTTAAACACCAGATCCGGCTTTAAATAGTGAGAGCTGCTGAGAGCAGGGCTGGGAGGTGCGTGCTCCCTAGGCGAGAGGCAGGCGCGTGTAGAGCTCAGTTTATTTCTAGATCCTTTCCTTACACTAATTTCGCACCCAGCGGAGGCTGCTTTCAGAGCCCTAAGTTTTTGTTTTGATGCAGTAGCTGGGATGTTTTGGCTTTGTTAGGAGAAAATAGAATTGCTACCCCTTCTTTATATTTTATTTTTTAAGAAGATTTTTAGCTCATATCTAATTGTCTTTGTATGAGAAGATGTGTACATTATTGTCGGGAATATTAAAAAATGCCTTCTACATTAACTGTTAGCTGCAGAAGACTTGACTTTGATAGTATTTTGTTAACCAAGTGTTCAGGAAATACATTATAAATACAACTTTTAGTTTTTCATTATGCCCTTCTGTAATATCTAAGGCATGAACTTTCCAGATAGATTGTGCCTAAAGCTTCACCATAGTATCTCATGTCCACAGTACATTTATGTATAGGGAAATTGTGAATTAATGAGAGTGAGGAGGCCCTGTAAACTGGATTTTAAAAAATTCTAAGTAGATTGTGTGTTTTTAAAAATTGCATTGGGCATTAATATAATATACAATAAAAAAATCCAATTTCTAATACCTCACTAGGGGACTGACACTTTTGACCCCCTAATTGATCCTTAGATAATGCACTGTGGCCCTTTAAGCTTGGAATATCTGTAATTGAAAACCAGGACAAACATCCTCAATTACTTTGTATTTCATAAAAGGCAGAAACTTTGGCTCAAGTAAAGTTTAGCATTTTAAATACTAATTTGGAAATTACTTATTTCAAATAGTGCCAATGTACCCACACACTTTTAAAAACAAATATTTTGAGGGCTTTTCAGTTTAGGAACAATTCTGCTGAATTATTCTTTATGCATATGCTACATGAAGAATATATGTTTCCCCTTCAATATACATTCCCTCTTCAACTGTAGTACTTATGAATCCACTAGGTGGTCCATTTGTGGGTAACCTCTTAAGTAATTACTTCATAAATATCTTTTTGTAATTTAGTATTTAAATCGCTACAGAAAGAAATCCATTAAGTGGTTAAGTTGTGGGTAACCTCTTGAGTAATTACTGTATACATGTATTTTTGTAATTTAGTATATAAATCGCTACAGATAAGGTGGTACCCATAGTCAGATACACTTTTCTTATGTGTAGAATCAGAATGTTAAAATAAGGAGGCACTGTAGAGATGCAGCTTATACATGAAAAATTGAAAGGTAACAGATGCAGATTTGTTCAATTAAAGTAGATTAATGAGTGGAACAGCAAAGGCAAGAACCCAGATATGGATATGAATTGTTTTTCTGGTTGTAATGGAAAGGAACAAGTAGTTTTCAAAGGCAGAGGTAAGTTGTGTGGAGGAACTTAGTTGTATTTTTGGCTAGGCAGGGACACATTTTCTTAGAGGATTCCCCTGGGATAACAGTGTTGCTGATAGTGATGCTAATGAAACATTTGTTTCTGTTTCAGGTTTGCTTATGAGAGCAAACCATTGGTTTAATTGGGTAGCCAGTAACTTTTACCTTAAGCAAGATATAGACACAAATAATGACAAAGTAGTGAAAGTACAGATTGGGTCACAAAAATAGAAATTAGGTGATTTTGAACTTTTAATAGTCATTGGTTCAGATTATATCAGGCAAATGACGGTAGTATATAAGGTTCTCTAAAGCCTAAGGCTTGGTGACAAGGTTATGAAATATATAGGGGTCAAACCAAATGAGTAATAGGAACCACACATAGCAACCCATAAGCACTGGATCACTTCAGGTGTTTTGCCTTCAACAACATTGGGAATTGTAACTGGAAATCATATGTTCTTGGATGCACAAGAAACTTTTCTGTGTATGAAATGCATTAAATAGTCTTAAAACTTTTAATAAAATAGGCAGTCATCAAATAATTCAGTTTAACTAAGGCAAATGATATTTCCAGGATATCTTTCCAGGTATATCTTTATAACCTTCTAAAATAAGGTGTAGGTAGTTGCAAAAATTACCATTGTTTTATACTGAATTTGTGAAAATGTGTTACACACTTTAATATGTGAAAAATAATCTTTTCCAACAGTCTTTTATTTTTCATTTAAAGCCTAAATTATACAGATCTGTGATCGAAGATGTTATTAATGATGTAAGAGACATCTTTTTGGATGATGGAGTCGATGAACAAGTTCTGATGGAACTAAAAACTGTGAGTTTACCCCCCCTTATTTTTAAAAATATTCTTCATAGTCAGAGGCAAATCCATAATTTTTCCATAGGATGGACATTTGACTTTGTTACAGGAGGAGTATAGCTAAGTGAAGGGTACTGGTTCTAAATCCTAACTCTACCATCATTCTTCTTCTGATCTTAGGCAAACTATATTTCAGTTTCCTTATATGTGAGATGGAAATTAGTAGTACTTGTTGTACAGGTTTGCTTTGAGGATTAAATGTAATAACCATACATAAAGTTTAGCATAGTGATTGGCAATAGCATTAGCTGTTACTAATGGGTAATTAATATTCTACATTTATAGTCTAATTATTTGACATATCTATAAGTTTCCTTTTTTTAAATGGTCTTAGTGTACTGTATTTTAAAAAAGAATTCCATGTTCTTAAGTCTGATTCTTTATATTGGTCAGGTAATGGGGTTTATCATATATTTTACTTTGGGATTATCATATATTTTACTTTGGGAACTAGTTTTCTGTCTTTTGGATTTCCTTGGATTTAAGCAGAAATATTTAGATATTTTTATTTAGGATTTGTGTTTTTTTTGATGGTGTAATGAATCATAAATTGTGGAATATTTTTAACCTTATTACTCAGGACAGTGGCTCTCCATGTATGTTCCTGTGGACCCCTTGGGCTTCCCCAATGACTTTTTCATGTACTGAATATTAAAAAGATGTTTACTTAAGGATCATGATGAGTAAGAGATGCAAGCGTTTGATATTCTATAATGAATGGGTTGCAGACCAGGTTCCCATTTGGGGGCACGTGAGAGGCAACCCATTGATGTCTCTCTCACACATCAGTGTTTCTCTCCCTCTCTTTCCCCCTCCCTTCTCCTCTCTTTAAAGATAAAGAAATAAAATCTTTTTAAAAAATTTAAAAAAATCTTCACTGTAATATCATAAAAGTTCTTTGAGGTCCTCAGTAATTTTTGAAAGTGATAAAGAATCCTGAGATAAAAACAATTTAAAACTGCTGGCTTAGAACTTGGGTACTGAGCTCATTTAGGGCCATGTACAAATAAGTTATTGCAGTTAATGAATGCCAAGGAACCCCTGTTGTCATCTTATTTATCCGTTTAATGGAAATGTGGAGGCTGTAATTTTATAAGCAAATCTCACCTTTATTGTGGTGATGAAATATAGAATGCTTAGGCAACTTATTCCAGGCAATTTCTGTGGAGTTTTCAATAAGAACCTGCCCATGTGAAGAAGGAAAAATATATAGGTTTAAATGAGATGAGGATATATTTATCTTGAGAGAAATGTAATGGTTATTGAAACTGAAGAGTAGGGATCTAACAATGTGAAAGGGTGCCATCTTTTAGATATGAATTGGAAGATGCGCAGTAGAAACAGCTCCAGTAGCATAAAGTATCTCAGGGAAATGAGTAAGAAGAGAATAAGCTTAATTTGATTCCTTTGTGTTACATGGAGTGAATATTTTACAATTTATGTTACTACTCTTACAGTTTTTGACGTTGTCCTTGTTTGTGACCTTATGTAGAAGGTACATCACTTTTAGGTGTAGAAAATCAATTCTAAAGACTTTAATTTACCACAGGTCAAACTAGTGGTCAGCCCAGATTGTTTGTTGTCTGCTTGTGCTTTTCACAAAGTCTGGGGAATGAATTTTCCCTGCTGGTCCCAATGGAATCCAGGCATTTTCTTCAAAGGGAATGAGCTGTCTTTGAGACAGAACAGCTCCACGTACACTTTTTACTACATTTGACTTTAAAAATATATATGTGCAGTTATCTATAGGCATATACACATATGTACAATATGTAGTATATCATATATAAATAACTATGTATGTATTTTGTAGGTTATACACTGATTTTTTGTTTAATGGTTAGTTTTTAATAACACAAATTGTGACTTACTCAACTTTGAATCTCCAGCTTCTTCCACAGTGCCTGGCATATGCGATTGGCATTCAGTAAATATTTAATTCAACTGTTTGATAACAAATGTGACTCCAGAATCTAACTCAACAAAATGGTTTAATATTTTTGTTGTTTTTTAAATGGGGCAACTTTTCTATTCTGGGTTGTAAGTGGATTAAAAATAAAACTGTTAGAATAAAATGAGTTGATATTTTAATTCTCTGCACTAATTTCTTCAGGATCTCATTAGAATTTCCAGAATGTGCCCTAGTTTTTTTTTTTTTAAATTTCATCTTTATTGTAATTTTTCCCATTACCATTTAGTCCTCATATATCCCCTTCCCCCACAGCATTCTCTGCTCTGTTGTCCATGTCCATGAGTCTTTACTCTTTTTTGTTCAATCCCTCTACCCCCTAACTGTCCCTTCCCCCACAAGCTGTCATCTTGCTCTCCCATCTATCAGTCTCTGCTTTCCTTGTTAGTTCAGTTTGTTCATTAGATTCCACATGAGTGAAATCATACGGTATCTGTCTATCTCTGACTGACTTATTTCACTTAGCATAATGTTCTCCAGGTCCATCCATACTGTCTCAAAGGGTGTAAAATTTTCTTCTTTTTTACAACCAAGTAGTATTCCATTGTGTAAATGTCACATAGTTGTTTTATCCGCTCATGTACTGATGGACACTTGGGCTGTTTCCATATCTTGGTGATTATAAATAACTGCTGTAAACATAGATAACGGTGCTTACGTTCTTTCAAATTAGTGTTCCTTCGGAAAAATTCCCAGAAATGGGATCTCTGGGCCAAAAGGCACATCCATTTTTAATTTTCCGAGGTATCTCCATACTGCTTTCCACAGTGGCTGCACCAGACACCATTCCCACCAGTAGTGCAGAAGGGTTCCCCTTTCTCCACATCCTCACCAGTACTTGTTGTTTGTTGATTTATTGATGATAGACATTCTGACAGGTATGAGTTGATACCTCATTGCGGTTTCAGTTTGCATTTCTCTGATGACTAGTGGCGTTGAACACCTTTTCATATGTCTGTTGGCCATCTGTATGTCTTCTTTGGAACAGTTCTAGTCAGGTCCTTTACCCATTTTTTAATTTGTTTTTTTTTTTGGTGTTGAATTTCGGATATTAATTCCTTATTAAATGTATTGGCAAATGTGTTCTTCCATTCTGTGGGTTGTCTTTTAATTTTGTTGATGACTTTCTTTGCTCTGCAAAAACTTTTTAGTTTGATGTAGTCCCATTTGTTTATTTTTTCTTCGCTTCACTTGCCTGGGGTGATATAGCTGATAAAATATTGCCACTGGCAGTGTACGAGATTTTGCTGCTTATGTTTTCTTCTAGGATTTTTGTGGTTTCAGGTCTAACATTTAAGTCTTTGATCCATTTTTAATTTATTCTTGTGTGTGGTGTAAGAAGGTGATCTGGTTTTAACATTTTGACAGCACTATGAGAACTTTTTGTGGTGATGGGAATATTCTATATTTGTGCTCTCCGTAATGGTGGCTGTTAGCCATGTGCAGCTATTTAAGCACTTGAAATGTGGTTAGTGGAACTAAAGTGAATTTTTATTTAATTGTAATGAATTTCAATTTAAATTGTCATGTGTGGTTAGTGGCTACTGGACCCTGCAGGTTTAGACATTCTTGTTAATAAAAACTAACATCAATTTTGTATTTTATGGTTTATAAGGGACTTCGTCATTAGCCCTAGCCCCTCTCTCCGTTTTGGCCATTTTACAGACTTCCGTCAGAAGTGTCCATGTGGCTTTGAACGGTACCGTGGTGAATTCAATTATGAAGTAAAATGAGTAATAATGAGAGTGCGTGTAACTTGAAGTTTATCTAGATAATACAGGGACGGGAGGTAATTAAAAAAATTCAACCTCATTTTCAAGGTTCTCTCTTGAAACACTGTGGGCCTACTTTAATGTGTGAACTATGGGAGATGGACATAAAACATAGTCTTCATTTTCAGTAAATCTTTATTTGAATGTAAATTGTGTTTTGGATTGGTGAGTGACTTTGGGTGGGAGTGGTAGTCTAGAAATCCTGTTTAAAATGAATTATGAAATCATCCTGATTTGTAGGCTGTCAAACCTACCCATAGCCAAACAACAATCTCTATGGGAGATATAAAATAAAGCCTTTCTTCTCAGTAAAACAAAGTGAAAAGAATTTCCTCAATTGCAGACAAATTTGAAACTCAGTTTATCTGCCTCTAGATTGGGTTTCTCAACCTTGGCGCTACTGACATTTTGGACCTGTTAATTGTTTAATGGGAGAGGGCTCTCCTGTTCATTGTAGGATGTTAGCAGCATAACTGGGCTCTGCCCACTAGATGCCAGTAGCTCCCCTCAGTTCTGACAACCAAAAATGTCTCCAGACTTTGCCCAGTGTCCCTGGGGGGTAAAATGACCCCTGACTGAGAACCATTATTCTAAATATACTCTAGTTATATATAAGTACTTGGACCATAGGTTGAATAATCTATTATTGTACTTTATTTGCCTTTGGGAAAAGCTTTGTTCCCAAACATCATTTCTAAGGAGTAAAGAAATGCAGTTCTGTTAATGTTTTACCTAGGAGCTACATGTTTTGTGAAATTAGGAGAATCCTTCAGAATTTCTAACCCAGCATACTGCCAGGAAGCAATTGATCTAATCACATTTTAATAGGACAAAAAATAGAATATACTTTGACAGGGTCATTTAGTAAGTGATATAAAGTTGAACTTAGGCCTTTTGTCACCAGATGGCATATACAATACTTACCAGTAAAAAGAAAGGTACCAGAGTTATGACTAGACCTATCCTGTTTAGCAACAGTACAATTTAGAGGTCGAGACTTGGATCAGAGTTGGGGTTAGGGGGAAGCAAGTGAGAGGTACCTAGGATACAAAATTTAAAGGACCTTCATCCCTCACAGTCCAACTCCAGCCGCAACTGCAAACAATGGAGTCAGACTGCCTGGATTGTATCCCAGCTTTGCGTGCCATTGGCTGTGTTGGGTAACTTACATAACTTCCTGTTCGTTGGGTTCATTTTTCTGTAAAAAGGAGACAACAGTGCCTGTGTTGTAGGACTGTGTGTGTGTGTGTGAAAAATGAGTCTGTACATAAAAGTATTTACAAAGTAAGTATTCAGTATTAGTCTAGCTACTGTGGTATACAGATAGATGCACATCAGAATCATTTGGGAAACAGAAAATGAATTTTCTCCATGTCTAATTTCAGAGGCCTGGCAAAGATTGTTGAAGTAGGGCTTCCCGGAACAATAGCTACTGTATTGGGGAAATGAGTACTGTAAAAATGAGCAAGGAAAAGGGTATGTCCTGTTTCCTAAGCAAAACAAATAAATAACAGTTTAGTATTCTTGGTGGTCTTCAGTCATTTTAATATGATTACTGTTGCCTAAACAGTATTACATTGTTTATTTTAAATAGATAATATTTAAAAAATAGTATATTTTGATAAGATAAAATTATGTAAAATGAAATTGAACTTCAACTGATTTGAACTTTACATTATTTGATATAAGTTTAATGCTAAATATTTGTATGGTACTATTTTTCTATTTTTTACATTACCTAAAACAGTATTAGGTACTTAGTAAATATCAATTCTCAGTGGACTGCTCCAACACCCCTTTCCTTGCCTCCCCCCAAAGCAGTTGAAAATGTGTGGGGCCATGTTTGCTTGTCGTAATGACAAGCAAAAGTGGACACCTTTGGCATTTAGTAGATTAGCACCAGTAATGTGGCATTTTCTCTACATTTCCCAGTGATACTACCCCTGTACAGTAAAGAATTATCTTGCCCCAAATGTCAGTAGCATCTTGTAGAGAAACACTATTTTAGAAAACAATAATTTGTTTTCTTTACTTTGAATTAATATTAAATGTCTGGTAAATTTTTGTCATTTTGTTAACTCCCGAGTAACACATAGTCTCTACCCTGAAGGAGTTTTTTGATAGAGATAGTAGATTTCATGTGAAAAGTATAACTATTTTTAAAAATTAGAAATATCTCTATGGTATAGAGACAGTGTGAGATTTCTTTGAGACTCTGTAACTGTGACATTTGCATTGTTTTTGGAATTATGAGGGAAGACTGCCAGCCATAAGGAGTAGTTTACTAAAGTTCATATAAAAGATATATTCAGGGAACTGCAAGTAATTTGGCACCATTAGGCAATAGAATGCAAATTATAGTAGCACTTGGAGAGTTAATATATACCATGTGGAGCTTGGTCTTTAGAGTGAGAAAGATTTTTCTGGGGTGCTAGTTAAAATGCAGATTTTTGGACTACTTCCAGAGAGTCTGACTTGATAAGGGTACAGTCTGGTATTTTCTTTTTGTTTGCTTGTATTTGCAAAAAAAAAAAAAAAAATCCAAATTGACTTTAATAATCAATTAAAGGGTTGTAATCTGAAGTTTGAAAAGCATAGATTTTAAAGCGGCAGTTCTCACTTTAGTTTGCATCAGAATAACCTAGACAAATTATTAAAAGAGATTCCTGGCTCCACCCCCAGAGTTGCTGATTCAGTATGTCTGGGGTGGCACCTGAGAATTAGTATGTCTATCAAGTTCTCAGGTGCTGTTGGCCCCAGGATTGCATTTTGAGGGTCAAGGATCAACCAGAAGGACAGAGTTTCTCAAGAATGTAGATTCTCTGAGGACAAGGAGTTTTGTTCAGCATGTTCACTGTCTCTTTTCAATGCCACTAACAGTGTCTAGCATGTAGGAGATATTCTGTAATATGACTTGAATGTGGGGAGCTCAGTGAACTCAGTCATTACTGTGTAGTAGTACTACTGGGAGGAAAGGACGTGAACAGGGGCCATAGTAGGAGAGGTAGATTGGAAGGATGCTTTGGAATGGAAATTGACAGTAGTGATGGGGTTTTGAGGTGATGGGGTTCTGACTCAGGTCTTTGACTTGGAAGTATAGGTGAATGGTGGTACCCGGCACTTAGCACACAGTAATGTAATCATTTTGAATTTGCCATTGCCACAGGTGCTTCATGTAATGGGTCATATTGCAGTGGGTAGACCAATTGGAGGTGATAAAACTGAAACATTAAATTTAGAAAATTATGATTTAAAAACCGTTTCTTAAAGCATTAATTTATAGTGCATTTTTTCATCTTGATTTTGGGTTCACAAAAAGGCGAGGTTTTATGGAAGGCGTTAAGTGCCTTTTGGGTACTGTGTGCTGGCCAGGCCAGCGTTAGGCATTTTTGTTCTTTATGTAGGATTAGACAGATGGAAAGTTGGGTTTTCTAACTTGAGGATTGCCTCTATAATGTTTCTCATTGTTCAGATCAAGAGAGGATGTATTTATGTTTTGTATGTTATTTAACTGAAAACATTGGCTGTGGTTGGGTGGGTCAGTTGGTTGGAACATTGTCCTGTACATCAAAAGGTTGCGGGTTCGTTTCTGGTCAGGGCTCAATACCTAGGTTGTGGGCTTGATCCCTGGTTGGGGCACATGCAGGAGGCTGCCAATTGATTGTTCTCTCCCACATCAATGTTTCTCTCTCTCTCTCTCTCTGTCTCTCTCTCTCTCAAATCAATGAATATATTCTCGGATTTAAAAAAAAGTTATGTTAAAAAAAAGTTAGGAAACATTGTATTAAGGAATGACTTCTATAAAAATAGTTAATAATAGATTTGATATAAAGGGGTTTTTATTTACTAAAAATTTCCTGATATGAAAATTGCTTGATAACTAAGGAATTACTATAGAAAGTTTGTTGAAGATTTAAAAAGAAACAAAAAATCCTTCAGTACTCTAAGGTAGCAAGAATGAGGTTTGATACTTAAAAAAAAATAGTTTTTATTACTGCGTACACTTGGGTAAGAATCAGAGATTGGTTGATATTTTTGTGGTTATGTGAGTTTTGAAAATGGATTTTATAATCAGACTAATAAACAAAAT
This sequence comes from Mormoops blainvillei, assembly GCA_004026545.1. NCBI lineage: Eukaryota > Metazoa > Chordata > Mammalia > Chiroptera > Mormoopidae > Mormoops > Mormoops blainvillei. Next base: position 35,283 of record PVJD01002473.1, on the reverse strand, counting down.
GCTAAGTACGTGTGTCCCGAGTTATCTTCCCTGACTTTCACTCAGAAACCTTCAATGTTCTTTGCCTTAGTTGTGGGAGAATAAACTGATGCAGTCGAGGGCAGTGGATGGATTTCACTCTGAAGAGCAGCAGCTCCTACTGCAAGTCCAGCAGCAGCATCAGACCCAGCAGCAGCAGCACCACCACCACCACCACCACCAGCAGGCTCAGCCGCAGCCCGCGGTGCCTCAGCAGGCGCAGACCCAGCAGGTCCTTATCCCCGCAGCGCAGCAAGGTGAGGACTGCGTGTGCTTTCCTGTTCCCAGCATGGGAATGATGTCTGTCATTCCAAAGAAGAGAAATACTCTGAGCTTCTCCTTTCTTTTGGTTGAGGATGGTATATGTGTTTGTATTAGCATATAAATTTGAATAAAATGTGGATTCTATTTGGATAGTAATGATAAACAAGTAATTCACTAATTGAAAACCTAACATATTCAGATATGTCTGTTGATACTTTCTTTTGAGAAGGCTACATAACGATGGCTTTCCTAAAATTAGATCTGTAAAGGTTTTTTATTTGCTAAGGATTTCATTGTTTTATGTAGTAAAATCATTGCTTTTTTTTTTTATGAAACTGATTTGTTCCTTCAGAGACATATACCTTAAACATGGGCGGATTTTTGTAACTATATTTTGGCAATCTGAAATTTCATTCACTAGTAGTTTATGTCATTTTAAATTGAATTAGATTTATTTTAAGTGAAGAGCGGACATATAACATGCCTTTATTTTATTACTTGTTTTGAAAGTAAGAAAAAAACAAGTATTTAAAGACAATGTCCCTACTGCTTTGCACACTGCAAGTCATTTTAAAGATTTCCTTTCATTGAAGCCTTACAAAGGCTTTGTGAAGTAGCTCTTAGAACATTTCAAAGCTGAGGAATATCTGGGCCCTGAAGAGGCTAAGACGTTTGATTGATTACATACAGTAAGTGTTCTTGTCATGACTAGAGTAGTCCTCCCTTTTTAAGCAGTATGGCTTTCCGTGGTTTCAGTTACTTGCGGTCAGCTGTGGTTCAAAAATATTAAATGGAGAAGTCCAGAAATAAATAATCTACAAGTCGTAAATTGTGTGCCAATCTAAGTAGCATGATGAAATGTCAAGTTGTCCAGCGTCATCCTGTCTGGGACCTGAATGCTGTATATGCCGTGTGTGTACAATCTTGGTTGTTAGATTGCATTCCCTGCCAGTAAGGGCGGGCTGCTGTATTCAGTTAAAACCTGCTGGGTGTGTTCGAGATTTGCACATCTTGTTATTTGAGAGGGGGATGAAGGTAAATGAAATAATTATTTTAAGATAACTTTAGTTACCTGTTTGCCTCATTTGAGAGTATGTAAGTGTCAATGCACAGTAGAAATGTCTGTTCGGGTTATTTTACTGTTTATATCAAATAAGATTTCTAATACTTGCTTTTATTCTATACTTTGCATCAAATAATTTTATCCTTTCAATCTGTTTTGATGACTGTTCCTCCTATTGCCTTCAGACCTGGCACTAGGATTTTAGGTCATCATAAATTAAAATTTGATTTTCTTCACTCAGAAAATACTAGGATAATGGGATTATCTGTTTATTTTCTGAAATTTGCGGAATCAAACACTTAGTTCCTTTTACACTTAAGTAATGTTGTCATTATTTTTTATTTGTATCTTAAAAAAATTGATGGAAGTTACTTAAGATTCCAACAAGTACCATAGTAAGAGAGAGGGGCTACAGTATGTAGATTAAAAAATAGTTTTAACTTTTTGAGCTTACTCTTAGTGGGTTAATAACTCATTCCAACAGTAGTAGTATATCAGTAAAGTTGTTAATGCTAAGTTAGCAGGACAGTTTCCAGTTTAAGAATACACAGAAGTGTGTATGTTTAAGTGATAGGTATCTCACTACTTCTTGTTCCCAGGTTCCCTTGAGTCCTTAGTTATCGTTACTCAAATCTTTTTTAAAAATGATGTTTTCCAGTAGAAGGTGGGTATTAATTATCACAGCCATTATTTATCATAGAAGTTTGTAGCATTCTGAGATATCAAATGGTTGAGTGCAATTCAATGCGGAAAATGTGAAAACCATGAAAAAAGTTTGCAGTATTATCTGCCGTTCTTATGATGATAAGATAGTCTCATGTTCCTTGTTTGCATATGTGCTTGTGTTTTTAATAGCTGCAGCGCAACAAGTTATTGTTCCTGATTCTAAGTTGATACAGCATATGAATGCATCAAACATGGTAAGATTCAGAACAAAGTACTATGTTTGGCTCAATTTAGTCTAGCCTAAATTGTGATTATGCCTAGGTCGATCATGTATTAGCAAAGTTTATTCAGGGCATGAGCAAGTAGCTGTTTATTTGTTTTTCCTAAATATTGGATTTAGAAGCAAATCTAAAGTTTAGCTTGATACTTAGATATTGATTCATAAAATTATGCAATTGTCTGGCAAAAATACCAAAAGAATGATGCTTTGTGGGATCCATTTCAGTCTCTGCTATTTTTGGAAAAGAGGACCTACCAAACATATTATAAAAATATAGTTTATTTGCAGAAGATCCTTTAAGATCCATTCATTACAAGAGATAGGAATGCTAAGAATTAAAAACTTTAAAATATTTTTTAAGGTAGTTCAAGATAACCATTTTTAAGATCAAACATTTAAAAATTTTGGCCAAGATTTAACAATAGCATAGCCTAATAAGTTTTATTACAATATATAAATTGCTATTTTAAAATGCATTTTAACCAGTTGCATATATTATATATTAGACTTTAGATATTTCTAAGGGATAGCTACTGAACTTCATAGATAGCAAAGTTTCAAATTTTACTTTGGGAATATACTTCCCATCGAATGTGGTATAGTATAACATGTAACAGTAAAACTGAAAGAACCTCTTCATATTCTTAGAAAATCTTTACCTATATCCTTAAAGATTTAAAAAATAAAAATAAAACAGTAGAATAGTTGTTCTACACTTTCTCATAAATAGCTTTTCTTTGTGCTATTTATATAGACTGTTACTGATGTCTCAGCTCTTGTTCAGTTCAGCCAAATCTTTTATTTAAAGGTATGAATCATTATCTTTAAAAAGACCTTTTAACCTAATGTTAGCGGTGAGACTTATTTTCAGAGCTAGGGTTTTGTTGTTGTTGTTGTTGTTTGTTTTTTGAAATGAAAAAGCAGTGTTTTAAAAAGTCACTTCTATTTGGTGGAGTGATGAGTAGTGAACCTCAAAGCTCATTTGTGATTCATGAGCCAGGTAGGAAGCGGAGCTCACCTTCTAGACTAATACCTTCTTTATGTGTATACCAGCCTTACAAATTCATAACTTGGCGGAATTGCAAATTTTACATGGTAGTAGAAAGTGCAATTTTAAAATTCACAAAAAATCAGGAATCTCTATTTGTACTTTCATTTCATTTTGCTGGAATCAGTTATTTTGTATGAAAATCACAAAATCCCATGGCTAGTGTATGTTTCTCACAAGAGTTTTTATTATTTGAAAAAAGTTTATTTCAAGTCTAAGGCTCCACGTTTCTTTCTAACCTTCATCCTTAAAATTGTAAGTCCCGCTATAGGATTCATGTTGCAGTTGGTAATATTGAGACTGTTTCTTAGAAGAATAACTTGTGTCATTTTAAAACAAAGTTTGGTAAAATCACTTGCAGTAGGCCCATCTAATTTCGAAGAATTTTAAATATTGTGGGAGAGCATATGTTTAAAGAGACCTGGGCAAAAACAATGCCCCATCTCTTACTGATTTGTTAAGTCTCCTTGATTGTAAAGAGCATATGTATTTAACAGATCAGAGGCCAGAAACTTAAATTAATAAACTATATTTGCATTTATGTGTATTTCAACATTTTACTTGATGTTTTTAGTGTTTGCTCCATCTATTTTTACATGTTCTGAAACATAATCTAAGCTCTTTAAAATAAAAATTTGGGTTTTTGTTTTCATGGTTATCTCTAGTTTAAAGATATCCATTAAAACAGTTTTTATTTTTTTTAAATAGCTCTGTATGCTTGGGAATGAATATACATAAAAATCATGTAATTTTATAAGTGTATGGGATAATGATACTAAGTAGAAGGCTATTTCAGGGAACTTAGAAAGCAGTACTTTATGTCAGGGCAGTATCCAAGGTTTTTTAAAAATGAAATAATTGCTCTAATTCATTATTTATGGTGTGACTATTTCATACAAGAAGAAATTTTCAGTGGGCGTTAATGAAAGATGTTTTCTGTATTGTATACTCAGTAAATATTAATAGCAGCTTTAACGTGCAGAGGTGTGTGCAGGTGGTGATTCTGTCATGTGCTGTATAGAAACTACTATGTCGGTTTGCCTGTAAAGGGTGATATGTTCTTATAAAATATGAGTTATAGGCAATTAATATTTCTAAATAGTATTTCCCAATAATAAGAGGTTGTTAATATGTTCTTAAAATGTAGAATACCATTTATTTGCCTATACAGGCTAGATTTATTGGAAATTGAGTAGTTGGGTAATCCGTCTTTCACAGAGAGAGCCTGGAGGGCCATAGCTGGATTCTAGGGACTTGTGGGAATTTAGGCTTAAGATGTCAAAGTTACTTAGGCTCGTCAAGTGGCAACAACAAGCACATTTTCTTGGAAAGTTATACATAGACCCTAGACTAGATAGTAGTTTTCGTTTTCTTTTTTAAAATATTTTTATTTGTTTTTAGAGAGGGGAAGGGAGGGAGAAAGAGAGGGAAACATCAATGTGTGGTTGCCCCTCACGTGCCCCCTACTGGGGACCCAGGCCGCAACCCAGGTGTGTGCCCTGACTGGGAATCAAACCAGTAATCCTTTTGTTCACAGTCTGGCACTCAATCCACTGAGCCACACCAGCCAGGGCCAGATAGTAGTTTTATCATTAACCTACTCGAGTAGATTTTCCAAGTTTTGTTGACTTCTGTGTTAGCATCTCGTAGGCAGTTATATTTATTTCTTGAAGCTTATTCAAATAGAGGCACCCCTAAAAATGTACAGATTAGATTGAGTTACATGAAGGCTCAGTACCTTAATTAAAAAAGATTGATGGGGGAGGGGAGAACTACTTTCATATAATAGTTATAGTGAGCTTCATGGAAATGCGTCGAGCACAGGATAAAAAGCAGTGAGAATGTGGTGATTCTTTTGGAGGGAGGGGAGAAGTCTCCTGGAGCAGTAAATCAAGAATTAATGGATTTAAAGAAATCTAAACTTTTTTTTAACTTTAATGTCAGATATGAACTTTTAAAATGTAAAAATTAAAGTTTGTAAGTTTTAAAAAAATTTTAGTCTTTTAAAATTAAAACTATTAATATATTTTACCTAGATATAACGCCAGTGTTGTCACCTAATGGCATCTTAGAATTGCCAGCCATATTCCAAGTACAGTCTTCTGATACAAATTTTTTATAGATATCTGTTGATTCTAGCATAAGTTAAAAATATTAAAATTTCTAAAAGAACAACATTTTTACTTTTGCCTCAAGTATGTTAATTTAGAATAAAATTTTGGGAGCAAAGAATCAGAGTAGGAAAGGAAATAAGGGAATGGATCTTTCATATGTTGTATAGCATTATTAGTGTGGGCGAGATTTTTTTAGAGCACATTCTCCAGGGAAAAACAAACCAATTATATTATTCATCTTAATTGCTTGAAATAATTAGGTAGGATGTTTAGGCTGGATGGTCTTTATTGTGCTATTTTATAAAATGGGATTTAGTCCCATTGTTAGAACTTTTCACTTTAGTTTATACTAAACAATGAACTTCTAATACTTTTAAAATATGCCAGAGATAAACTGAGACCCTCTTATGCCTATTGGTGTTTTTGAATTTTGTTTTTTCAGAGTGCTGCTGCTACAGCTGCCACCTTGGCACTCCCTGCAGGTGTGACTCCTGTTCAACAGATATTAACAAATTCAGGTAATTAGAAATAATGGAACGATTATACATGTATTACTAAGAAAATTGTACCGTCTAGCCTTTGTTTTTGTCTTCATTGAAAGAACATCTTAACATTTTTTTTAACCCATTTGGCATAGGTTATTAAAATAAGATTATTTGAGGACTATAGCACATTAAACTATAATAATTTGCTGAGGAATGCAGTAGTAGAGAAGATGAGACTTGCACTTGAGCTTTGGGTCCATGAATGAGAATTACACTATTGAATGAAGTATGGTTATATAGAAATGCTTATTTACTTAGTTAAAAAATTTTTTTTTAATTGATTTTTTTAGGGAAAAGAGAGAAGCATCCATTTGTTCCGCTTATTTATGCATTTATTGATTGGTTCTTATGTGTGCCCTGACGGGATCAAACCCACAGCCTTGGTGTATTGGGACGATGCTGTAACCAACTGAGCTACTCAGCCAAGGCTACTGAGGTTTTTGATGAACACATTTAACCTGCCAGATAAATTAAACCTGAACCATTTGAACTAACTAAATAATCCTTAATAGTTTCTTAAGAGCAAGTTTATTGCATTCTATTTTACATAGCATATGTGTAGAACAACACAATTTACTGGGATTTTTGGCATATTAATGTTTGAAGAATTTACATGGATTTTAAGTATTTTCTCTGTAATCTTAATATAATTTCTTGTTATTTTGTTAATTTCTAAATTTGTGAGGAATAAACTAGGGGCTTATTTTGCTATATATTTTAATAAAATATAATTATTCACTTTTTAATTAATTCAGGATTCTGTGTCATTTAAAACAACGTATTAGAGGGATTCAGTTCTATATGCATAAGTCAGTCATACAATTAACGTTATGCATCAATGATAATTAGTTCAGCAAACTTCTATTGTTTTTAAACAATTTTGAAGCTAAGGACTATGGTGCTTTGATTCACGATATTAATGAATTTTATATTTCCATTTTTTAAAAGTTAACAGCCCCTGATCTGACATATTGCTTGCTTATGATTCCAAACATGTTAGCAAAGATAATGACAGCTTTTAATCAACTCATAATCTGTTGTTAAAACTTGTGTTGGAAAATGGCTTTGTAAGAATGATAAATAAGGAAATTTTGGCTTCCAGGGATGGAAGTCAGAGAAGTTAAGGATTAGAGTTTTCTGTGTAGGCATGACAGCCCTTAAAACTCCTAGACTTTTGACTTGGTAATTTCTATGGCCTTTGGTGGTTAGACATTCACTATGACTGTGCATTCATTTATCTGAGGTGGTAACTGCTCAATGGTAACTTGGAATACACACTTTTTGCTTTAGGCCAGCTTCTTCAAGTGGTCAGAGCAGCCAATGGTGCTCAGTACATCTTTCAGCCTCAGCAGTCAGTGGTTCTACAGCAACAGGTTATACCACAAATGCAGCCTGGTGGAGTGCAGGCTCCTGTCATACAGCAGGTAAAAGAATTATTCTAAATTCCTGTATAGGTCACAGCTTAAGTTGTAGTCAATATGTTTAAGACTAAATTGATGTTATCCCTACTCAACCACTCTCCATCCAGCCTCCTAAGTTAGTTATTTAGCATTCATTCCACAAACCTTTACTCTGTGGCTATATGTTAAGGTTTCTGCAAGGGACTGGGGATTTAGAAGTGAAAAAGGCAGGCATGAATCTACTTTCATGATACTTGTGTTATTTTCTGGAAGGAGGTGTATGGAATCCTTCCTTTCCTGTACCTCCAATGTCCAAAGTATCATGAAATCCTATCAGTTCTTTTATAGTTCCTTTCTTTGAGACTGCAGTTTTAAAGTATTTATAGTTCCTTAATATTTGAAACTAGTTTTCTTAGATAGAGAAACATCCATTTGCATGAACTATTTCTGTAGTTCATGCTCTCATAATTTCTCACTTAAAGTACTGTATTCTCCTTAATTTCTCTGCCTCCAATCTTGTGCCCACCTAACCTGACCCTGTTACTTTATATTTATAGTCATTGTTCTAAAAAAATTCTTAAAATCTTTTAATGACTTCCCACTGCCTATTGGGAAAAGTCCAAACTCCTCAGAGTGGTATAAGATTTCTTTTTTTGATCGTGTGTTTTGATATCAGGTTTAATTTTTGCCATACTTCCCGTTGTTAACTCCTTCAGCTACTGTTAACAAATACCTACTTGTGTGCCTGGTATTACTGTGAGGACAAAGATGAAAGAGAAGTGGTTATTTTCTTGAGGAATTTAGGTACTTTAAAAAAAGACAATAAACACATGATGTCAATATAGAAGTACACGATAGAGGTCAGTTCAGAGGAGGAGCGTTAATCCAGCCTGTTTACAGCTTTGCAAATTTTGTCCTGCTGTTACTTTTGGGCTTCACTTGATGTTACTTTTCTGTTTAGAATGCGGCCTTTGGCCCTCCCACCAAAAAAACCAAACAGAAAAGCCTGGTTAATCTCCCCAAAGCACAAATAGACACTAAAGCATTATGTACTAGGAAGGCTTCCCTGACCATGCCTTGTTCCCCAAGCTGAATTTAGTAATCTGTCCTGTGTTCTCATAACACTGTTATCATACTTCTATTACATCTTCATTCATTTTGAGGTTTTTTTTTGTCTATTGCACCACTGATCTATAAATTTAAGGGAAATACTATTATCATTTTTGCATTCCTTGAGCCTAATGGCAAGTAATTGCCACTCAGAGCTTCTTATTATTTGTTTTTTATTTCTTAACTGTAGTTATGAATCTGCTCATTCTAACATATAATTAATGTTAATACGGTTTTTTAAGTTGTGGTTTACTTTAGAATCCTAGAATGTCGATGTTGGAAGGAACTTTATAAACCATCTGATCTGGTGGTTCTCAGTTGTGGTTGCATGATTAGAATCATCTGGGGAGCTTTAAAAGTAAAGTGAAAAGATTTCATCTTACCCGAATTAAATCAGAATATTAGGAGTGGAGCCTGTGTATCAGTATTTTTTAAGCTACCAGGTGGTTATAATTTGTAGCCAGGGTTGAAATCCACTGATCCTAGTCTAACAGTGAGGTGACCAAAGCCAAGAGAGGTTTAAACAGCTTGCTTCTGCTACACGTATATGTATGATCTTATGTAAAACTCGAACTCAGAAGTTCAGATATTCAGCGCAGCATTCTTCATAGGGAGGCAGTGTTGTAGCATTATAAGAAGAGCAGAAGTCGAAAGCCGAGGTTCAGATTTTGCCTCTTGGTGACCAAAAGTCTGGAAAGTTACTAAACCTCCCCATACATTAAGAAAATAAACTTCTAACTTGTATAACTCCTGGCCTGCCATCTGGCATATACATAGCGAGTGCTGGACAAGTGGAGCGGTTGCCTTCAGAAAATCTTTTGCCCTAGAAATTTGAATGGTAAACTGGAAATTTTTTGAGTCAGTACACTAGTTAAACATTTCTTTTTTGCTTTGGTAGTTTTAACTTGTATGAGATAGCCATTTTTGTTGTTTCTTCAGCATTTGTACCTATTTCTGTGTACCAGGTAATGAAACCGAGCTGCTTGATCTTTTTAACTAGTTTCTGATATTTGGTTTTCTTTTGCTTTAGGTACTGGCTCCTCTTCCTGGAGGGATTTCACCACAGACAGGTGTCATTATCCAGCCTCAGCAAATCTTATTTACAGGAAATAAGACTCAAGTTATACCTACAACAGTGGCGGCCCCTGCACCAGCACAAGCACAGATAACTGCAACTGGCCAGCAGCAGCCTCAGGCCCAGCCTGCTCAACAGCAGGCTCCGTTGGTGTTACAAGTTGATGGAGCTGGGGACACATCATCTGAAGAAGATGAAGACGAAGAAGAAGACTATGATGATGATGAGGAAGAAGACAAAGAGAAAGATGGAGCTGAAGACGGGCAGGTAGAAGAGGTAAGTTTCTGGTAAAAAAAAACAAACATACTTGAAACGGGGAGCTACTCAATTATTTCTTCTTTTATTTGGTGCCTAACTTGAATTACACCCTACATTTTCAGAGGCTGTTAGGGTGCCATACAACATAGGACTTCAAATATAAAGTTAGATTATTCTAACATAGTAAGGCTTTTAGATTGTTCTAGTTCATTTACCCTCATAAAATATTGTTCATATAGCTGTTACTAAAAATGAATGTATACCAAATTTATTTATAGAGGTGATAGAGATAGTGCAGGTAATTCTAATTCTTTGGCTTGTGCATTCATGATTTGGCTTAAACATGACATTGGTAGAACAGATAGATGTGGTTAATCTTTTGCTTCAGTACGTAAAAAGGGACAGCAACATCTGGGAAAAGAGGATACTCAAGAGAAAAACTAAATGTGACAGAATTTTTTTTAGAAACTTTATTTGGTCTATGTTCCATACCATTTCATTCAATAACCTTATCTACTTATAGTGTCTATCCTCAGTTGAACATCCTTCTTATTCATTTTTAGTTATTCATTAGAAGCATATAAATCTTTTTTTCATCAGTGTTCCAACTGAGTTACTTGCGTTCCACAATTTTAATTGTCTTCTGCAACCTAAGATGTAATCTTCTTGGTTATCTTAGTACAGAGCTCTTCTAAGTCATCTAAGTAATATTTTTAATATACTTTTTAAATTAAGTATTGAATAGATATAAATGAATAAAAAATATTTTAAAATAGAAACACTTCAGTGTCTACATGTAGTTTAAAAAGAAAAAATTCCATTTCTTAATTAAAGCCCCCTGAGAGCCTCTTCCTAGTCCTTGTCCTTTTGCCATCAGAGTAACCATGCTCATTAATTTTGTTTATTGTTAATTTGCCTTATATTTTACCACATGAATTTACTCATATATTCCCAAAAAGCATGTTGTTTACTTTTACATAACAATTTATAACATAAATGGAATAAGTATGTATTATTCTGGGAGTCTTTTTTTCCTGAGGTTCATCTAAGTTGCGTCTACCTGTAATTATTTACACTGTTGAATATACCATAATTTATTCACTTTTCTTGTGTGATGGGCGTTAAGAGTTGTGTCTGCTTGTTTACTGTTACAGTTTAAAATATTCTAGTGTGTGCTTCTGGGGACACATATGCAAGAGTTTATCTAGGTGTTATACCTGAACACTGAATTGTTGATTCCTAAGGCATGCACATCTTAAACTTTAAAATAACATGCCAAACTGTTGTACTAATAACTCTTACCATTCATTATATAATGATGCACATGTCTGCATGTCTTCACCATACTCGATATTGTTACACTTCTTATTTTGCCAGTCTGATAGGTAGAAAATGGTGTTTCATTTTGGTTTTAATTTTCATTTTCTTGATTACTGATGAGGTTTAACCTTTTTGATTCTTTCATGTGTTCTTTGTGGACAGCCAAATCAAATGAAAAATGATCATTTTTCTTGCCTTGTTGGCTAAGCCCTCCAGAACAGTATTTATTAGGAATGATGACAGCAGGCACCCTTATCCTCCCCCCACCCCCCAACTGGAAGACATGCTTATTGATTTTTGGAGAAAGGGGAAAGTAAAGGAGGGAAACATCAATGTGTGAGAGAAACTTAGATTGGTTGCCTCATACAACCCTGATCCGGGACTGAACCCTCAAGCTTTTGGTTTATGGGACAATGCTCAAACCAACTGAGGCACACTGACCAGGGCAGACACCCTTATGTTAATCATAAAAGGAATCCTTTCTGTGGTTCACTCTTTTTTTTTTTTTTTTAATTTACTGATTTTGAGAGAGAGAGATTGCTTTTTGTTATTCCGCTTCTTTATGCCTTTTTTGGTTGATTCTTGTACGAACCCTGATGGGACCAAACCCACAACCTTGGCATATCGGGATGATGCTCTAACCACCTGACCTACCCAGCCAGGGCTTGGTTCCCTCTTAAGTATAATTTTTATTACAGGATTTTTATGGAACTCCTTTATCAGGCTAAGAAGTTCCCTTCTATTCAAATTAAGAGCATTACTTTGTTTTCTGAACTATAAATGAATTGAATTTATTAAATACTTTTTGCAACTATTAGATAATCAGATGATTTCTTATTCATAATCTATTGCTTATAATGAATTGCATTCACAAATTGGTTTTCTGTTTGTGAACCAGTTTTGTATTTCTGGGATAGCACAACTTGATCATTACTTATTAACCTTTTCATGAATTGCCAAATTCCTTTGTTCAGGACTTTAAAGTGTATATTCATGAATGATACAATCCACAGTTTCCTATTCTCACACTCTTACCAGGTTTTCAGGTTTATGTTAGCAGTAGTTTTATAAAAATGAATTTTGGGGAGCATTCTCTCTGCATTTGACTCTCTTTTCCTTAAGGCCATACTTAATTCTTCCGTGAATATTTGCTAAATATACTGTCAAAAATACCTGGTTTTAGGAATAATGTTTACCCTGTTCAAGTATGCTGCTGCTTTTTGAGACAGTGTGGATAAGTGATACAGACATACCTTTCAGATAATGTGGGTTCAGTTCCAGACCACTGCAATAAAATGAGTCCTGATGTTTTTGCTGGTGGAGGGGCTTCCCTTCAATTTGTAAAAAATGCAACATCTGTAAAAAGCACAATAAAGTAAAGCTGGATAAAACAAGCTTTGGCCATATTTTTCTAAATCTATATATAAATTTTTAATTGATTAGCATAAAGTTAATGATAACCTTTTTGATGTCAAATCATTTGTAGTCATTTCCTTTTTTTATTTTTTCATTCCTAATATTATTGTCTGTGCTTTCTTTTTTGTTTTTCAGTATTGCTGGAGGTATGTCGATTGCATTAATGTTTCAAAGAATCAACTTTTAACTTTGTTCTCTATATTGTGCTTTTTATTTTAACTTTGTTCTGACTTCACTGTTTTATTTGTAGAGAATACAATCTGTGATGTGTGCATCCTTTGAAATTGGTTGACAGTTGCTTTATGTGGTCAGTTCTTGCATATACCTCCTGTGTATTTGAAGAGCAAGTGTTTTCTGCAGTTGTTTTGTGTTCTATACATGTCTGTTAGATTGTCAGTATTTGGGGGGGAGGTGATGGTCTATATCCTTATGAAAACATTTTTCTGTGCTTACTCCATCCTTGACTCTACCGAGAGAGAGAAAGGGAGATGTTCCAACCTCCTACTCTGATGGTGGATTTATTTATTTTTCCTGTCATTTTTACTTTTTATATATTATATCTGAAAATTGGTACACACACACTTAAAATTGTATTTTCCCAGTGAGCTAAACCATTTATGATTACTTAGTATCCTACTTTATCTCTAATAATTTTATTTTATTTTTGCCATAAAGTCTGTTTTGTGTGATACCAGCAGGGCAATACCAGCTTTATTTCAGTTAGAATTTGCCTGGTATAGCTCTTTCACTTTCATATGTTTTGTATTCTTAAGCTTTAATACATCTTTTTCATGTGGAATACTGCTATGTATTCTCTCCTGTTACAAAATTTTTATACGGGCCAGGACTATTCAATAGGGAAAGAATAGTCTTTTCAAACAAATGGTGCTTGGACAAACAACGTATACATGCAAAAGAATGAAGTTGTACCTCTACCTCATACCATATACAAAAATTAATTTAAAATGAATCAAAGACCTAAATGTAACATTCAAAACTATAAAACTCATAGAAGAAAACAGGGCAAGTGCTTCACTACTTTGCATTTAGCAGTAGTTTCTTAGATATGACACCAAAGCACAAGCAATCAAAACAGACATAAAAGTGGACTTAATGGATTAAAACTTTTGTGCATCAAAGGACAATATAAACCAAGTGAAAGACAACCTACAATTAGGAGAAAATATTTGCAAATCATGTACTTCATAAAGGATTAACATCCAGGATATATTGAGAACTCTTAAAACTCAAAAAACAACCTATTCAAAAATGGGCAAAGGGCTTCACATACATTTCTTTAAAGAAGATATACAAATAGCCAATAGGCATGTGAAAAGATGCTTAACATCATTATTCATTTAGAGAAATGCAAATCAAAACTGCAGAGAGATACTTCACATCTATTAGGATGGCTAATATAAAAAGACAAATGTTGGGGAGAATGTGGAGAAATTTGAACTCTCTGTATTGTTGGTGGGAATGTAAACTGTAACTGCTGTGGAAAATGATTTGGTGGTTCCTCAGAAAGTTAAGCATAAAATTATCATGTGACCTAGTAGTTTCACTCCTAAGCAATATGTGTAAGAGAATTGAAACAGGTGTTCAAACAAAAGCTTGTATATGAATGTTTATAATAGCACTGTTCACAAAATCTGAAAGATGTAAGTAACCCAAATGCCCATAAACCGATGGATAGAAAAATATAAATTGGCGTGTCCGTACAGTGGAATATTATTTAGCCACGGAAAGGAAGAGAGAGTATTGGTATATGCTGTCAACATGGATGAAACTTAAACATTATGCTAAGTTGAAGAAGCCAGGCCACATACTGTATATGTGTATTGTCTGATTCCATTTACATGAAGTATCTAGTATAGGTAAACCTTTAGAGACAGAAAGCAGATTAGTAGTTGTCAAGGGATGTGAGAGGTGAGAATGGGAAATGTCTTCTACTTAATGGTAAACGTAACAAAATTATTTTGGAACTGGATAGCAGTGATGGTTGTACACATTATGAAGTACGACTAAATTGTACACTTTAAAATGGTGAGTTTTGTATTATGTGAATTTTACCTCCATAGATTTTGTTTGTTTATGTTTATATAGGTGATAATCTGTTGTTAATTAAAGAACATATATACATACACATGTGTGAGTAGGTACAGACCTAGTCTTATTTAGAAACCTGAGTTGTATCTTTTATCATCTGCCACAATGGTGGTCAAGTTTAATGTAGTTGGTTAATTTATGACCTTGGTCTTCTTCGTTGAGACTAATCCCCTACCCCACCCTGCCTGTGCCCCTGCGCACGCTTTAAATCCAATGGCTTAATTATACTCCAAGCCTCCACCATCACAATGGTAATATGCTAATTTCTGATCAGCCCTAGTCCCTGATGCTACAGCAAACCAGACTGCTAGCCTGTTTTAGCACTTTTCCCCTCCAGCTTTGCATTGTTTTCCCTTTTACACTGCAGCTTCAGGCGGTACATAGGGCCATTATCTCATTAAATGCTCATATTTTCAAACCTAAGAAAGAAGATCAATGTCTAGACATCTCCAGCAGTTATTGCAGAGAATTCTCTTCTTGTGCCTTTCTGAAAGAATAAAGGAAATAAAGTTAAACATCATTTTAGACTTACAGGTTATAGCTTAACTATTTTAATTGATGTGTTTAATTGCATACTGGAATTTCAGTGACTTTGGCTAAGTCAGTGCAGCCAATTAACCTCATGTTTGGGGTATACATATATGCACCATCAGGCCCTTGGTTTTCTAAAGAACATCAGAGTCATTATGTGTATATTCATTGACTATTAGAAGGACCCTTTTCTAATAATGCATGAAGTATAGAAAAAAATAAACTCTTTTTATTTGTAGGAGCCCCTCAACAGTGAAGATGATGTCAGTGATGAGGAAGGACAGGAACTCTTTGATACAGAAAATGTTGTAGTATGCCAATATGATAAGGTAAGGATTTTATCATCATATATCCGACATTTTTTTCTGTTGGAATTTCTTCCACAAAACATCCTTTCTGCCTTGTTCAAATATTTGGGCAGCTGATTGAAACCTTTTTTAAAAAAAATATTAATCTTTATTGTATTTTTTTCTATTACCTTTTAGTAGTCCCCTTATACTCCTCTCCTCCCAGCAATCACCATACTATTTATTGTCCATGTTCACAGTCTTTTTCCCTTTTTGCTCAATCCCTCTACTCCCTAACCTGCCCCTCCACTAGCTGTCCACTGCTTTCCCATCTGCGAGCCTCTCCCCATTTTCCTTGTTAGTTCAGTTTGTTTATTAGATTCCATATATGAGTGAAATCATGGTATTTGTCTTTCTCTTACTGGCTTATTTCACTTAGGGTAATGTTCTCCAGGTCCATCTGTACTGTCACAAAGGGTAACACTTTATTCTTTTTTACAGCCAACTAGTATTCCATTGTGTAAATGTCCCATAGTTGTTTTATCCACTCATCTGTTGATGGACTCTTGGGCTGCTTCGATTTCTTGGCGATGATAAATAACGCTGCAACGAACAAAAGATGCTTATCCCTATGTTCTTTTGAATTACTGTTTTGGGTTCCTTTGGCTATATTCCCAGAAGTGGGATTGTTCACTTGGTCAAAAGGCTGCTTTCCACAGTGGTTGCACCAATCTGCATTCTCACCAACAGTGCAAAAGGTTTCCCCTTTCTCCACATCCTTGCCAGGTGTGAGGTGATATCTTGTTGTGGTTTTAATTTGCATTTCTCTGATGATTAGTCACGTTGAGCATCTTTTCATGTATCTATTGGCCACCTGTATGTCCTCTTTAGAGAAGTGTCTGTTTAGTATAAACAGTGTGAATGAAAACATGGTTATATAGTAGATTATTTTAGTAGAATGAGAATTTAATTTGTGTAGCTTTATATTTTAAAAATTAGTTATCAATGAAATTAGGAGGAGAGTTGTTAAGTTCTGACTTGTTACCAAAGTAAACAAACAGTTCTGAGTTGTCCTTTAACTTCCATAATAACTCAGTGGGGTTATCGTGTCTTTCTTTTGACCTCAATTACCTCAAGACTAAAAGGGTTTAATTGAATCTCTGCAACTTTTTTTTTGTTACTAAGAAGAGAGCTAGGGCAATAAATAAGACTGATAACTAACAGATGCATTTCTACTGAAAATTATTTTAAAAATTATTTAGCTTTGCTGTAGTTTGGTATTATTAAGGAATTTTTAAACTAAGTTCTATCAGTATTAACACTTGAAATCTTTTTTTGTTTTTTTAAAAAGATTTTAATTATTTATTTTTAGAGATGGTGAAGGGAGGGAGAAAGAGAGGGAGAGAAACCTCATTGTGTGGCTCTCTCACGCATCCCCTACTGGGGACCTGGCCTGCAACCCCAGCATGTGCCCTGACTGGGAATGGAAGTGACCACCCTTTGCTTCGCAGCCTAGCGTGCAATCCACTGAGCCATGCCAACCAAGGCTGAATCCTTTTTTTTCTTAATTCTTAAAAAGGGTGCTACTTTCCAGGTATTTTTGTTACAGTTATTGGCATTATTGTTATGATTGTTGAGTTTTTTGTTACTTATTGAAACATTTAATTTAAAATAAAGTTTGTTTTTTGATTACAATAATTAAATGTATAATAAACCTGCAAATTATATTGCATTTTTAGCAGAGGTCTTTACCAAATACTGAAAGCTCTAACAAAAGCTTTTGGGTTACAGGTTCAGTCCCCAGTTGGGGCGCATGCGAGAGGCAACCAAGCAGTGATTCTCTCTCACATGCTTCCCTTCCTCTCTTTCTCCCTCCCTTCCCCTCTCTCTAAAAATTAATTAACTTTTTAAAAAAACAGTTGGGTTTTGTTTGTAAGTCCTGCTCATTCTGTAAAGGAATATTTATGAAGCACCTAAATGTTCCAGGCATTGGAGAGTTGTCATGATCATACAAAGTAAATGCCCTGAATGAATTTCCTTCACAAATGATGAAAATCTTAAATTTGTGTTGCTTTTATAGGATGAACGTTATCAATAACCATGATTAGTGCAAACAGATCTATAGGGGAAATGTAAAGACAATAGATCTTGTCATTTCCTAAAGAAAAGGTAATGTAAGCCTTTCATTTACACATCAGTGAAATTATAGAATCACCTCAGTGACTTCATTGATTCAGAGTTATAAGAATATTCACTTTTATAGACTGATTTCTGGGTGAGCGTTCTTAACACCTGATACCAGGCACATTATAGCAAAGGTAATTTCTTGTTACATTCATGTAGAGTAGAGTATTTAGGTTAAAAGAGGAGATAACAATAAACTTTTGTCGTCAGGAAGTCTCAAGGGAACATCTTGCAACCAAATTATCCAGAACACAATTTCATGATTAGCAAGATACCAGATTTTTTCAAGCAAGGAAGGACCTTTACTTTACGCTAACTGAAGAATATGCTTTTTAGTATTTTCATATTATAAGAGAATGGATGTATTTTCTTTTGGTACAAATTGTATACATAATAATACTTTAAATGTTAAAATTGGTTATTTTAATGTTTCAGCCTTAGAAATTGAAAATAGTTTTAAATAGCGTGTTGAATAACAAACAGCTTAAAAGTTTGCAGAGATTTAATTTTTAAAATTAAATGGCTTCTGGAGATTGAGGTGATGGCTTGATTTTTTTTTTTTTTTTAAGTCAACAACAAAGAAATGGTGGTGTTCTATGACTGGTTAAAATTGGGTTGGATATATTTTGAGCCAACTTAAATTTTAGGAGTTTATTTTTGAAGCCTAGAATTTAGAATTTCAGTAATGAGCTAATATTAGAAGTGATCATAGAATAATGAAGTTTGCGTTGCTGATCAAATCAGAATCTCGTTCAGCCTAATAATAAGGCAAAGTTCTCCCTTAAGTGTGGGTAGATTAGTACTGATGGCATCAGGTGTTGAGGCTTCAGCCTTATTTATAGGTAATTTTACTTAATATGTTTGTCATTAGGAAATTTAAGAGGCCTTTTTCCTACATTCAGGATATTCCTTTATGAAGAGCTTAGGGCCAGTAATTGTTTTTCAAGCTGTATTTTTTTTAATTTTATTCAAATAAAAATATTTACCATTTATTACCCAGTAGGACTTCATGCTGAATATATGGACTGTTGTTTGGTCCATGAAACTTTTCTTCAGTTGCATTTTTGCCAGCAGAATGCCATGGTTTTTAACTTACCTATGGAATTCCTTTTTCCTGGCTACTGATCACTTTCTTATTTATGTAATGCCATTGTCCCTCAGGTTGCATCTGCTTGGTTCATGCTGGAAATAAATTTGTATACCTATTTTTAGGAGAGTTAATACTTATTCTACAAGGTGCCAAACAGGAAGAGAGGAGGCCGAGGTCTTTTCATACTGCAGTTTCATACAACAAATACTTACTGAGTGGCTGTGATGTCCCAGGCCACTGTTCTAGGAGTCTGAGATACACTAGTAAACAAACAAAATTGTCCCTACCATTGGGAAGCTTACTCCAGTGGAGGGAGGCAGATGCTAAAACAGAAGTATTTAATATAACTTGTTAGAAGTTGATAATTGTTGTGGAAAAATAAAGAGTGGGAAAGGGACAGGCTATGGTTTCAAATAGGGTAATCACGTTAGATGTTTTGAAAATACGGCATTTAAACAGACTTAAAGAGGGTTAACCCTGTCATCTGGTGGCAGAGGCTGCCTGCTATGTGTGAGGAGCAGCAGGAAAGCCAGTGTGGCTGCACTGGGGGAGGAGGTCATATATAGTAAATTAAGTAAAAGGTAAGTGAGGGCAGAGGGTGTGGGAGTTTGTGAGGACAGGGTCTCTTGTGTGGATTGGGCAGCTATTGGAAGGTTTCAGGTAGACAAATGTGATACCACATTTTAATTTTAAGAGAGTTACTTTTCCTTTGTTCAAATCAGAGTGTGTGGAAAAAGCAAAGGTTGAGATAGGGAAACTAATAGATATTGTAGTAATCCAAGTGAAAGATAATGGTGACTCAGGCTCGGTGGTAGTATTGGGAAGGGTGCAGAGCAGTTGGCTCTTGGATATGTTTGGAAGGAAGGCTCAACAGGAATTCCTGACTTCTTTTAGATGTGTGATAGAAAAGAAAGAGAGGAATCAAGAATGACTGCATAATGCAGTGTACAGAAGATGTTTTATTGAGTTATGCACTTAAAGCCTGTATGGCTTGGTGAACCGTTGTGACCCCAACAAATTCAATTCAAAAATGACTCCAAGATTTTTTGATGAGTAACCAGAAAGAAGAATGGAGATGCCATCAACTGAGATGGGAGAGTCTGAAGATGGAGCAGGTTTAGGAGACGAGAGTGATCAGTTTTGAACATGTTAAGTTTGGAATGTCTACATCCATCTTAACATGCTTTAATATCTACATAGCATATTTAGACCAGAGTTAGAAGACCAATTAATGGAAGACTCTCTACCCTGACTGTTTCTTGTGTGTGTTCTCTTTTGTTTTAATAGATAAGAAAAATTGAATAAATACAGAGTTACCAATGATCTAGAAGAAGAACATGAGAGTAGCTTTCAAATATATGAAATGTTCTTCGACTTTTTAAAAAAATTTAAGTCCCAAAAAGGCATCTTTCAGTAAGGGGTAATGTATGAAGCTTATAAAAATGTTGTCCCAAAAAGGAGTAATGTAATTTGCAGTTCTTTGCCTCCCACTGGAATCAATTTAAGCAGACACTGAACAGCAATTTGCCAAGATTATGCCATGGAGAATGTTTGCACTGGGAGATTAGACTGGAATTTTAGGAATGGGACCTCAGAAATTATCTGCATATAGTAAGCATTTCTGCATTATTACATGAAACAGCCTAATTTAGTAGAAAACATAATGGACCTGGACTCAAGAATCATCTTTGTCATTTAATATCAATATGCCCTTGGTCAAGTCATTTAACTTCTCCAAGATATAATTCCCTTTTTTAAAAATGAAATTCCAAACTCCTTGAAGTCCCTTTAGATTAACGAGGGAAAACCATGGGTGGCTCTTCGAAGAGGATGTAGAGCTTGAACTGAACATTGACTAATGAGTGGGGCTTTTTGGAAGCGGGAAGAAAGGTCATTTTAGTTGATTAAATTTTACAACTTCTTTTCCCCCTAAGTCTGTGGAATTGCAAATCACTAAAAACTATAAATGTAGGAAAAAATGGGAGTGCCAGGGCCTGGTCCAATTTGAACTCTGACCTTCTCTCTTTGGCTTAACTATAGGAGGTATATAGTTTTTGAAATTTTCAGTGAGTGGTGGGATGATAAGCATGCCTTTAGTTGTATTTGTTAAATGCGGCCATGTATTTAAGTCTCGAAAACTAAACTATAAGGAGTTTTGATAGAAGAAATCAGCCCATGCTTGCAGATACTTTAGAAATAACACTAGAGTTGTCTTGGGGAGTACCATTTGGAATTAATCAGTAGGAAAGAGTGCATTTAGCTGATGAGACTAGGGAAAGCTTTGTGGAGGACAGTGTTTTGAGGTGGATCTTGAAATAAGAATTGAATGTAAAAATGGGAGCAAGGGGTGATAACCTCCTTTGATTGAAATATACTCTTTGGGTAACATGAAAGTAGGAAATAGGCTTGGAAAGGTGAGTTATTACCTGGTCATTTAGAAATAGAAATAGCCAGGCAGAGGTGATTGGTTAGAATTATGCTTCTTACAGCAATGTTTGTAAGATGATTGGAAGGAAGGGGAAAGGGAAGGCATGAAAATCATTTAAATGGTGATTGTAATAAATCAGATGACAGGAGGCTATTATGTGGTAACTAGAAGTTTATTGGTGGCCTTGGAGAAAACAGTTGCCAGGTGTCCTGAAGACAGTTAAAGTAGAATTAGAGATAAAGATATTATTCTCTTTAATAGTGGTTTAAAATACTAGTATTTAGTGTGAATACTAATACCATGAGGCTGTAGTATTAGAAGGGTCAGCAGTGTGGTAGTTGTTATTGTGAGGAAGAGGAAAGGAATGGTTGTAAATATGATGCCAGTGTTGAAGAAAGGTGGTGTCCTGGTGGTCAGCGGATAAGAGGAATGAAGAAAAGCCTAAGGTTAAGTAAGTGGTACAGACATAAAAGGAGTTGTTAGAGCAAAGGCAAAACTGTAATGTAGAAGCATCAGGGAGAATAAGGGGTATTCCTGTTTTAAATGTGTGCCAATATAAAATTCCTGTGAAAAAAGAACACATGTATATGCAAACCTGGTAGAGATATTTTGCAGAAAAATATTATTAACTGCTTTAATATAAACACAGGTACTAAGGGTTGTAAAAAAAATACTACAGATTTAAAAAAAAAACCCCACCTAGTGATGAATGGTTAATTAAACTTTATTAAAAAACCAATATGTCTGACCACAGTGGTGTAAAACTAGAAATCAGTTACAAGTAGAAAACTGTAAAATTCACAGGTATTTGGAGATTAAAGAACATACTTCTGAACAACCAGTGGGTCAATGGAGAAATCCGAAGAGAAATTAAAAAATACCTTGAGACAAATGAAAATGGAAATACAGCATACTAAAACTTACGGATGCAACCAAAGCAATTTTAAGAGAGAGGTTTGTAAAGACAAATGCCTACCTTAAGAATTAAGAAAGATCTCAAATAACCTAATTTTATATCTCCAGTAACTAACTATAAGAGGAACAAACAAAGCCCAAAGTTAGTAGAAGGAAGGTAATAATAAAGATCAGAACAGAAATAAATGAAATGGAGATTAAAAGACAATAGGAAAGATTAATACCTGGCTGGTGTAGCTCGGTGAGTTGATCGTCAGCCTGCTAACCAGAGGGTCGCTGGTTCGATTCCCCAGTCGGGACACATGCCTAGGTTGCTGGCCAGGTCCCCCGTAGGGGGTGCACGAGAGGCAAACACACATATTGATATTTCCCTCCCTCTCTTTATCCCTTCCCCTCTGTCTAAAAATAAAATAAAGTCTTTTAAAAAAAAAGATTAACAAAACTAAGAGTTGGTTCTTTGAAAAGATAACTTGATTAACCTTCCTCTGGATCCACCAAGAGAGAGGAATCAAATAAAATAGAAATGAGATATTACAACTGATACCACAGAAATGCAAAGGCTCATAAGCGATGACTGCAAACAATTAGGTGCCAACATATTGGACAACCTAGAAGAAATGGATTAAATGCAGAGAAACATAAAGTCATTGAAAACTGAACCATGAAGAAAATAGAAGATCTAAACAGACTGATATCCCTAAGGAGATTGAATCAGTAATTAGAAACTTCCCAATAAACAAAAGTCCAGGTTCAGACAGCTTCAGTGGTGAAATTCTACCAAACTTCCAAAGAGGAATTAATACCAATTTTTTTCAAAGTCTTCCAAAAAAAATAGAATAGAAGGGAGTACTTCAAAACTTATTTTACCAAAACCAGACAAGGACGCCACAGGAAAAGAAAGTTATATGCCAAAATCCCTGGTGAACACATATGCAAAAATTCTCGATAAAATATTGGTGAACTGAATTCAGCAATGCAGTAAGAGGATCATATACCATGACCAAACAGGATTTATTCCAGGGATGCAAGGATGGTTCAATATCCTCAAATAAATCAAAGTAATACAACACATTAACAAAATAAAGGATAAAAGTCATGATCAATAGATGCAGAAAAAGCATTTGACAAAATTCAGTGTCCCTTTATGATAGAAACTCTCAAGAAAGTGGGTCTTGAGGTACCTCAACTTAATAAAGACAACAAAAGACAAGCCCACAGCCGAAAACTTTTCTGTTAAGGTCAGGAACAAGACACAGGTGCCCACTCTCACCATTTTTATTCAGCATAACATTGGAAGCCCTAGCCAGAGCAGTTAATCAAGAAAAAAGAAATAAAAGTTATTCAGATTAGAAGGGAAGAGATAAAACTGTCACTATTTGCAGGTAACATATATAGAAAACCATAAAGACACCATACAAAACTGTTAGAACTATGAAATTTAGTAAAGTTGCAGGATACAAACCAAAAAATCAGTTACATTTTTATACATTAATAATGAACTGTTATAAAGAAGAATTAAGGGAAAAAAATCCCGTTTACAATTGCATCAAAAAGAACAAAATACCTAGGAATTAACCAAGGAATTGAAAGACTTGTACACCAAAACCTATAGACATTGATGAAAGAAATTGAAGAAGACACAAATAAATGGAAAGATATTCTATGCTTACGAATTGGAAGAGTTAACATTGTTAAAGTGCCTATACTATTCATTGCAGTCCCTATCAAAATTTCAGTAACATTTTTCACATATATAGAAAAAACAAACCTAAAATTTGTATGAGCCACAAAAGACCCTTCAGCCAACACGATCTTGAGAAAGATTGCACTTATCGGGCTCCTTGATATTAAACCATATTACACAGCTATAGTAATCAAAACCATATGGTATTGCCATAAGGACAGACATATACATAGATGGAACAGAAAAGACACCCCAGAAATAAACCCATGTATATGTGTTAGGACAAAAAAAAAACCCAGAATACACAATGGGTAATGGACAATATCTTCAATAAATGGTATTAGGAAAACTGGACCACTCTCATACCATGCACAAAAATCAACTCAAAATGAATGCAAGACTTGACTGTTAAGGCCTGAGACCGTAAAATTCCTAGGAGAACATATAGTTGGTAAACTCTGTAACAGTGGTCTGGATTTTTTATTTGACACTAAAAGCAAAGACAACAAAAGCAAAAATCCAGTTGGGACTATTTCAAACTGAAAAGCTTCTGCACAGAAAAGGAAACCATCAACAAAGTGAAAAGGCAACCTACTGAATGGAAGAAATATTTGTAAACCATGTATCTGATAAGGGATTAATTCCCCCAAAATATAAAAAATTCATACAGTTCAATAGCAAAAAAATACAACCTGATTTTTAAAATGGGCAGAAGGTCTGAATAGACAGATTTTCCAAGATAAACAAAATACAAATGACCAGTCTGTACACCAAATGGTGTTCAGCATGCTAATCATCAGGGAAATACAAATCAAAACCACAGTGAGCATTACCTCAGTAATATTATCTGTTAGAATAGCTGTTACCAAATGAAAAGAAGTAACAGGTTTTGGAAAGGATGTGGAGAAAAGGAAAGCCCTGTGCACTGTTGGTGGGACTATTGGTACAGCCACTACAATAAACAGTATGGAGTTTCCTCAAAAAATTAATAATAGAGCTACCATATAATCCCACAATTCCACTTATGTGTGTTTATTCAAAGGAAGTGAAACACTAACTGGGAAAGATATACGACCCCATGTTCATTGGAGCGTAATTTACGATAGCCAAGACATGGAAACAACCTAAGTGCCCATCAATAGATGAATGGATAAAGAAGCAGTGATGTATATAATAGTGCTGTACAGGGTCTGGCACAAAATAATACCCCCTTTTTATTACAGCCTTTTATTATAAAATCATAAGCATGTAATTCTGTAACATAACAACATTGCACTCAAGTACCCCATATAACATTTTAGGTGAAATGTTCAAATTAAACTGAATTATTACATCCCTGTTGTTATACCATCAACCACACTCAAGCCTTACTTCTGCTGGACCCTGCATATTAAATGGAATATTATTCAGCCACAAAAAAGAGTGAAATCTTGCCATTTGTGACAGCATGGATGGACCTTGAGGGCATCATGCTAAGTGAAGTAACAGAAAGACAAATACCATTGATCTCATTTATATGTAGCATCTAAAACAAATTAAACTGATAGTATGGAGGACATATTGATGATTGCCAGAGGCAAAGGGTAGAGGATGGGTGAAATGGGTGAAGGTGGTTAAAGGTACAAACTTCAGTTGTAAAATAAGTCAAGGGATATAATGTACAGCATCATGACTGGTTAATATTATGTATATTTGAAAGTTGCTAAGAGGGTAGATCTTAAAAGTTCTCATCACAAGAAAAAAAGTAGTAACTGGTGATAAATGTTAAGTAGACTTACTGTGATTATTTCTCAATATATAAAAATATTGAATCTATGTTTGTCATACACCTGAAGCTAATAGAATGTTACATGTCAGTTACATCTCAATTTTTAAAAAAAACCAATATATACACAAACAATGAGCTATCAGAAAGAGAAAACAATCGCATTTACTGTTGCTACAAAAATATAAGGTACCTAGGAATAAATTCAACCAAGGAGGTGTAAAAGACCTATATTTTGGAAATTATAGGACATTGAAGAAAGAAATTGAGGAAGATAAAAATAAGTGGAAGCACATCCGTGTTTATGGATTGGAAGAGTTAACATCATGAAAAAGTCCGTATTGCCAAAGGCAACCTGTAGATGCAACAGAATTCCTGTTTAAAATGCCAATGACATGTTGGTATCTTAATAGAACAGATATAGAACAAATAGTCGAAAAACCTGTATGGAAACAAAAAAGACCCCGAATATCCTCAGCAATCTTGAGAGAGAAGAACAAAGTTGGAGGTTCACAATACCTGATTCAAAATATACTGCCAGTCCACTGTAATCAGAATAGCCTGGTACCGGCATAAGAACGGGTATGATAGATAACTGGAACAGAACAGAGAACCCAGAAGAAAACACATGCCTATATGGCCAATTAATATTTGACAGAGGAGGCAGGCATGTACAATGGGGCAAAGACAGTCTCTTCAATAAATGGTGGCATTAAAATTGGACAGATACATGCAAAAAAATGAAACTAGACCTCCAGCTTAAACCATACACAAGAATAAACTCAAAATGGATAAAAGACTAAAGTGTAAGTTGTGAAGCCGTAAAAATCCTGGAAGAAAATATAGCAGTAAAATTTCAGACATCTCCTGGAACAATATTTTTGCCGGTATGTCTCTTAGTGCAAGGGAAACAAAGGAGAAAATAAATAGCACACCATCAAACTAAAAAGCTGCACAGAAAAAGAAACAGTCAGCAAAATGAAAAGGGAACCCACTGTATGAACTTAACACCAGGAAGACAGACAATCCAATTAAAAAATGGACGGACCTGAATAGACACTTCTCCAAATAGGAAAATACAGATGGCCAAAAGACATGAAAAAATTCTCAACGTCACTAACCACCAGAGAGATACAAATTAAAACTACAATGGGATATATCACCAGACACTCGCCAAAATGGCTACCATCAACAAACAACAGCTCAATTGTTTGGAGTTTCATCCTGTGCACCAAAAGTTTGCCAGTTCACTTCCCTGTCAGCACACATACCTAGGCTGTGAGTTCAATCCCAGGTCAGGACGGATGCATGTACAGGAGGCAACTGATCGATGTTTCTCCCTCTCACCTCCCCGCCTTGTCCTCTCCCTCCCTGCCTCCCTCTCTGTCTAAAATCAATAAACATACCCTTGGGTGAGGATTAAAAAAAAAAAAAACTAGTGCAGGCAAAGATGTGAAGAAAAGGGAACTTGAATGCACCGTTTGTGGGAGTGCTGACTGGCACAGCCACTGTGGTAGACAATATGGAGTCTCCTCAAAAAATTTAAAAAATGGAACAGCATTTTGACCCACTTCTGAGAATATATCCTAAGAATCTGGGAACACCAGTTCGAAAGGATATCTATGCATTTTGTTCATAGCAGCATTAGTTAAAATAGCCAAGATCTTGAAACAGCCCAGATGCCCATTAGTAGATGAGCAGATAAAAAAGCTGTGGTACATTTATACAATGAAATACTACGCAGCTGTAAAACAGAAGGAAATTTTACCTTTTGCAACAGCATTGATAGAACAGAATGACAGCTGTCAGAGCGTATGGCAGAGTAGGGGACTAGGTGAAAGAACGTGAAGAGATTAGCCAAGGAACACGTATGTGTATAACTCAGGAACACAGACAACAGTGTGGTGATGGCCAGAGGGAATGAGCAGCGGAGGGCTGGGAGGAGGGAGCAAAGTGTGGCGAATGGGGGACACTTGGAATAATGTCCACCAAAAAAATAAAAAATTAAAAAAATAAAAGCTAATTTGCAAATGCAGAAATGTACAACACAAAGTATTATTGGTGTATGAATGGATTTTTTTGTTGTCTCCTTTGTGTCTTTTGATTGTATCTCTTACATTCTTTTTTGTTTATTTAGATACACAGAAGTAAAAACAAATGGAAATTTCATCTAAAGGATGGCATTATGAATCTTAATGGAAGAGATTATATATTTTCCAAAGCCATTGGAGATGCAGAATGGTGAAGAGTTGGTTCTTTTCTTTTATAAATAAAACAAAAGAAACTTTAAAAATATTTGAAGTGAACAGTTTGAAACTTGGGACATACTCCAACCAAAACTTAACTTCTGCATGTCAGAAAAAGTGCAGTAGAAGCAAAGCTACTGGAACAAAGAGACCTTGACAACCTAGACACTACTTCTAACTGGCAAGCCATGGAACTGTAGCACCTGGGTTTGTTGGGGAGGGGGGTTTGGGGTTTTGTGTAGGAAAACCATTAATTGTCAATTTTAAATACAGGTACCTGCCACTGGTAATTAGCATGTAAAGCTTTGTCTATATTCCTTCCTTCAACTTCGGTTTAATCAGAAAATACTTGTTAGAATGAACTGAAGAAATTTCCCTTTTGATAGATGGAAATGAAACTGCTTATTGTATGTGGTTATATTTGGTAAAAATTGCGCGTGAGCTTTTTACAAAAGGGTAAGAATTATGGTGTTGAATTTTAATTCACTTGTGTAAGGAAACAATTTAGATCTCTCATAATAGGTCTTAAATATTTTTACTTGCTATTCTCCCTAAGTAAAATATACCTCTTTCTTCCCTGCTTTATGAAATATCTATTTAAGAGTCAAGGGAAGTAATCAGTGATCACAGTTTGGAGACAAAATTTGACCCAGGAATGGATGTTTATTTTAATTAGGTTTTCATACTCATTAAACTTGGGCCTTGTCTGAGTTGAGCAGAATTAAAATGACACCTTCAATTTCCTTACAGAAAATTTGTAATTGTTTCTTTTAGTCCTTATACTTTTAAAAAGAAACCCCAAAGTGGCTCGTTAGGAATACAGTTGTATTTCACAAAGGTACCTTCTAGCTAAAATTATATATACATGAATAGATAAAGACTTTTTCCTTTTGGGCTGAAGTGTATGCTTATATATGTGTTTAGTCTTTAAGCTAAACAAACATTAAGGTAACATTCTGTGCATTGACTGAAGCGTTGGGCAGGTGGTGAGGACCTGGATTTTTATTAAACAATTTAGTAATTATAAAAGCTTCTTGTGTTTACTAGTAAAGAATTTTAAAACTATTATTTTAATTGAACAAATTAAAAAAAAATGCAAGCTTTGTAATTTGAGAGGCAATTTTGGGGTTAGAGGGGTTGGGCCACTAAGTACATATTTACCTCTTTGATTTGGTGGCCCTTCCAGGCCGTTGATGATGTAGATGTGGGCTCCAGTTTGCACATCGGGAAGAAAGCATATAAATTTGACTTTTATTAAAAATAATAGAAACTTAATATGTATATTAAGAATGCATAGCTCTGTTTTCTCTAAGGGGCTCTAAAATACAAGATGGCAGTTCTGTGTTCAGTGTGAACTAGTTGCCTGGGAGAATTGTAGGAACACTTGTCTTCACCTTTGTGTTTTTACAGTGAATTCTTTTCATGGTTTATCTTGACAAAATTCACATGTGTTTAAATTACTTTTGTATATGGATTTTTTTAAGTCTTCCATTTTTGTCTTCCTTTTATTTGTTTTTGTGTTTCCAGAAGTAACATAGAAACACTTTAAAGTACATTGCAAAGAAAAACTGTGAGCTTATATATTGTTTTTTTTCTTTTTTTAACACAAATCTTTAAACTCAAAAAGGCTAATCTTTTTTTTTTTTTCTTTTGCCTATTTCTCACCCCACATACCAACTTAGTCCCTTTAAGTTATGTTCTGAACTTTGGTGTAAATGGTGGTTTCTAGCATGCTAGTAGTTAGATTTTATTTAGATGCCATAACTGGTAATATGGTTTTTATTTTTTCAGTTAGTCTTTTGGAGTGGAGATGCATTTCTTCACCCCACCACCCTCAAAGCACACACAGGGTTTTTTGTTGTTGTTTTTTTTAAATTGAGATTGGGAGGAGAGAAGGGAGGGGGCGAAATCACAGAAGTCCTGTTGTTCAGTTGTCCTTCAGTGTAGTTGATAGGTTTATATTTACCCAATGAAGAGTCCGCGACCTGAACTACCTATAAAAGTTTAGCAGTGCTGCAGTGTTGATTGAAACCTTTCGGCTGTCTAGTAGTTCTCATGCTACTGAACCTTGTATTATTATATATTCAGCTCATATTTGGGCCCTCTATGTAGGTAAACATTTGTATTCATAGTAGAATTGTATACTGGCCTGTTTTTATAATGTTATTTTCAAACACGAAAACCACTGCTTTCAGAATGACTCACTAGGTCATTTTGAAGCAGGAAATAACTATTTGTATTTGCACCTGTGTATTGCATATTAATTATGGCACACTTGGCAAATGCTTTTCCTTTCACCTGTGAATATTCTGAAAGCCAGTCCAAACAACACTGCACACCAAATTGTGCTCTTATATATTACTGCATTTGTTCCTTTTTAATCAAATAGCATGTTTTAGTTCTATTATGGTGGCTTGCTATAAGAATGCCACTTGCTTATCTTTTATTGTACTTGAATTCTTAATCATGCTTTTAATGTATTTAACAAACCATTTCTTTAGATTCTGTAAACATGTCATTCCTTTGAAAAGGCAGGGATTCCCACTTCAGAATTTTAAAATGAAAATGTTTATTCAAAGAGGGAAAATAGTTGAGATGGTTTTATGAAAATAGGTAAAGTTTTCAGAAGAGGATTTGTTTAGATTTGCACAGATGGTGATGGCACCTTTTATTAAAAGAAAGTTAACAGTGCTAAGGAAAATTTACACGGAATTACTTGATATATCAAGTGTGGAAATGTGTGCCTTTCAGTATATTTACTATTTTTTTTGGTGGTCATTGGGATAATCAGACCATATGAATGCCTGAGAGCACATTTAATTTCTGTGGAGAGCCACGTTTGGCTAAAACAACTCTTTAATGTGCAATTAGTTTTTAGAGTAAAATGTCTGTTATATGAGGGGGATCTTTATATTGGGCTTTTATATTTTTTAAATGTTCACATTTCTTTCTGTTAATTAAATGCCATCATAATATCACATTTATATTGTTGCCTGTCTTAAAATCAAAGCCACCTTGATGTTTTTCTTCTAGGAATACATCAAGATTTGAGCCGTGTGTATAGTGATTAAAATGTGTTTTCGAAGAGCATATTCTAATAGACTCTGGTTTTAGACATCAAGAACATAAAAATATAATAGCTTTTGTATAAAGATTTTCTTTTGCTATAGTAAAAATCAAAGATTTGGTTTTCATACTTTTTTCTGCTTTTTATGGAGGAATGAAAAGGGTTGTCTCATCTAAGTAATTTTTAATTATCTTATAGCAATAATGTCACCGTTCTTTTTCAGAAGATAAATATGCCTTGTGCAGGAAAACAGACATAATTTTCTCCATTTTCTTCCACTTAGAAAATTCCTATTTTTTCAGATTATTTCACCTTGAACATTTTTGAGATTTTGTGCAATGTAATATTTTATTACTCCATCTTTGTACATTTTCATTTATTCCATTTGTCTGTCTTCCACTGTCTGTCTGAATCAGCTATATCAGATTTTGAATTCATTGGTTAAAAAATAGTTACTTTATATATTTCCTCATGGGTTTATGTTAAAATTTTTGCATTTTAATCTATTATGCTATGGAAATTATTCTGAAGTTTATATTTCCCTTTTAAGCCTTAGTCTAAATTTGTCATTTTCTATGGTTTAAGGAAGAACACACCAAACTTAATATTTTTGTTTATTTTGAGAACAAGAGAGACTTTTTTTCCTTCTCCTTTAAGGGAAGAGCTCATTGAGTTAGTAACTACTATTAGTAAGTTACTATTTACCTAGTAAGTAACTCTTTCAGTCAAGGTTCCTTAAATTGGTCCAGTATGCACCAGGGCTACAATTTGGGGGTGGAACTAATCCTTTTTGCTGTTCTGAGCTACTATTGTCAACTGCTGTTGTACATACTGTTATGTGTAAGGGCGTAAATATATTTATTATGTTTGTATAATTCATTCTGTACAATTGCAGATCAAGATTGCTCTTCTGTGATATACGGGATATTATGTTTTAAAGACCATCTTGGAATACAATTAGAGAACTTAGTATTTTGATGTACTAAGACCTATTTTAAGTTTAATATTTTACCTTTGCAAAAACTTTAATTAAAGATGTTATTTAAAAAAAGTAATGTTGCTTGCTTTGCTTACTAGTGTATAACATTGTTATATAGATAACTGAATAAAATTATAGTTTAGAAAGGACAGTGCTTTATAATGTTAATAAGTTCCATTTATTTAAAAAAAGGGTATCATTATACTCTCTATATCTTTAAAATTAAGTAGGGTCAGATATCAGTCTGAATCATTGAACCATGTTAGGAATTCTTAATAGCTTTAAAAAAAATACATACATATATATATATATATTTGTATTTCCCAGGCACACAGGATTTTAGATTGGGCTAAATTCACACCAACAAAGTGTAATGAATTGATGTATTAACATTGTATTAAATGAGTATTTCTACTCCAAAGAATAGATTACTTAGGATAAAATTATTTGAGAACATACTTGTTTTTTAATTTCTCTGTTTAGCTAAATCTTTTAGTTCAGTTTGTAAATAATTGCATAATAGGGGAATCAGATTTCTGAGGTCTATATTACATATTGAGTATATTTTGTGTTATTTTTGAAGGTACTAAATAATCAGCAAGTATTTTAATTTTATAGTTAATTCAAGTGAAACATTAAGAAGCTTGCTTTTTTGTAATTTTTTATTCTGTTACAGACTATCTAGCAAACATGCAAATTTTAACCATTAAAACAATCATAATAAAGATATTTTATTGCCAGAAAAATCTTGTCATTTTGCAGTTTCATATAGGCTCCTGTGTTGACAATCCTAACCTTTTTGGCCTCAGTTTTTATATCGTAATGTATATGGTTTTGAGGATTAAGTGAGGTAAGACGTGTAAACGTATTAGAATGGTTTTTGGTATATTTAAGCACTCATGTCACAAATTATTAATTTCATAATTGCATAATTTAAAATGACTAGAGCTGAAAAATATCTAGATAGTCAAAAATAGCAAAGGAAAATGTGGTCTGATTAAGAAGAGGTGCTGAAAGATTTGATTACAACTGAACAAACTGAGCCTGGGAGGTTAAGTTAGAAAAGCAGTTCATCTCACTGTAGCAGTACAGGAGAGAGAATGCAACACAGTGAGAAGCCTCTTATACTTTTTTCCCCCTGAAGTAAATGTTTCCTGCATTATGTCTAAAAAAGCAAACATTTTCCCAAAGCTAAAACTGTAGAATTAGAGCATTTTAATAATTACGTGATTTTCCCAAATATCAATGGATTCTGCCCCGTTTCTTCATGGAGAAAATGTAGATATTGAAATGTTATTAAGGACATTTGCAACTGTGGTTACCTCACTCTACGCTGACCTGAATCCTCCCAGTGATTGTTGGCAGTCCTGTTTCTTTCTGGAGGCAAATAGCCTTTGTGTCAACCCTCCTACTCGCTAGCCAAGGAGGAAAAGGCAAATAGAAGTTGTTGCTTAGCTTCATTTCTGTTTTGAAATACAGTTTTTCTTAGTTTAAGAGGAAATTGAGCACAGAGTGTATATTAACTCCTTCACCTCAGTCTGCGATCTCCCAACGGGCCAGGAATTGTGATCAGTGCTATTTGAGGACCCCAAGTGAGTAAGACAGTGGCTGCCTTTAAAAAGCAGTTAGTGTCCAGGAGTCTTTTGTTTTTCCTTTGCTTAATCCCTTCACCCTTCACCCAGCCCCCAACCTCTTCCTCTCTGACAGCTGTTAAAGATATTTAAAGAGGGAGGAGCAGTTAGGTTGGATTGTCTGGGTTCTAACCCCAGTGAGGATTGGATTAAGAGCAGTGTGAGTTTGGGTATGATACCAAACCTGACTACCTAAAAGGATTGTTGTGAAGATAATGAGATAATGCATAGGTTGCATTTGGCAAATCCTTAGTACTTGGTAACTAATCAGTAAATGCATTTTAGTTAGGAATAATGGTCACAGGAAAGATCTTAGATTTGCCAGGTCACGTTGAGTTTTCCTTCTTCCTATCTTAATAGCAATGGCTTCACAGTCTGCGATGATGCGTCTGCAGATTGAATCGAGGAATCAGAGGACTTAATACTAGCAATTATAGAGAACGCTGACTTTGTTAGTGGAAACAGACAATTCTAGAAGCTTAACTGTGGTTGTTGTCTTCACATTGAATTTTGTGTTCTTGAATCAAGAATGTTCTGCATATTTACGTACCTTCAAACTTCACCTTCCTTAAGGTTGTTGAGTTGAAATAATACTTACCTCCTGAGCACTTCTGGGATACCCCACTTTCTTAAACATGATGTGACAGAAATGGAATTCACTACCTTTCTTATTCCCACTTCTAAACCATATATCCGTGACCACTGTCCTCCCAGTCACTGGTATTTGAAGTTAGTGCCAACTAAGTCTGTCGCTTCCCTAGTCTCTCCCAGTCCTAGTCAAACTCTTCACTGTCTACCGTGTGCTCCAAACAAAGTCCAGGAGTCATCCCTGATTCCCCTTCTTTTCCTCCTGTTACCACATCCAGTCAGCAAGTATGGCTGGGTCTGTCATTGCATACACTGACTTTGTAAAAAATTTAAAAAATGTATTTTTTTCTATTACAATTTATCCCCCGTACCCTCTTCTACACCACTCCCCGACACTGGCCCCCCAACCCCTAGTCACCACACTGTTGTGACAACTTCTATTTATTTTCACTAGTATCTAGTCTAGGTAAACCCCAAACCGGACTTGCATCAACTAGCCTGGCAAAGCTGCTTTGTTAAACTTGACCTCTAATATGAAGAAATAGTGGGACAGGCTCTCTCAGCTGGATCTCACCTGTGTTCATCAGAGTCCCTGACCATGGTGTGCTTCTCTGTGACAGTCCCTGCCTGTTTTTGCTGACACTGCCTTTGTAGATATGTCTCGCTAAAGCCCATTTCTTAACCCATGTCCACGTGAAATTTTTTCAAAGTCATGGTGCACAAGTGGCGACCACATAGGGATCCACCTGGTAACACTCAAAGTTCAGTTCTTAGCAAGGCATTTGCACCTGAGCTTGTCCTTTGCCTGCAGTACTTTCCCTTTAGATCATTATATTCCCAGATCAAGGGCGTTTCTCTCGCTTGTGTTACGGAAAAATGAAACGACCAGACACAGAAGGGTTAGGAGCACGATCTTTATTTACGTGCATGGGCCCAGAGGAGACAAACTCCAAATTCTGAGCCCAGAACAATAGCCCCGCATTCCCTTTATGCTGGGCTAAGTGGGGTAAGGGTCTTGGGAGGTGTGGTATAGATTTGGCGCGAAAAGGGTCTACAGAGGTGAAAGAGAAGCATCTACATGATAAGTCAGGGCAATTGGCGTGAAAAGGGCTTACAGAGGTGGGAGAGAAGCATTTACATCATAAGTCAGGGCAATTAGCATTTCATCTTTGGTATCAGCCTTGATTTCCTCTACATTCCCC